>JAJJWW010009402.1:0-17489 GCA_023531295.1 Papaver armeniacum
GATTTATGCCATAACCATTGGGTGCTGTTATATTAAGTTTCTTGTAGTGAATTCCAGTCATGTTCCGGAGATGGTCAATGAAAATGAATGACGTAAACCATCTTTTGATCACATAAATTGTCAAATTTTTATTGCGTGGGTATTCGGCTTAGCTGAATTACTCATATTTTATTTATTTTTTCATTTTTTTATTAATATCCGACCCGAATCTAACTCAGCATATCTGTCCTGGGAGTTCATATTTTTGACTCGGAAGTATGTTAGTCGGGTATAATTTTGTACTTGACCCATTTGCAACATATCTAACCGGATTCGAAGTTTCTTACAACCTTATTGTTTACTAATTTATGTTGGGAAATATATCGTTTAGTCCTTTTTTAGGTGGTCCCATGTCTATTTAGTCCTTTGGGAAAACGCCTTTACTGTTTGGTGCATAATAATTTAAAAATATAAAACAGACAAAATTACCCTTCCGTGTTAATTTTTACTTATTTTCTTGTAACAGTTCATTCGTCAAAATAAACACATGTTAATTTCTACTTATTTTTTCGTAAAACATATAAACCAGAGTTCATTCCAGAAATGAACTCCATATAAAAACCAAAAAACGAGTTCATTCCAGAAATGAACTCCATATAAAAACCAAAAAACGAGTTCATTAAAATGAACTCCTATATAAAAACAAAAAAACAGTTCATTCAGAAATGAACTCCATATAAAAGCCCATAAAGCGAGTTCATTCCTAAAATGAACTCCATATAAAAACCTAAACAAACAAATCTTCATCTTCTTCAGTCATCTTCATCGATTTCAACAGCTAATAAAGAACATTGATCGTCATCAAACAACAACAACAAACATCTAATCGTCTTCATCATCTTCGTTTCAATCTTCATCTTCTTTGACAGCAGCAGAAAAAGTTAAAAATCAAATCTTGTGACGAAGAAACACATAAATCTATCGTCGTCTTCATCATCTTCATCGTGTTCATCATCATCTTCAACCACAAAAGCATCAAAACAGAGAGAAAACAAAGAATCTTCGTCGCAAATCGTTGCAAAAAATCGTGTTCATCATCTTTATCATCTCTGCAAATCGTCTTCATCATCTCTGCAAAATCAAAACCCTAGAAATCACACAAATCTTCATCTTTTATGGAGCAACAGAAGAAGAAAAAAAATAGAGAGAGAGAGAGAGAGAGAGAGAGAAACTAGATCTGAAAATATGGAGGTGAGAGAAAGTAAATATGAAAATGATTTCCTCTCTCTTGATAATTGAGTATATATCCCTAGGGTGACGTCATGGATGATGTAATGGTCCCAAAAGGGTATTTCTACCACTACAAGATGACAATTACATCATCCATGACATCACCGTAGGACCAAACCATAATTTTTAGGAACAAACTATAATATATTTCATCAAAAAGGACCAAACAGACAGTTGACTGGACTAGACTAGACTCATCCTATTATATTATTTCTAGGACTATTAGGTATTTCCTACTGTTATTGTTACCCTTTCACTAGAATGGCATTTGCAGATACGATTACGTCTTACGTAAGGCCAAACTAATTGTTCCGCACTTGAAATTATAGCCCAATCCAGCTCATTAAAACTTGAAATGATATAACACATCGAGAACATTGCTCTAGTTTGAGACTGAATGCATGACAGTGTGTCTACTACAAGTCGACATCAAACAAATGATCATATCATTGTGTAACTTCGTAGAATCCCCCCACTCATCAAATATCTATTCCATTTTTTTTATTTTTTTATTTTTTTTGCTTTAACTTTATATTTTATTTCCTTTCTCACAATATTCTTCTCATCCTTTTCTAATTTTTATAAGATACAAGTCCATATATTCCCCATGCAAACGTCTGCTATAAATATATGTCATTATAGGAACACACAACTCATCACAAACAACCCTAGCTTTCTAGTATTTCTCTCTACAAAACTCTCTCAATAATTTCACCACATTCCCATCATTCAAAAATAAAATAAAAAATAAATCGAACTTTCAGCTAATTTCGGTTTTAATATCATTGCATTTTAACTGATTTGTTAAGTCGAAGTTTTCTCTGCGAAGTTGATCAAATTGTAAGAGCTAGCAGCAATGGAGATGGTAAGGACTTTGTCATCACAACACGCAGTTGTAATCTTCAGCAAGACAACATGTTGCATGTGTCATACTATCAAGAGTCTATTCAACGAGCTCGGAGTGAGCCCTGTAGTTCATGAACTTGACCAAGACCCAAAAGGAGCTGAAATCGAATTGGTGTTACTGACATTATTAGGTCGTAGACCAACTGTACCAGCCGTGTTCATTGGTCGTGAGCTCATCGGTGGACCGAATGAAGTCATGACTCTTCATCTCAATGGCACACTCAAACCACTTCTCAAACGTGCAGGTGCCATGTGGCTTTAGAAATGCATATGCATGTGCCACTACTCTATCGGACGCCTACACAGTTCTATATATCAGGCCGGTTGCATTCATCGACTACACCTACATCAATCATCAGTTTATCTATTTATATCAATAATGCGTGCCATTGACAAAGCGCAGAATCAGAAGGCTAGGTAAGTATACTCACGATATGTACCAGTACTGTTCTGATCACTCGAGTTTGGAGTTACATACAAGCCCCGTTGTGCAATTTGTGCGCACATATGGCGAAAAAGATAGATGTTTAATTAGAGTTTTATGCCTAGCTAGATATTGTTTGTCTTAATCAGTATTCAGTCACTTTACCATTGTCGTCAAATATGGCACTATAATGTACTCAATAACGATACTTTAATTGACGACTATCTGCATTTATTTACAGATAGTTCGTATGATATTATTGTATGAAACTTTGTTAATTATCAAGGCGTTCCAATATTAATTAATATTTACTTTCTTTTGCTTTCTCTTCATTTCCTAATTATTCATATCAACAATTCAGTGTCTTCTTTAAGTATTAGTAATTTGTAATTAAGTCGACATTGCTGGTAATTAATATAAATAAAAACCCATTTCAATTCATTCAAACCAAAATGATGATTACATGTTTGCTTACAAGATTATCAAGAACGCCAAAATACAAATTAATCAAAACCCAAATACAAATGACTTACACCAATTGCAAGTACATCTTTAATAAAAGAGCCATGAACCGCAAAGACATCTAATTTTGTAGATGTAATAGTGATGAATGATGGTGTGAACCGAAATCAACTCCACCATTTAAAATGATTATCTTCTTCAATAAGAGATGCTCCAAATGAAATGGGAGTATTTTGCCCAAAATCTTGTAGATCCAAACGAATCCGGGTGCCCTAAATACCTCTTGTTGAAGACGAATCCACAGCGACGCCGAGCTAATCGTTGATGTTCTTGATGAATCGAGCATAGCAAGCCAAGAAAAAAACCATGAAAATTTGAAAGAATCGCTATTAAACGAGGAAAATCGTCCAAAGACGAAGAAAAGATCACCCAAACAGCGAAGAAATGTGTCCATAGACACCAAAAACAACAAAATAATAACTAAAACTCAAATTAAATTATTCTTATTCATAAAAACTAAAAATCTTCCGAGATCTAGCCCAAAAGACTAGATGAAAGCAAGAAGAAGAAAAAAAGAAAGTTCTAAGGGTTTTTTCTTTTTTTTGGAGAGAAAGAAAGGAGGTTAATAAAAACCCAGTCTTAATACTCTGTAAAAGGCCAAGGAGACTCCTATAACTCAAATTAACTTAATTTTTTTCTTTTAAGTAATTAATAATTTATAAATAAATCGACTTTGCTGGTAATTAGTAAATTAAAACCGGTTTTAATACACCATGCAAAGTCAAGGAAACTCAATAAGTTAATTTTTTATGCTTCAAAAAATGATTAATTTTTCTAGATTACCGGATAATACTACCTCGTCAAAATTAGATGACCTAATTGTAGTTTGCTCAATTCTTAAGACAAGGAAGAGAGAGGAGAATTTTTTAGCATTTTTTACAATTATATCGTTAAGGATGATAACTAGTAAAATTTAGAAGTGACTTATCTCATCATTGGAAAGCATTTTAAAACACATACGTAACGAATATAAACATGCATGGCTATCAAATTATACATAATTCATATACTAATAATAATCAATTAACATGGTAATTTTAGAAATATCTCATATTTGATTATATAGGTCATCTATATTGGGACAAAATTTAAAACTAACTAGGTCATCTAATTTGGGACGGAGGGAGTATATTTACAAACCCAATGGAAATCTCATGTGATAGCAGTATGAGGTCTCTTTTTTCTTCTTCCACTTTCATTTGTACACATCGGCGTACCCCCTCCATCCGATAAAAGGTAAGATTTTTTTTATCTTTGTATCAAATTAAGTGATCCTTTTCATATGCTATTTTCCCAAATAAATCCGAATAAATAACTAGTGTTGTTAAAATTTTCTTTAAGAGATATATACAGTAAAAACTCCATATATTGATACTCCATATATTAATAAACTCTATATATTAATAAAAAATCATGATCCCAACTTGGGCAAGTTACAAATAGTAATAAACTCCACATTTTAATATTAATAGATTTTTCTAGTCTCACCTTAATGAATTTACCTCCATATATTAATAAAATCAACATAATAGGAAAATTATAGATCTTGTTACATCAAAATTTAAGATGAAGGAAAATATTTATCTATTGTTGGTTGAGAAAATGATGTAATTTTTGGATTGTTATGGCATCTTTGATTTGCGTATGCGTAAGACCTCGTTGCTTTGTGCACCATCTTGTTGAAGCCAAAACATTTCCAACTTGGCATGAAACTTTTGGTATCTCCGCGTACTATCATCATGGGATTATCTCCTCCGCTTCTTGTCTAATTCCATCAATTATTTCTTCTTCGGTTGAAGCATATATACGACTTGTTGCTCATTGGGATGATTAAGAAAGACGTCCATATCCATACGATTAGTGTAGTGCAACTGCTCAATTTGATTACTCATAAGTATCTTTTAACCATTTCGCAAGATCTTTTTGCGTCCCATTTGGATGCGATTTTTTCTTTTCACATAATTCTATACGAATTTTATCACTCATATGAGTTCTTTTCCTAACATTGGATGACATCTTGATTTGGTTGAGAAGAAGAGAATATTAAAAATAATGAATTATCTTCTAATATATCTAGTACTATTTATAGTGTAGAGAAAACTTTAAAAATTCTTAATAAGATATATTATTCAATATATAATAAAGGATATATTATTCAATAGGATATATTTTCAATATATTATTCAATATATGTATATACATTATCCAATATCATTTACATACTTTGACATAGCAACAAAAAAAAAATCATCTTTTTTTTGGTATACCTCCCTATATTAATAAACTCCATATATTAATAATTTTGTAAAGTCCCAAGGTTATTAATATATGAAGTTTTTACTGTATATATACGTAAAGAATTTGGTAGTCATCAACAACCTAAAAACTCAATACCATCCCTCACTCCAGAATAAAAGTAGCACTGGTGCTGCTTACCCTCCCTCCTATTGGTCGGTGACCGAAACCTCGCACTCTCATCAAGCTAATTGAGAAACCATTCGTATTCGTCTGGATGGAATTTCGTTATATATGGTGCGTTGATCCGACAACAATGCGGTGTGTAGATGGGTCGGGATTGGTGGGTCACACGCGATTTTGACGGCCCTCATTGTTTAGAAAAATTGCTATATTAATTTCGTGCATTTATTTTAAAAATCCGTAAAATAAAGAAAATTACTATATTAATTTAGGACATTTATGATTAAAATAAAAAAAAATCAAATCAACGTATTTTATGGAATAAAATAATCTTTTATAGTTTTATGGAATAAAAAAAATTACTATATTAATTTTGGACATTTATGATTAAAATAAAAAAATCAAATTAACATATTTAAGAAATAAAATAGTTACATTTATAGAATTTATTTGGACATCGTTGAGATATTTGTTTCCAGAGAATTAATAAAATACTATATTATAATTTTGGACATTTATGATTAGAATAAATAGAATTTTATTTTGGACAACGTTGAGATATTTGTGACAGCGTTGAGATATTTGTTTCCAGATAATTAATAAAATACTATATTATAATTTTGGACATTTATGATTAGAATAAATAGAATTTTAATACGTTGAGATATTTGTTTCAGGATAATTAATAAAATACTATATTATAATTTTCGACATTTATGATTAGAATAAATAGAATTTTATTTTGACAAGCGTTGAGATATTTGTTTCCAGAATTAACAAAATACTATATTATAATTTTGGACATTTATGATTAGAATAAAAAATAAAATCGATTTATTTACTTTAATAAAAAGATTTATATTTTTTTTTTTATCTTTTTAAAAGGAAAAAAATATAGAAATATCTATATTAATTTTTTGTATTAATGATAAATATCTAACAAAGGAAAAACCAACAATATATAAAAAATACTACATTAATTGATATTTAAATTACTAATTATATTTATGTTAACAATATCAATTAATATAAAAAAATCTAATCATTTACCCTCGAACACAATCTAATATATTTCCATTGATACGGTTAATTTACTAATAAAAACAAAGCTAATAGTTAATAAAGGATGGAAATCATTTTTCATCCCTATTTTCATTATAACAAACCATATAACTCGGGATTTAAACAAGAACAAGACTGGATTTTTAATCTTTTATAAGGTAAAAAGAATTTGACTTATATTTTTGGATGATTTTTAAGGTAAGAAATCTATGCATTTATTATTAAAAATGTAAAAGATAAATATCCATTCGAAATATACTATGAGTTTGGTTTCAAAATATCATTGTAAACAAATATTACCATAAATAATGTCATGATTTTTATGGCCTTAACTTGCTAAAATTTTGTAAATACATATCAAATATGTAGATATTTTATATATTTTTAGACATAAATTTATATCATATCCAAAATAAAAACGTTTTATTTATGGGTTTGTCATTGATACTTCTATTTAAAAGCATTCGATAAAGAGCCTACTTCATTTTTCTAGAGCCTCTCTATAGAATTATAGATACTCTTCTCCATGAAGAACAAGTCGAAAGTTTTTAATTTATATTCGATTAGGGCTTTTTGCAATATATAATGTTTCAATAGTTGTTTTCTTTTTGTGATTTGTGATTTTGACTCGATGTTTTATTGATTTGTTAACAGCAATTAAACTAAAATTCTCAACCAGTTGTGAGTTTAATTTCTCAATATTCTCTTTGCTTTCGATTTTATGTTTTATGTTTGTTTTATTGATTTATTAACATGTGCGCAAACTAGAATTCCCAACCAGAATGTGAGTTTAATTTTCTCTATTCTCTTTGCTTTCGATTTTTTGTTTTGTGTTCGTATTTGTTTTTGGTTTGTAACTTTCGATTTTGAAGATTTAATTAGGTTTATTCGAGTATTTAATTGTTTTGATTTCTTTTATCGGGATGGGGAGAGGATTGGAGGGCGATATATTAACGTAAAGTGAGATAAGTTCACCGGATTACCTTTTGTCCACAAGAAATCTCAAGAACAAGGATCTTTTTTGTAGTTATAAATTATGTTATCAAATTTTGATTTTTACTAATTTTTTGGAGATTAGTTTTGACTTATGAAGTGCTTAAAGTAGAAGAAAACATTTGGGGAAAGGAAATACATTACAGGGCTAAACTAAAGGAGGTAGGCTACATTTTGTATATTTGGAAACCAGGTTTATTAAGTTACGTATATATTTATATTAGTTTGGGATATTTGAAATGAGAGTCCTAAATTGAATTTAGTAACAGTATTAATTTCATATTCGTTAAGTATTAATTTCATATTCTTTAATATAATTTACCAAAAATAATCTTGTAAATATTTTGCTAAAACGAATCGATAGATAAATATTTTTTTATCTTCTTAGATTATTTATTTTGGTAAATATAAATTTAATTCCAATAATCTAAGCAAAAACATTGGAGAAGGAAAAATCTTTAGAATTTATTGGAGATTTAAGAAATTAATTCCAAAATAATAATATTCTCTCATGTGTAAAAACGCTCGAACAAATGTCACATCTTTTTTTTTTTTTCCTCTTATGATTTGTTCCACATATGCTTGCAAAATTTCTTCTTCTAATCGGTGGTTATTGTTTATTTTTGCGGGATACGGAAGAATTCAATCCATAAAGCTACTTTTCTTCTTGGAAATTAGCTAAGTCATTTTTTTCTTTTCCTTTTTGCTTTTGTAAATATTAGTTCTTAACATGTTACGAGAGTTGTTCAAGTTGTTGTTTTTTGCCAATAGTCTCGAGGCAACTCAAAACGATCCATATTTTCTTTCGATTTTTTTGCTTTCAAGGTAATCAAATCTTATTTGGTTAGAAATATGTTTATGACCTTTCTAAATTATTACTTTTTATACTTTGTGGTTGTTGGTTTTATTGTTCAATTAAGTTATTACTTTCGTAGATCATAACACCGTGTTTGAGATTTTTTCTGATTATGGTGTTATGATTCAAAAGGCTAAAAAGGTCATTTTGATTGAGATTTTTTTATACTAAAAATAGCTTAGGAAATTTTTTTGACTAGAATCTCAATTTGATTATGTTTCCACCCACCAAACAGAAAAACTAACAAAGCTATGGGTGATCACCGTAAACTACTAGATATTTGATCTCAAACTCATTAATTGTAAGGAATGAAATTGCATTTGTTTTGGTAGTATGCCCATGAGTTCGTTCTTTAAATTACCCCAAGAATTACAAAGAACTTGCGGTTGGTTTTTGCAATATATAATATCCAATTATCTACAATCAAATAATATTATGATGGAATCATCCAGTGTTCGCATAACTGGTACTAAAGTGATTCCACAAGTTCTACCAAGAAGACACTAATATCTAATCGTGATAGGTTGTTTTGTTGAACTTGGGTAAGGTCGATCAACCATGCAAGAAAGATATCTCCATGATTTATAAGCATTATTTTCAATTAATTGAGGTGCAAAAAAGCCTACTTATGTACAAAATTAAACATATTAATAGCCTCATTTTGAACGTTGGAAAACGATTATGCTCAAAACAAAATGGAATATAAACACGAAAAATAGACAACAAATGATGGTCGAATTACTAAAAACAAATGCAAATCAAATACGCGAACACTTTCATAGTGTTAATTTTTGCTTTAATTTGTAACGGATACAATGAAAATTTTTGTACGTACTTTAAGCACTATTGAGTTGAGCTTAAGGAATTGTTTTTCTTACAACTTCTTATGACTACAAATGCAATTCACTGTTCGACCACAGTGGGTACATATACAATTCATCATTTGATAATAAAATTAAGTTGCACCAACTCAAGAAACACTAATATATGAAGATATTTAAACTTAATTAACAAAAAAACAACAAATATGGAACGGGCTACTTACTATGTAAACACATTATTATGTAGTATAACCATTAATACAGCTTGCTTAGATACCCTACTTCAAAGTGAACAAAAAAATCTGTTACAAGTACGTACTTTTCGTGTAATTCAAAAGACGTGTGTGATTGGGTGCTCTATCTCATCCTATAATTCATTGAATGGGTATCCATGACTCGATGCAACTTGTATAGTTATTCGCCTAAACAATTGAAATTGAGCAACTATTTTCCAAAGTCAACTCTCACGTATACATGGAGTCATCTTATAGTATTGGATAGAACGTATAATGGAATTTTTTGTGAGACAAACCCTACACGAGCTTTCTTCATTTGGTTAAGTGATTTCCATGCTACAAATATTTCAAGAATTTCAAGGTAGAGATAACATTCAAAACTATATACTCTATGTTTGGGAAAAAAATAACTTTAAATTGAACTTCCACAAATGTGAATAATCATAGGAGATATCTCTCCATTGGTCCATTAAGGAAATGAGAGTATATGCAAATCTCAACATATCAGAGACATAATAATACAAGGAGCTTACCCTCCTTCCATTGGACGGGGCAGCTCAAACGATCAAAATTCTCTTCAGATAATCAAAATTTTCTTTGGTTAGAAATTCATATGTTAAATACCTTATTATCCAATTATCCTTTTTTTTTGTGTGTGTGTGTGGTTTGTTTTGCATAAAACCATTACAAGAAACAACAATGCTATGTTGACGCCCAATAATCTTGGGATTTATCCTTTCTATCATCAGGATTGATGCGTGGGGAAGTAGGTCCCTGCTCTCTCTCTCTCTCTCTCTCTCTCTCTGTAATAATTTCAGGTTGAAATACCGGGATACAAAGCCTTTTCCTTAAATAAAAAATTGCATATCAACCATAGTTTAATTATAGGAGTTGGTCGTTTAATTCTCAACTCAAGTACGTATATGATTTCCGAAAAAGGATATATCGGTGCATTTCTCTTGATTACGACTTCTACGACAGGAAGCACTTCATATGCTTTGCATTATCTAGAGTTTGCAATCTATATTATATGAATATCATGTTTCTTTTTGGTATCTCTATTGTAACTATTAATACAACTATATGACTTCCAGTGTGATTTTTAAGGAACATTTGATTTGGACGCTTGATTCTCAACGTAAGCATATGATTTCCAAATAAAGATATATCAACTCATTTCCTTGATTACATATTCTTTTGACGGAAAACACTTCATATGCTTTCCACTTTTTAGAGTTGACAATCGATTTTATATTCCTTTTATTTGTGATTGTAATATCGGGTATTGATACAATTATAGAGTGTGATTTACATTTAACTACAACGAGTTGAGTTGGCCGTTGATTTTTAACGCAAGTATATATATGATTTGTAAAGATAGACATATCAATGCATTTCCTTGATTACATCTTCTTCCATGGGAAGCACTTCGTATGTCTTGTACTATTTAAATTTGTCAATTTATTTATATTAATATCATGTTTCTTTTTAGCGTCTCTAATATCATATATATTGATTAATACAATATAGTGGGTGTGATTTTTCATTTAACTACATGAAGTTGAAGCACCGATATATCTTTATTATATTCGACAGAAACA
Source organism: Papaver armeniacum (assembly GCA_023531295.1). Taxonomy (NCBI): domain Eukaryota; kingdom Viridiplantae; phylum Streptophyta; class Magnoliopsida; order Ranunculales; family Papaveraceae; genus Papaver; species Papaver armeniacum. The sequence continues at coordinate 11,109 of JAJJWW010009402.1, forward strand.
CTCCATGTGCTTTGCAATTTTAGAGTTGGCAATTCATTTTATATTAACATATGTCATTTTTAGTATCTTTTAAATATCGCATTGATGCAACTATACAACGAGTGTGACTTTTCATTTAACTACAATGAGTTGAGTTGGTTTCTTGATTTTGACGTAGGTACACGGGTTTTCATTATATTTCCTTCGATGGAAAATAATTCATATGCTTTGCACTATTTAGAGTTTGCCATCTATTTTATATTAATATCGTGTTTCTTTTTAGTGTTTCTAATATAACTATTGATACAACTATATAGTGGGTGATTCTTTTTAGTGTTTCTTCTTAATTTAACTATATGAAGTTGGAACCCGGAGGAGCGGTTAAGTTGGAAGGACGCTTGATTATTAGCGCAAGTGTATGATTTATAAAGAAAGATATATCGGTGTATTTCCTTGATTATATCTTCTTCCACGGGAAGCACTTCATATGTTTTTCCTTGATAATAATATAGTGGGTGTGATTTTCATTTAACTGCAAGGTATTGGATCCCGGAGGAGCAGATTGAGTTGGTGGGTTGATTCTTAACACAAGTATATGATATGGTTGTAAGGTAGTAAAGGAGTGTATAGCGGTGAAGTACGAATAATATTTGGCCGAATCGGAAGCCATCATTGGAGTTTTGAGGCGAATATTATTATGACTTTATTTCTTTACTTTTAAGTTGCAAAAATGGATTAAGCAAGAAATGAATATTCTAAAATCTAGCAAGACTAAATTTCGTTGTAGTGATCTCGGATTAAAAGACTTCAAATCAATCCTTACCAATTATTTTTAGAGTACCGATGTTGGTAATGTTATGAACTAATTATTGATTTCAAAAATATGTATGATTTTCCTTAAGTATTATCTTTTTAGAGGATTTATTAATCTTGAAAACTTTAAACAGGTATGTAATTTATGAATTTAGCTCCAACTGCTTATATACTAAATTAGGATTGATGGTTTCGTTATGCACTGCAGTTATTAACTGGAACCCTTTCTAGGACAGGTGCGTGTGAAGTCCCGCCTCACCAAGTGGGAGTCAATTCCCAAAGTACTAGGTGTTTAGGTATCATGTTGGTTAATTAGTAGTTTTTAGATAATATTAATTATTTAGTTAGTAGTTAAGAATTTATTTTGTTTAAGGTTTGTGATTAAATGTTTTGAATTAATGGACAAGATTATTATTAGCACTTTTGATTTATCTACCATAGAATTTAAGAAATCGACCTCGATGTTCTTAGTTACTTCCATGAGTTATCAAGGCTTGCAATGTTGAACATTTTATATTTGTTTTTAGTATGTGAGGTCAATCAGGTTTAATGCTTTAGTATTTAGAGTTTAAACTATTTTACTTTTGAGATTACTTAAATTTATTTATTTTAGTTTATTTGTAAAATATATTATTGTTTTATTAAATTGCTTGAAATTAGTTTTTAAAACTATGTGAGATCTTAAGATGATAATAGTATTATACGTTTGATTAGTAGAAATTTTTAGTTACATAGTTTAAATTGTTATCTTTAATTTGGTGGATAGTTTCTATAAGAGAAACTCCATAAATTAATGTTGTTGGGACCACCAAAATAATTAAGCGAGAGATTAATTAACCGATAAATTAATAATTATGAACTTATAGAGAAATTTATTATCAAAAATTATTTTCTAAATACCGTAAAATATTAAATTCTTAAAAGCACCCTTCAATCTCCCGCTTTGCTTCATTATAAACTTCAATTAACTAATAACACAAGTTTGATCAAAAGTTAGGTAAGTTTAATGAATGTCAAGATGTCCCGAATATCCTAAGAAAAATGAAGTTATGCAACTATTGATCGATGAAGATATAATTAAGAGTGTTATGGGAACCGATAAAAATGGGAAAGAAGGTGATGAAAGTTCTACAATATATCCCCTTCACGAAACGAGATTGTTAAAGCGGTAATCACATTGAATAATTTCTTTTGAGCTATGAGAGAACAATACCGTAAATTTAACGATGATAAGAAAAATTAGAGATGAAATTTATGTGATAATGCTTTTAACATAAAACAAAAGACAATTGAATCATTTTCAAAAAATCTTCATAAATCATTAATGTATTGAATATATATATATATATATATAATTATTAATTTATATTTCATATGGGGCCTACATAGATAATCAAAGAAAATTATTTTTTATTTTTAGCGAATTATTAATTTGGCACGTTGTCCCCGACTTGAGACCGGCGAAAAATATTATCTTAGAGTTTATTAAATAATCGAGTTTTTCTGTATTAGAACTTGATTTTAGAGTTTAACAACATCTCATAATTAAGTTTATTATATTTAATTGGTGAATAATTTTTTTCAATTGTTAATCTACTAAATGATAATTGGTGTTTTCATTATACACTACACAGATTTGTTAATTGGGACCCTTCTTGACGGGAAGCACTTCATATGCTTTGCACTTTTAGAGTTGGCAATCTATTTTATATTAATGTCTTTATTTTTTTTTTGGTTTCTCTAATATTAGGTATCGTTATATATATATAATGGGTGTGATTTTTCATTTAACTTTTAGAAGTTGAAGCTTGGAAGATTATTTGAATTGGTCCATTGATTCTTAGAGCAAATATAAGATTTTCGAAGAAAGATATATCGAGTGCATTTTCTTGATTATATCTTTTTTGATCGGAAGCACTATGTATGTTGTGCATTCTTTAGAGTTGGCAATTTATTTTATATGAATATATTTTTTCTTAGTGTCTCCAATATAAGATATCGATACAATTGTATAACAAGTGTGATTTTTCGTCTAACTACCAATAATACTGATATTGACAATGTAATGAACTACTTAATGATTTCAAAGGTTCGTATAATTTTCAAAATTATTTTCTTTAAGAAGATTTCTTAACCTCCAACATTTTAAGCAATGCATAATTGGTGAATGATTTGGTTCCAAACCGTTAATCTACTAAATGATAATTGTTTTTTTTCATTACACACTGCAGTTGTTAATTGAGACCCCTTCTTAGATGGGTGAGTACTTTGGTTCCAACTGTTAAACTACTAAATGATAATTGGTGTTTTCATTATACACTGCAATTGATAATTGAGACCCCTTCTTGAACAGGTACGGGCGAGGCCCCACCTCACCAATTGGGGATCAATTATCGGATATCTGCCAGTATGCATACGAAAGTTAAATACTAAAAAAAAAAAATCTAATTATGCTTTAGTAGTTTATTTAAATCTATTTATTTTAGTTTATTTATAGAATTAACCATCGTTTTGTTAGACGACTTGAAATTCGCTTTTCAAAACCATGTGAGATCTTTAGATTACGATAGTATTATATATTTGATTATTAGAAAGTTTTAACTGTTAATTGTCAATTTGTTGGATAATAATTCTAAAAATAGCTTATTGGAACTCTTATTAGATGGATGCGGGCGAAGCCCAGAGACATGACCTATGGTGTAAGCAATTCCAGCTGTCCTGGTCATGTAGCACGGGTTTCAAACTAGGATGTTAATGATTCAAATGTAAACAATAAATTTTGACAATAGAAATACATGCCTCTGATAGAACTTGGTGTTCCAAAATTTGCAAACCAAACAAAAGAAGAATTAATGTTTGACAATCGAAACAGTCTTGGAAGCATTGGAATTATTACATGATGGGGGGATAAAATATGGTAACGTTTAATAAGTAATACCAAACTAAATTCATTTTCATGATTAAAATTAATTTTTAAAAAATATGCAATGTACAAGGAGCAACCTTCACAACAAAAAGCGATTGTTGTTTCGGCCAGATCTCTGTGGTATTATATGGCATGTTCGACATGCGTAATAAAACATGTGTACATGGAAAAGAAGCCTTGGGCAATGGATGCGCATCCATGGTGAAGACACCATTGCCATGGTAATAATTAAATGAAAGAGATTTTATTAATAACAAAAATGCACAAGAACATGATAAAACTAACAAATACTTTAAACAAATTTGCATTATTATCACCGTAATGGGGCAAGCAAAGCAGAGATAGTCGTGGATAACAATCGAGTAACGAAAATGATGGCATTACCAACAATAAATGTTCGGTGTAAACCCTTTAATTTCAAATATCAAATAAATATTGTTTATAAAAATTAAACAACCTTCTAAAAGATGTATTTGTATTGTAGCAAAACCAAGTATAATGTATGGAAGAAATATTAAAAGCAATAGGAAAAACAATGATCTTGAGATCGATCAAGAAGGAATTTTGTCTATCAAAGTCTATGTGCACGTGAAATTTTTGATTATGATCATGATCTAGAAAAAGAACATGAAAAGGTTATTATATATTAACAGTATCTCCTCTCACTACTAACATTGTAAGTAGTATATTAAATGTCCCATAACATAACGTAAAAAAATAAACTTGAATGTATACAGAATATAATTAAACACACGTGAAGAGCAAAGTACATTATCCCGGAAAAAAAAATAACTCAAGACACCATCTAAAAAAAAGACCACAAGAGAAAGCACGACATCATAAGCAGCGATGATGAACATGATGGTGAATTGGGCGAAAGTGATCCTGAGATGCCACCATTGGTCGAAATAGATGAACATGGCAATGAAGTGCTTACTTATGAATAAGATTACAAATAAGCGAGATTTTTTTTTTTTTTTTTTTGGTATGCGAGGTTTCAATCAAGTTCATGCTTTAGTATAATGCTTTAGTATTTAGGATTTAAACTATTTTGCTTTTGAAATTACTTAGATCTATTTATTTTAATTTACTTCTTGAGTTAAGTCCCGCTATATTAAATTGCTTCGAAATTATTTTTCACAACCATAAAAAGTTTAAATTATAATTTGATTATTATAAAGTTAAAATTACATATTTTTAATTATTAATGTGTTGGATAATATTCTATAAATAGTTTTATTAGAACTCTCATTAGGACGGGTGCTTAAGCCCCTCCGGGATAAAACCACGTAGGCGTAATAAATCGATTGTCCCTGCGGAGCACGGTTTCCAACTAGTATTTATACCGTTGCATAAATCTTTTTAAAAGATTTCAACGTATAACAAGAGACATAAAGAATTTGGCAGTCATGTTTATACCTGGTGCTAATATTAGTTATATGTATCTTAGAAAACAACTTTGATTTAGCAATTGAGAATTTAGTTGGGTTGCAAAAAAATATTGCCCATATAGCAAACCGGTCACGATTGATTACTATAAATTGGAAACATCAAAAATACTGAAAACTAATCATTACACGCTTGTGTATTTTGTTACGAAGTGTGTCTCAAACAACTAATTAAGGATCTTCATGATCTAAGGTTATGATCTCGATAGGTGTCTAAATCACACGGATTTTATATCTATTATTTATTATTTCTTTGCTAGTTTTTTTGTAAATGCCATCTTTGCATGTATATTTTGAGCTTTTAGGTACGATGGAGTCATGTGGTGCAAAAGTAGAAGAATTTGAGCGAAAAGGCAAAATTATCATTTCACGAACAAGTGCTAAAGGAGGCGCTTTCGGATTAAGGATGTCAATCAATGGGACTGGAAGTTCTTAAAGGTACCCTGGCATCCCATATCTAAATTATTGAGTGTCTTAATCTTTTGCATGCCTATAAGCCTATCCTAGGTCAAATTCACTGCGAGTTCTCACCCAAGTCTCGAGTAAAACCTAAGACCAATGCCTTCACCAAGTTCACTTTGACAATCTCAGTTCGATTCCATGAACCAAGAATGAAGTTAGGTTTTCATTAAATTTGAAGTTCCAGCGAATTACTAAGAAGAATTTGAGATGGATTGATGATTCAATGTAGTTATAAAGAAATCAATGAGTTCTTGAAATAGAAATCAGGGAAACAAAATAAGTTTCTGTTGTATATGAATTGAGAAAGGGGGAGATGTATTTGAGTGATGAGTTCGAGTTGAGTTCGATCTCGAGATGAACTAGGGATACTTCAGGATTTGAAAAAAAAAGAGTTGGTGATGCAAGCTGTGGCCATGGGTTTTGTGTGGGTTGGTGGTTGTTGCCAACAATTCCAAGACTAGGTTGTAGAAATGGAGGATGGTATTCACGTGTTCAGAGCCGTCGCCTTCTTGGCCGAGAAGATATGGGTTGAATCTGGTGGATGTTTACAAGGTGTTTCGCATATGGGGTGGCTAATCACAGGTTTAAGAGATTCAGTGTAGATGGTGCCGGTTTCATATTGCTTTCCAGACGGTTGTGTATATTGTGGTAGCGGAGTCATGCAAGGAGGAATCAGCTATAGGTATGTATGATGTCTTTGATGGCAAATACCATGGTGGAATGGTTATAGAGAATGAGAAGTACTTACAGTGG
>JAJJWW010009403.1:0-319846 GCA_023531295.1 Papaver armeniacum
AGGATCCATGTAGAAACTACACACACTTTAAGTGACGCAGGGAAGCGGTAAGAAAATCTTAGGAATTTAGTGGGAAGTCGTCTCAGGTGATGGAATACATTATCTCGGAGTCTGCAATCAGCTCAACTCCGTCAGTTCATTGGATCAAGTAGGAAAGTCAGCGAGTCAACAGGTGAGGTTGAGTCGAGGCCCAGATCTGACTAGTCGGGTGAAGTCCTAAACTGGTGGCTTGTTTGAGGCTGCCATATTTCGCATTACGCGAAGCCATGTGCGCCCCGAATGGCTGGCAGCTCCAATCTTTCTGCCCGGTCTTGACACACCAGCAGCCTCACTTCACTGCAATGTTTATCACCGCGATTCCGCCACGCAACAACCCTGCGGTTACAATGACACTAATCTCGTTCCATGGCAGAAGCTCCTCAGCGGCATCTTCTGTCCCACAAACTTCTCGGCTCATTATCATATACTCACATCCCCGAATCTCAAGGCACCACTTGTAACATAAACACTTGACCAAAACCTCACCAACTAGAGCCATTTTACCTTCCTCATAATTCAAAGACTTAATAAGCGCCTAATCTGTCGAAACATCCACCATAATTCGAACCACAAATCCCACGGAAAACACCAGACCAACAAACTCCTCCGTCCGAATCCCTAGCCTCCATTATCAGTATCACAAGACCTTCTTGTAATAAACCTTCGCTGCACCTGTATCTCCAGCAACTCCTCAGCATTAGTAGCAACAACTGTTTTCACCTGTACCTAAACATTCATCTACCCATTATGTCACGGCAATTGCAACTTCCGCAGTACTGACATCTCCCTGTAAAACCACCTTCTCAACTGCAGCTATCGCATGCCATATCTCTTATCAATTCAGCTCATCCACCACTTGTAATTGCATCATTTCTTGCTCTAGCTCCATCTAATCTGCAACTGCACCTGCAATACCCATTGCAAACCACCAGTTCCACTCATTGCAGTTGATCTCATTCTCTGCCTTCAACATGACACTCTTTCACCACACTGTCAACAACATCATAACAAGCTACCATCCTCAAAGCATCTCAAAGACATAACAACAACAACCAATACCCATTCAAACCCTTGCAAAACATATGCTCAAGCTATCACACACACCATTACAATTGCTCCAGGACTCAATAACATCACTTTAGAATAGCTTCACCTGCACTCGCATCATCCGTTTTGCCACACCTCAACCATCAACTCCATAACCAGATTCATATCTATCAGACTACCACCAACATCAACATTACTTCAGCAAACACCACGAGACCTCAAACAAGCCACCTAACAAAGACAATCACCAGTTTTACTTCCATTCCATCTCCAACTACAGCTGATTCATTTCCTCACTTGATTCTCTTTCACAACTTCAACCTCTCTGCACCACCATCTACACTTTCTGTAGTTCCTTAGAAATCAGCAGCCACAAACCCTAATTGCTCGAATGAACAAACAACACACATCACAAACTCCTATGGGCTTTATTTTCTCAAGCATCTAGCACCATACTTCGATTTGACTTCAAATCGAGATAACCCCGTCCTAATCATTCATCTAAATCGCAATTTCATGTTCTTCCTTCTTGACGCTCAACTCAACAGACTTGAATCTCTTTCTCCCTATTCGGCCTTAGTCTTCGATTCTTAATAACAACTCAACTCATTCATTCTTGGCTTCAATCAACAACGACCATGGTGTTCTTTTCATGATTTGATTCGAACCCTCCATCGATCCACCATAGCTCAAATCGGATGTTCAAATTTTCTCGCAAATATATAAACCCTAATCGCCCTTTGATTCTCGTTTCATATCATACCCAATCTTCAATCTCGGTTCGTAAACAACTTCATCTTCTTGATCTCTTCATGAATTCTCTCGATCTCGATCTCTCCATTGATGATTGCCTCATTTTTCTCTTTCAAATTCATTTCGGAGATGAAACAAATGATAAAAGATAAAAAAACTTCTCTTGTTTTTAGGGCTGGTAATGATGGAAATTGCTCAGGGCACCCCACTTACGATAGGGGCCACCCAGTGATACTTGGCTTGTCGGGTTTGGGAACCGACCGCCTATTCACTTTACCGCGCATATTCTTAGCCGAGATCCAAGTCTCACCCGCTTGTGAATCGATCTTGTGCCCTTTACGCTCCAGATAGATGGTTTCTCCTTCTTTGCTCATAATGACTCCATTGTGACCTAATTACTCAAAAGTAAACATAAGATACATATTTTACAAGAAAACTCGCAAAGAAATCATAAACAATAGATAATAATTAAGGTGTTTATAACTGATAGGTGTTGTAAAACACCTAATTTTATATCTAGTATTGATGCTTTCTTTGCTATTTTTTCTTGGGAATCGCATCTCTTATATCTAGTTTGAGTTAATAGGTGCAATGGAGTCATTATGCGCAAAAGAAGGGAGAAAACATGTCAATTCACAGGCGGGGAAACGTAGAGCTAGTCAATCCCAAGAAAAGAGGCGAGGAATGAGCCGATGGGTTCCTGCAACCGACAATTGAGCAAAGAAACAGTTAGGCGGTCGGTTTCTTTCAGAGACTCGACAAGCCAAATATCAACTTGTAGCCCTCATCCGAAAATGGTGCCTATATCGGTTTTACTCATTACCAAAGACCCTGAATTCTGTGGGTATTTTTCTTTCAAGCATTATCATATCAAAGTTAGAGCCGAGAGGGAACGGTACATTGTTTCGAGAAAGGGAGAAATGCGAGAGAGGAGAAATTGAGTCGTAGATGTTGAGATTCGTAACGAGATGAACTCGAAGCAAGAGATGATTCATGGTCGATTTGAATGGAAGAAGCTAGGGTTTGGTTGTTGTTGTGAGGCTCGAGATCCGCAGCTGAACCGAGATGAAATGGGATCCGTTGACTTGCTAACAATGAGTTGGATCACGAACCGAGAGATGGGGTTTGGATGAATCGGTGAATGAAGGGGTTTTGGAGCTGAAATTGTATTCAAATTGAGACAGAGATGAATTCAGTTATTGAAATCAGATGGGATTCTGAGATTGAGATGGGGATTATCTGTTGTCCTGGTGATGCTGTTGAATTGAGGTTGGTGTTGTTGCTGTTAATTGCAGGAATCAAGTTTGTGGTGGTTGAGATGGCTGTGTTCATGCTAATGGTGATGTCTCAGAAATTTGTGAGGGGATGTGTGAACTCAGGGAGGTGTTGTTGGTGGATCTGAGTGATCAGATGTAGATGTTGATGTTAGCCTGGATAAAGGGAAAGCCAAGGGGAGTTAGGCTGTGACATTGAAAATGGTGGTTTAACTGGTGATTGTGGAGCTGATGTTGGCAGGAAGGGTTTCTGAAATTGGTTGATGTGGGTTGTTGTTGGCTGAGAGAAGACAAGAACAGGTGTTGGTGGTATTGAAATTGAGAAGAAGCAACTGAGGTTGCTTGGTTGATTGAACTGTGAAAAATCAACAGAGTGAAGCTGGTAGTGTTGCAGCTGAAAATATGTGATGTTGGATGTTTTGGTTCTGAGTTTTGAACTGATGTTGTGTGGTGCTGGGTGTCTAAGGAGATGTGGTGCAATGTGGTAGTGTTTACTGAGAGCTGCAAGGGCTAAGTGCAAGAGTCAAGCTGTAGTCGTGGTTTCTGTTGGGAACAGGTGGCTTGAGAAGCGGTGAGCATTACAGGGAGAAGCAAAGTGTGCTGCAGCTGTGTTTAGTTCAAATGGTGGCTTGTGGTACCTGAGTTGGAATCCATGGGAAGCTTGAGAGTGAATTGTCAGTGGATGGAAGCTTGGATGGAGTCAGTGCTTTCAAGTTGGTGGCTCAGTGGAGAAAAGTGATGGAGTCGTGAGACTAATTACAAAAGAGCAGAAGCAGATGGAGTGAGTTAGCTGTACAGGTCATTTTGGTAATGGCGGTGGTGGTTGTCGTAGCTTGGCATGGAACCGATGGTGATTATTGCTTTGGAAGGAAGTGAAATTGGATATGAGGTGGTTCTTTTGCCGTGGTTGGACCGATGATGCTGTTATAAAGCTGCAACAGATGGTGCTAGGGGATGATGTTGTTTTGTGTTGAATGAATGAAAGGGAGTTCGCAGTGGCATACCAGACTCGGAGTGCGATTGTAGGTTGTGGAGCTGTAATGGAGTCGAGGGACTGAGTTGGTGGTAGTCACGGGGAGCCACAGCAGAGGCGAGAATGGTGGTGGTCCGAGGCGTCAAAGCTATGCTGTTTTTAGCAACAAAGGATATAGACTCTATGAAGAATGAGCTGAGCATTTGGTGAGATAGCCCGAGATGGATTCACAGTGTTAGTACCATAATGGCCGGGTAATGAAGCTATGATGTGAAAGGATGGTGCTTCACGAGTTCTGTGCAAAACCCAGTCTGGCTTAGCTATTCACTCACCTGCCTGACCCAAGTCTGACTTGGTTCTGACTCATGATCTGTTGACTCTCCCTGACCCGGTTTGACTCTCCCTGACCCGGTTTGACTCTCCCTGACCCGGTTTGACCGAGTTGAATCGAGCTGACCCGTTGACCCGACCGATCCGACTCGTTGACTGGTGACCGGGCGGACTTGCTGGTCACTGGAGGCTGTTTTCCGGCGATTTTCCAGTCGGATTCCGCCCACAATCCCATTTTCCGCGAGCGTTTTTGGGACATAATTTCTACACGGGTTTCTCTCTCTCGTGGGTAGGGTGAACTTCTAACTAATGGACTTTGAAGACAAAACCTAATTTTGGAAGGAGTGGAGCTATAAAAGAGAAGACTTTTCTCAAAACACAGAGGAGAGATCATACGTTTTATTTTCTTTTTCCTCTTCTTTATTCTAGGGTTTAGAAACATGAAGTCTTTTCTCTTTCTTCTTGTTATGAACTCCTTGAATATGAGTACCTAAGTTTATTATTGGTTATGGAATAGTTGGATTTCACAAAGCATGATTCTTTGATTCAATATATTAGTTTTGTCTCATATTTATCGTTTTGCAATTCTCTCAAAATATTGTTTTATGATTGATTGATTGTTTTGTCAAGTTGCAAATTGGTAGAACTTCTAATCACATCTATTGCTAGTTTAGGGTTTATTATACGCAAAAGTGATATTCCTTGGATACAAGTAGCATAATATGATTATAGTTTGTAGTGATATATTCTTATGATCATATGTGAATCGTAACCTTTGTTAAATTGAATTAGTGCGCTTTCCACGTTCAATTGCTTTGATTGGCATGATTTCATAGAACTTAATGCATCTAGGGAATTAAACTTGATTAGTGCTTTTACACGTTAGGTTGTTCCTTTAGATAGAATTCATATTCGCATCTTTTAATGTGTTTGTTGACGACAAGAGGAGATTAGCGGGATATTCTTGCGATCAAGGTATTCTAGGGTCTTTGATAAAAGTTGAGATTAAATATCAATTCTAGTTATTGTGAAAAGCATGTTAGTGAATGAAAACGAAATCCTTAACCAATATTTCTTATCCTTGAATCTATTTGTTTACTTTTATTTGTTTTGCTTTTATTTATTTAGTTTAAAGGAAAACCCTCGGTATTTTATATAGGAAACCATAACAATTTGACAACCTAGACCTCTCTGTGGGATCGATCCTTTCTTGCCCTTGCTATATTTATATTTTGAGTAGTAAGAAAGTGTAATTTATTTTTGACGCTTACGACAGCGGTCAATAACACCTATCAACTCCGCGCAATCGATTCCCTTAGCTAACGTCCTACATAGCCTAAGAGTTGCTTCAACTCAATTACAGACTTTAAGCCAATCTGCCTCCCACAGATAAGCCTATTTGTGATTTCCGTTCATATCAAAGATCAAGGTGAGGTAGGAAATCGATTGCAATAGACAAAGTCTAGCAAACCTCAAAATCCAGTCTTATGACTCCTGAAGAACAGCCTAGATTATTATTCATCTTCACAAGTCAGAACTTGTGGAATCACAAAGTCTAAGACGAAGATACTTTGTGATTTCTATCTATCTTGTTTGAGTGATAAACTCAACAATCAAAATAAGATCAGGATACTCGAACTATCAAGATAAAGATAGTTGGACCTTGCTTCACGAATCCCTAGGTGAAGTTTTTTTAGTCGCTAAACCCTAAAAGGGTTTGAAGGAGTGGACGACTCTAGATTACAACTAGGACACATAAGAATAGTGTCAGGGATTTAAAGATCCCAGTTGTTAGAGGTTCTCCTTTTATAGACTTTCAAGATCAAGGTTTCTTTAGGTTTAAGCTAAGATAGCTTTGGAACCAAGCAATCAATAATCACCGTTAGATGAAAAACTTGACTTGAGATTATCATAGGAGAATATGCAATCTGGTTAGGATGGACCATAACCGAACCGTGCATAATGACATGTTCATGTAGGATAGCCAAAAATATCCAATTGAACTATATGCTTAACCATTTTCATATAACACTTTAAGACTTTTCATGAATCACACATATGATCAAAAATGTCTAGATAGTGTTTTCAGAGAGTTGATCAAATGCCGATTATCTCATATAAATAATTTTGATGCATCTGATAGTATTCAACAAGGTAAGTATGTGTACCTGGTACGTGTACCGGGTATATATGGATACCCTTAAGACAAAAGCGCGTTCAGAACTCGCGGATCTTTTATGGTTTGCATACCGAGTATGCGTACAATTTCGGCATTAAAACCAACATATCTTTTCGGTTTGCATACTGGGTATGCGTACCGTTTCTGGTTCACGAGTTATAGACTTTTTGTGGTATGGATATCGGGTATGCGTACCACAAAGTCGCTGCCGAACTATAGCTACGCTGCTACGTGTCTTCGGGTACATGTACTGCGGCTTCATACTTATAATGATTCTCCAAAGTATGTGAACCGGTATGCATACCATCTTGTATCCATATTAATGTAGTTCTATATCTCTCTAATAATCAATTGAAATATTCCGAATAACATCAATGACACATATCACTGTTCGGGCTATTTTCAAATAATTAAATATTGAATCATAATTTAAGTCATGAACAATAAATTGTTCTTAACCAAATTCATCAAGTATGAACAAATGTTCTTAAGCATAAATAGTCATATTTCGAGAACAATATTTAAGATAAAGTTGACTTGAAATTTCTCTTATGCATGTACTTGTCTAATTTAGTCATGCGACAATGTCTCATAGAAAGAAAGGTGAAAACTTGAGAAATAGGTGGCTCAATCTTCACTTTCCTTTTGATGTTGAAGTCCTCCAAAGTTCCTGTTGATCTTCGTCTTCAAACATTAGAACGCAGGTGATACCCGATTCTCAACTACACACTTTTTATCATCCGAGACCCGACTAAATGTAGACTAGAAATCAAGATATAGTTTTGAAAACTAAATTTGACAACAAGCTTGAGATAGCAACACTTGTGAGTTCGACCGAGCAATGCTCTAACAGAAGAGTACTTCGGGTAGAGATCATGAACTGATAATGTTTTCTGATAATCCACGTGTTTGTTCACAGTACGGTAAAGGAGGTGATCTTGCATTGAAGTGCTTTAGTAGGAAGAAACATATTTCTAACCTTAAGAATTTGCTTACCTTTGCAATTGAATAAGTAATTACGTGAAAGATAGGATTATCGGAGTGAAAGATTTGAGAACAACAAAGATTAATCCAGTGTCTAAGAAACTATGAGGATTTCTTACTGATTTCAAAGAAGATTAAATTAAAGCGAGTTTGATAAGCAAGTAAAGAGATTCAACGGGATTTGGAAGGATTTAAAATTCCGCTAATTACCTGACATTAGCGGAAGAGATTTCAGGCGGAACTGTATAAAATTAGGATTCATGCAGAAAAACTCGGACCAACTCTTTCTTCAGCTTCAAATATAAAATTAACCTCGTTAATAACGAATCAAAACCCAAATCTTACAACAAATCTTGGGAATCACGTGTATGATAGCTCACTGGAGCCTATTCACGGTCGGTTAGTTAGCTCATGGCGGTGGAGAAAACCGAGAAAAGGAAAAAAAAAAACTCGTAAAAAAAAGTTTTTCATGGGAAAGCACTTAGAGTTTTTTTATTGAGTGTTAGTCACATAAAAACTAATATATTTAAATTACAACCAAACTAGTGCATTTAAATTAAAATTAACTACTACATACAATTCTCTAGTACAATTAATCACGGTGGTATCTCTTTTCTTCTTCTTCGGAGGCATCATGATCGTCATATGCGGTAAGTTGCGGGGTCTATTGTTCATTTAGTTGTTGTTCCACCTTATATACTTCCTTTTCCAAGAACATAGTTTTTCGCAGATTCATCGTTCATACGTTCATGTTAAGAAGTTTGTTCTTGTTAAAAAATTTGTGATGTTGTTCTCACCAAAGACGACTTTTTCGAAGTTGCCTTAACATCAAACCCCATTTTGCTCTTCTAGATAGTTCTACCTGGCAGTCGTTTTCCATGTACTCGACATAATCAAACTATTCGCTGGTCGTTGCGAATTTGTATAAGCCTCGAAAATCAAATTAAGTCGATAAAGACGAGATATGAAAATAACACTTGCTTGTATTTGTTTGGTACTCATATTTTCGAAAAACATAAATTTTTTTAGAAATTTAATATTCTTGTTTATACTAATTATAAAAACTGTGGTGATTCATGGTTTTGATTTGAACAAAATTTTCTTCCCTCATTGAATATCACGTTGGGACTAATTTTACGGATCCTGACAATTGCCCTGCTAAGAGCATCTAATTACAAGCGAACCTGGGTGTCCGAGATCAGAAGACTTCACATTTTAGAATATGGAGTGGTTCTGGACAGATCGTCCAATTAAACCATCTAAAAACGGCAAAGACACAAAAATTGTGGACTCGCCCCTCTAGGAAAAATAAGGTCCTGCTTTTGAATCTCTTGGTGTCTATGTAGTTTTTAATTTGAGTCTGGATGGACGGTTTGTTCAGAATTTTACTAAAATGACCTACGAGCCCTATTATCGAGCTCAAGCATTCGATCTTAATTTTGATTTTTGGATTTTTTTCATGGCTGCTAATGGGGTACCAGGAGATACCAAACCTCATATAGGACTAATTTTTCATGGCTACAGTCGGTCACTTTTTGTTGTGAAGTACACTCTCTGGTCGGTTAGCAAGAATATTTGTACACTCCAACCGCAACCTGTCAGTCAAATATGGGATGTTTTCTGAGCTTTAACCTCAAAACCCCAGATCTGAGACGTGAAAAGGGAAAACTGGAATGAGCAAAAGAAGTCTCCTGCGTTTGGTGGGCAACCATATTTCATGCTGGCATCTATGTACACGTTGTTTGACTGTAGAATCTTAATGGCTTTATAACGTTGAAACTTGAAAGAACATCATTTAGATTATGTGAATGCGAATTCATGGGCTCCCAGAAAATGCGACAACTGAGTTGAATTAGGTAATTTCATTTGTTTTATCTCTGTAGAATTTGTGCATTAAATTTGATACTCTATTAGTGTGTTCTTGTGATTAAACTACTCTCTGTCCCTATTATATAGGCGGAGTTTTGAAAATTTGTAGTCTCATTAGATAGGCGGATTTTGATTGATGGAATTTTCCACATTCTTATTTATTATTAGTTATCACCACAATTAAGTTAATGTTTCTAATGTTGGAAATTGTACAAAGGGTAAAAACAGGAAAGAGGGTGGATATGTATGAAATCAAAATATTTTCTTATTCTAAGAGAAACCCACTTCTCCGCCTATATATTGGGGACGGAGGGAGTAAATGAAGTTAATTAAAAAGATGTATCACGGGATTAAAGTAGTAGCAATTTGGTGTTGCATGTTTCGTCACGTACTAGATAGTTTGATGCACACACACGGGATTCGTGGATCACATATATCAGTTCCCAAAGCCTTTTTAATTCATTGCCGATTGTTCGTTTGTTAGCTTCTTTCGGGTCTCGTTTTCTAACCTACTACAATTTGCAGAGCTGTTTTAGGTATCCAAGCTTGGACATATACAAGTAGATGGCCAGTTTTGACAATTCCACAGTGTCGCACCAAATCACTTGTCTTCTTACAGTACTTACAGTAGTAAGATGAAAAAATGGGAGATGAGGGATTTTATATATTACTGGAAATCTGAAAATGAAGACTGGTTTACAAAAATGAAAGACAAATATTCTTAAAGTTGGGGAGGATGTGTCTATCCTCAAAAGACATGATTCTTTGGACCTACACATCCAATTATTTATACCTTTATAGTTTGTTTTGTTTGTTCATCTTTTATTTCTTCCATAGATAGTCAAATTTATGGGACCTGTATGTTATTCGATCTAACTATGTCTAACAGTGTAAGGGAACAGTATCCTTCCACAGTATCTAGCGCCTTGTTTTTCCATGGCCACATTCTTCACTTAGAGCAACTGCAGTGGGCGACTAAACCCATTTATTTGAGTCTGCGAGGCAGGGCGTAGCGGAGCCGACTCATCGACCAAATCCCGTGACTAAACCAAATTTCAGACTATATTTGGTGGGACCAAAGACTAAACCCAAATATAGTCGGCGTTGATATAATGTTCATTGCAAAACCAAAGTGAACTTAAAGTTTACGCCCACACCACGGGGTTAAAGTTTACGCCCACACTGTGCGGGAATAAAGTTTACGCCCCATTTTTTTTTTTTTTTTTTTTTTTTTTTCGGGGGGGATAAAGTTTACGCCCACACCAGCGAACTTATAATTTACGCCCCACCAAATTTAGTCTTCACCGTGTCACCAAGACAATGACTAAACCCAAATTTTGGTCTTTTTTTCCCTCTTTGGTCTTTGGTTATACTCGCACCACTGCAGTTGCTCTTAACTAGTATGTGGAATTAACCCTAGTTTCAAAAAGACAGCCTAGCAATGGAAACAGAAAGTGATGCTCCAGTGTTAGATTGTCAAATAGTAATTTCATAAAACTCACACATTTCACTTATTTAGAATCTTGGTTCTTCAATTTTTTTTCTTTGCAGGAGTATAGTAAATTAGTAATAGTAATGCTTTGTTGATTATAGGTATTCAGAGTTAGGGATGGGAGAAAACTAAGACAAATCAATGCATTGTGGAGGAGTTAGGCCATATTTACACGACAATGACCCTAATTTCTTGATTTCAGCATTACCATTGGTATTCCTACTTTGTAGGTTTTCACAATTCCCAAGTGCATGCATTTTTGTACACTTTTCCCATGAATTTGCCGTTCATTTTGAAGTTTGATAGAAGGCGCCGTAGAACAACTTTCAACTAAACCAGGTCTAGACTTCAGAGTTGTTAAGTCAGAAATTTTCATATAATCGGTCGGTTTGGCACAACCGAAAGTCCACCTATTATTGTTGGTTAACTTGCTGTACATACTTGTCAGTGTGGTACGGACTTACGTCCAGAGATCAACCCAACCCATTCGTGCAATTCACACTTGCAACAAGTTTTTGAAATTAAGGATATGGGAAAGTGCGTTTTTTCGAAGTCAAATTAAGAACCCGGTTCTTCAGCTTTTATACCTCGGTGGTTGTGTTGGTGCAGTCCAACAACAAAGGATACCATCAGACACGGACCACACTGCCTACCAAACGTACTTATTAAAAACCTAAAGAAAGTCCAGTTAGCAGCAATTTTAACTTCAGAGTTCTGGACTTCAATGGTTGCAAAAGTCCACCCAATTCACTATAAAAATCTTAAATATCTGTCATTGTTTGACACTGATCATTTTACACAATGATGAATGAGGCCATGACTTAATGAGGCTTGATGAACAGATGCCAAGGGGCTTTTAAAAATCATTATACAAATAATATGAATTTTGGGTTGAAAATTCTTAACTACCGATTCTTAACTACCTGATTCTTGTTCTTCGTGATTCTTGTTCTTCGTGATTCTGGTCTACGTGATTCTTGTTCTACGTGATTCTTGTTCTTCGTGATTCTGATTACCGGTGATTACCTTTTTGTGGATTCTACTTACCGGGCACCAGATTGCCTTGATTATTAGTCCAAGATTTCTCTTTTCTAAAGGGTGTTCTGGCCTTGAATAGAATTCTCGATCTATTCAATTCTCAGATTAGCTTCTCAACCTTTCTGGTGAACTAGTCTCAAATTCTAATTTGTGTTTAGCCTTTTCTGATAATGGGGCAAGACGACGACAACAACAAAACAAGGAAAAGGAAATTACCATCTTCATCGATTCAGCTCTTCCATCACAACACTAAAACAAATAAAAGATCAAGAGGTACAGAGAATCCTACCACCATTTTAGAGATCACAGGCAAACAGAGAAACACAATAGATCAAGACTACATCAATTTTAAGAAAAGGAGAGAAAAAGTATCATTCGTCTTGACTGGTGTCGGAAGAAATGGCTTCAACATCGACAACCTCTGGTTCGGATTCAGGTATGTCTTCTGGATTAACGGCATTATTACCCGCAATTTGTTCTACAACAACTACATGCCCAGCACCACCATCGGCTACACCAGCACCAACATCATTGACAACATCGGTAACCTCACCACCATCATCAACCACAACACCATCGTCTACAACTTCATCCTCACCTGTATCATTATCAACATCATCATCTACATTGAAATCACCATAAATCGAAATCATCTCCTCCTTCGCCTCACAATAGGCAATGTAACTATAATCACAATCTGGTGGGTGCTTTCCACATTCACCACTAAGTCGTCCGGCAACACAACATTGAGCAACTCCTCGGCGAGCAGGGTAGCCATAAGGGTAGCTAAGATGATACATCCACCTTTCCTCAAGAAAATCTTGCCTCATTATATTAGTAACCCTCACTCCATTAAAGTATCTCACCATTGCTATGGGAAATATTTCTCTCAACAAAAAATTCATAAGAATAGTTACCGCTCAACCATCATCCATGATTATATGCTTTTGGGAAGAATGCAAGGGGTCGACAATAACTATGTTCCTTTCCATAATTCCAAGGAAAAGATATTAAAATTGAAAATGTCCAGGGAAAGCAGACGTTACCAGAGGGCATCGAAGCGGTGCCTCAATTCTCTTTCCTCTACTGTTATCGTGATTCATTGCATCTCAACGACCAACTTTGATTTCATTAATTGGTGTTTTCAATATGGTTTGAGGTTATTAGAAACACATTACCCATGTTCCGATGATTCTCAAAACGGCCAGTATCTCCCGATCTGGCTAGTTTCCGAGCTAGCCTCTCAAGAGAATTTGACTCTGCTAATTCTCTACCTTCGTTGGTTCTTGCAGGTACCGGAAAGCCCTATTGGAAGGTGGGAATATTTGTTTGGGCAGAATGTCACCAGAACACGGGCTATTTCATCCCCCGGGCCTTTTTCCAACTACTATGCTACTGATAACGGATCTCATCCACAAGTGGAGATGTGTAATACCAACAATGGTTTCCCAATACCCGACACACACCTTACCATCAAAACCTTCATTTGTTGTTCTCAAAAATATATTCAAAAGACGATTACGCTAATATCCCTACTAGCTACCATGATGCTACAACAATCGAGTGATATAGTCAAACACAACCCATACCCTAAACATTGTCTGCAAACCAAACCCTTTCAATCACACATCAGAGCCCCCAAAAAAAATTCTCACCAATACCCACCTTTAGCTGGAAGAAAACATCACATAGTCAAATCCCATCACCCAGATATGCAAAATTTGAAAGTTATCTTTGAGATGCTCCCTGTCAGAGTCAAATTCACCCAAATTATTGTATATTTTTATAATAGTGTCTTCCAAATTTCACAAAATAACCTAAGATCAAAAGCTAAGCCAAAGAACAATAAAAACACAAAAACCCACATTCTTATAATTTCTTTTCAAAGAATGACAGAATTGGCTCTGGAAGATATGGCAAGACTCACTCATCAAATGGAAGAGCAATTGATCATACCGGAACCTGAAATTGAAGAGGTTATTATGGAGAAAAGCATTATTCTACCGACAACTGATATAGATTGGAGTCTCACAATGCTGGGGAGGATAGTATCAACATCAACTGTTTTACAGTGGGAGTTCATCAATGAAGTGAGAGGATTCTGGAAACTAACAGCAACTCCTACTATATCTCCATACAAGCACAAATACCATTCAAATGTCTACATACTCAAATTCCACAATGAATCAGATTTCCACAAGGTCAAGGAATTTAAACCGTGGTTTGTTAAAACAGATGTGGTGGTTCTTCAAATTATCCCAAGAACAGGTATACCAAAAAACGATAGCATATCTCTTTCTCATGAGCTGTTTTGGCTAAAAGCTATTGATGTACCAATTGGGTATATATCAGTACAAGGCTTGACTAGAGTGACAACACCAGCTGGGGTTTACCAAAAACACGACAAGCCTTTCGGTACAAACATGTTGGAAAAGAATGTTATGATTCAAGTAATGATGGACCTCAAAAAGAAGGTTGCAAGACAAATGGCTGCAGTGACTGAGGAGAATGAAAAAACTATAATTAGATTCGAATATGACCAGTTGCCTAGCTTCTGTAATGTGTGTCAGATTATTGATCATCCAAAAAATCTATGTGTGGGAAGCAACAAGTGGATTAACCCAAACTCAAGGAAAGGGGTACAGCGTAGTGGAGACATTATTGGTACCAATAGTTCAAAAAATTGCAATGCAGATGCGAGGGAAGGGGGTCATGAAAAACAGAACTTTGGCCCTCAAAGGAGTGATGCTTTGAAGCTTAAAAAGGGGGTAGAAACTAAAGGAAAAGGTGTTGGAGCTGTTTACACTCAACATGAAATAATTGGGGTGGAAAAGGGGGGGCAGGAAAAACAGAACTTTGTCTCCCCAAGAGAAGTTACTTTGATGTTGGAGAATGCACAACCAATTGTGGAAAAAGGACCATCAAGCTCTATGATGTGGGAAAAACAGAAAAGTGTGCAACTGGAAGAAAAGAAAAATGAAGGCAGAGTCTCTAGTGGGGATACTTTGACTCCAAACATATCTACACAAAGAGTACCAGACTCTATTGCCGAAAATTTTGAGGTGAAGAGGAAATATGTTAGAAAAGCTAACACTAACTATCGGAAAAAAGGAGGTCCACAGATTAAGCCAAGAACTGTAATAGGGAAGGGGAATGGAACTACAATTTCTCTACCAAAGAGGAAGATGAATATGGATGAACCACAAAATGAGACAAACTCTCTAAAGATGCAACAATGGAACAACGAAAACATGGAATGGAGTGGCCAATTGGCAATTCAGGATGGAGCAAATTTCAACATTGGCACAACCACAAAACAACTACAAAAAACCCACAAAAAAAACATACAACCAGAAAAAGCTTCTTTTCCTCTTAATTCCAATGAGGGTGTTACAATTTCTCCAATGGATGGATCGATTATCCAGTATCAGAGTACTATGGTGGACAAAGCAACGGCTGGGATGAAAGGTCCACATCAGACACACCAGAATATTCCCATTAGCCAAGGCATTCAGGTACCTCTTTTCTTCAACTTCAACTGCTCTAGCATTAAATTGATTGTTTCCACTTATATACACCTCATGCTACATTTCATTTCTTGCTGCAATTTCAACCATGCCCTTATTCTTTGCTTCAAATATCATCTGTTCAATAATCACTACATGCACTACATTGGGAACCTTAAAACCATTAGTTGGAACTGTCAAGGCTTGGGCAACGAGTCTACTCAGTCACACTTAAGAGACATGGTAAACTCCCATGATCCAGATATCCTTTTTTTATGTGAAACTAAGAACATAAGATCTTTTGTGAACAAAGTCATTTTGGGGCTAAATTACAAGTCTTATTTCATTGTGGACCCGGTGGGCCTTTCGGGTGGTCTTGTTGTTGCTTGGAAAATAGGAATCAATTTACATGTTGGATTGTACTGTGATAATCTGATCAACTGTCATGTTCTTGACAAGGCTACCAATAAGGAATGTGTTATCTCTTGTGTGTATGCTCCTTCTAGTTGGCCACAAAAATACCGATTCTGGCAGTATATAGCATCTCTAGGTACTACTTTTAGAGGTGAATGGGTTGTTATGGGAGATCTGAACCTAACCTTGTTTGCGTATGAGAAAAAGGGGATTGGCTATTTCAACAGATCGGAGGCGGAAAAGATTATTCATCTCTTAGGATTGGCTGGCTTAGAAGACTTGGGGTTTGTGGGATACAAATTTACATGGTCGAATAGAAGGAATGACAACGAGCTGACTGAAGCAAGATTGGATAGAGGGTTGGCAAGCTATGAGTTTTGCAACCGAAACAAGAGAGCGACTGTCAACCACTTAGTTGCTGTAGGGTCTAATCATTCGCCAATCATGCTCAATACCAGTTATCAACCTAACTCTGGACATAAACCTTTCAAAGTTTTGGGCATTTGGCTCAACGAGCAACCATGCCTGGACATCATTTCTACTACCTGGAACATTCATGTTACAGGTAGCAATGCCCATAGAATTGTAAGAAAACTAAGCACAACCAAAAACAACATCAGACTTTGGAACAAACATTCCTTTGGAGATATTAGAACCAACATCACTAGAGCCAAAAACAACCTACAAAAAGCCTTTTCTGATCAGAATCTTACAAATAGGTCCCAAGAATTAAGACAGAGAGAGGAAACACTAGCTCATTGGTACAAGGTGGAGGAGATCTTCTGGAAGGACAAGAGTGGTGAACAAGACATCCAGTTGGGGGATAGAAACACCGGCTACTTCCACAAAAAAACTCAGAATAGATGGAGGAGAAATAGGATTGAAGCAATCAAAGACCAAAATGGAAATTGGGTGGAAGGAAAAACCAGCGTAACAACAACAATTACGGAGCATTTTAGAAAGGTTGCTACTACCTCTAATCCGAGACTGAGTACTGATTATCTAAATATGATTCCCCGTGTTGTTAGTTCTGAAGACAACACTATGCTTACTCACAGTCCTACTTTGGAGGAGCTGAAACATGTTGTTTTTTCCATGGAACCAGACACATCTCCGGGCCCTGACGGTTTTACTCCAAGGTTCTTTCAGAAAAATTGGGAAGTGGTTAAGGAGGATGTTTTCAATATGGTCACTAGTTTCTTTACTACTGGGTTCATTTTGAGGGAAATAAATGCCACTTTTATATCCCTTATTCCTAAGATTGAATTCCCGCAGTCGGCTAGTGACTACAGACCTATTAGTTTGAGCAACATTGTTTATAAAATGATTTCAAAAACTTTAGCAAATAGGTTAAAAGTTCTGCTACCTAAGATTATTTCTCCTTTTCAGTCCGCTTTCGTTCCGGGTAGGCAGATTTCAGACAATGTGCTCATTGCGCATGAATTAATCCACACTATGAGGGCTCAAAGGGGTAATAAATTCCTTATGGGTATTAAGGTCGACATGTCAAAGGCGTTTGACAGGGTCGAGTGGAAATTTTTGTTAGATGTCATGAGAAAATTGGGGTTTAGTGAGGAATGGTGCAACCTGATAAACCAGTGCATCAGCACTGTCTCTTCTTCAGTGTTGGTTAATGGTGTACCAGGGTACCAATTTGTCCCTTCTAGAGGCCTTAGGCAGGGCGATCCTCTATCGCCCTACCTTTTCATTTTGTGTATGGAAGTCTTGTCTAGAGCTATTTCCAATGCTGAGGGGTCTAATCTTATTCACGGGATAAAGATGGGGTGTAATGCTCCGCCAATATCCCATCTCCTTTTTGCGGATGATCTTCTGGTTTTTTCTTCCGCCAATTTGCTAGAGGGCGAGAACATTTTGAAACTATTTACTTGATTTCGATGTCGCAAGAAGGCAGCTAATCAATTTTGAAAAGTCAGGGATTTTTTTAGCACCAACACTCACCAGGACACTATTCATACAGTCAGCAACATCTTAGGAGTTCGTAGAATAGCACTGAATGATAAATACTTAGGTTCTCCCTTGTTCACTCACACTTCTAAAGTCAACTCTTTTCAAAGTGTGGTTGTTAGAGTTGAAAGCAAGCTTCAGATTTGGAATCCTAAAAAGTTTTCTTGTGCTGCTAAGTCCACATTGATACATACCTCTACAACTACTATTCCTATGTACCAAATGAATATTTTTAGGTGCCTGTTGCGGTGAAGGACAAGATCAACAGGATCCAAAGAGATTTTTTTGGGGGAAAGATGTTACCATTACTAGAGGAGTGTACTTGAAAGGTTGGACTAATATATGTGTTCCCAAGGACATGGGGGGGATGGGCTTTCTAAACTTGAAGATTTTCAACAATGCGATGCTGGCTAAAGTTACGTGGAGACTAGTAAACTTCCCCGATTCTTTGTTGGCAAAGGTAATGAAGCACAAGTACTACTCCGATCATAGCCTCCTCAACACTGAAATTCAGTGCCCTGTGACAGCGTCTTGGGGGTGGAAGAATATATACAAAGAAATGCCAAAAATTCGAAACAACTCTGTTTGGATGGTAGGTAATGGTAAAATGATCAGAATCTGGGAGGACTTATGGTGTGATGAAGTGGAAGGTACTCTACAGCCTCTTGATCAACAGAGTATGTGTTTCACTTTTGTTGCTGAGTTAATGGATTGGGATGGAGAAGAAGGGAGCTGGAACATGAGCAAGTTGCAACTTTGCTTCCAAACAGAAGTGGTGG
Organism: Papaver armeniacum; assembly: GCA_023531295.1. NCBI lineage: Eukaryota > Viridiplantae > Streptophyta > Magnoliopsida > Ranunculales > Papaveraceae > Papaver > Papaver armeniacum. The sequence goes on from JAJJWW010009403.1 coordinate 18,643, forward strand.
ATTTGGTCAGTAAAATAAACATCTCTAAGGATAGAGAGGACCATCTGATTTGGAAGCTGGAGGCTAAGGGTAAGTTCACTACTAAATCCCTTTACAACCAAATCATTACAACAGGTCAACAAGTTCAATACCAGGAAAGAGAAACCTGGAGAAAGGTATGGAATTTGAACACAATGCCAAGAATAAAAACGTTTCTATGGAAATGTCTCCATCAGGTTTTGCCGCTCAATGAAAGAATTGGAAGAATTGTTCCGAACATAAACAAGTTGTGCCCTTTGTGTGAACAACAAGAGGAAACTCTAAACCATATTTTTATGTTTTGTGAATTTACCTTAAACATTTTCAATAGCATCGGCTTTAATACTGACTTTGTTTTGAACAATCAGGTGCAATTCTTGGAATGGGTTAACAATTGGTTTACTAGAGGCGATACCAAGGAGAGGGGAATCCTCAACTGGCCAGAGACTATGGCCACTATAATGTGGGGGATTTGGAAAACTAGATGTGATCTAGTTTTTAGGAAAGACAAACCAAATGTAACTAGAACCAAGTACAGTATCACCACCTTAGTCAGAAATAATGTTAGATGTAGGAGGCATCTACACAAGGAGGAGGAGATTACCATCTCTAACTCGGACTACATGATAAACCCGCCCATTCTAACAGTGAAAATTAATGTTGCTGTGATTTGTGATTTGACCAACAATATTTATGGCATTGCTCTGACTACCTCTGACCATACAGGGGCTATCACAGGAGCGAAGTGTGTCCATGCAGCAGGACTTGGTCGAGAGGAGCTAGAAGGCCAGGCAGCTTCACAGACGATCAAGTGGGCACGTGCTTTGAATATTCAGATGGTCCAAATCGAGGGTGACGACTTGAAAGTTCTTGAAGCTACTCGGAAAGAAGTTAACAAGTTTGCAAAAGCTACAACCAGGTTGCAGGAAGGATACAATTTAAACTTTCTCTTATGTATGAAAGGCATCAAAACCATTACTATGATTCCTCCATTTGAAAATAGTGTTGCGAGGAATCTAGCTGTTGTTAGTCTGTCGGAAGGTCTGTCTAGTACCTGGGATGGCACTTCCTTTTTGAACTTTATGAACTACAGTCAGGGCATGCAAGATCACTATCAGGTCTCTATGTAACTTCAGGGGTCTCCCTGTTTTCTTATTAAAAAAAAAAAGAACAAGCCCTATGTAAATCAGTTCACTGATATATGATTAACAGATGCTATCTTTCACCAATTTGGATGAGTTAACAAGTTAGGGAAAGTGCATGGGGCCTTTACTACTTCAGTGTTCAATCTATCTGTTTCAAAAGAAAATCAAATCTAATACAGTAGATGTATTTTATGTGTATTTTTTTTTTTTTTTTTGAAAGTAAAAGTCCATTTGAATAGATGTATAGTACGTGAGGTCTGTGGGGACAAAATAAATACTTACTATTGGTTAATGTAGTGGGAGAAATAATAGTTTCAATAGTAAAATTTGTCTAAATAAGGTATGTCTGTTTATTAATTAGGTTGGGTGAGGGGTTAGATTTGAGAAACCATGACAATATGAAAACAATAAACTAAATCTTTAATATTAGTAATAATGTTCATGCATTTAAAAATATTTAGATTCTTCCTATAAAATGCTTACCAACTACTAATTCTAGCTCTTTCGATAATGTTCTTCTCTAAACATCTGTAATCACGTCTCAAGAAAATAATTAAGCTTTCGTTTCAAAATATATTAAGCAAAAAGAAAATTATCAGAAAATAAGCTTAATTCATAAGAAATGAAAAATAAAATGAGTGGGAAAGGTGTAATAAGTTTTAGTTATTTCAATCATACTTTCGTTAGGATGTTAAGGTCAGCATTTTTTGTTCTTATGTTCCATTACAAGATCCAACTAAAAATTGTGTAAAATGCATGAATAAATTTTTACTATACTTAAGACTGAATGAGAACTCAAAATTATAAACCCGGAAAACCAGCTAAATTTTATTATAATTCTCTTGATCATTCCCCATAATTTTTGTTTAAGGGGTAATGTACACGTTTACCTCTTCTCATAGTATGAGACACCAAAAGAAAATGGAGAAAGGAAAAGAAATGGAAAAAGAAAGAAAAACGAAGAAGTAGAGAAAATAAAAATGCCTGGCTTTCCCATGTATACCACACCACTATCCGACCGTAACATCGCAACTTCAACAAATTCCTCCTCAACGGAAAACGTTGCACCTGCTTATTAGTTTCTTCATCCTCAATAATATATCATATGATGCTTTTGCAGGAAACGTAGCATTGTTTCTTCTTATAGCAATGCAAATTGCATTCTCCTTCCCCTTATCAACATGATTCATAGTTTGTTCTTGTTATTGCGAATGAAGCTAAGAACAAGAGAAGAAAACTAGGGAAGTGGAGAAGACACATGGAAGAAGAGACGTACTTATATGTGAAATGTAAACAAGATAATTTATTGAGAGACACAGAGAGAGAGAGGGTATTTGGAAAACGGAGTGAGACCAAGAAGCGTTATGTAAGGAAGAGAAGAGAGAAGGGTGTTCCCAAGAAGATGAGAAGTTAAATTATGCTACAACGTTATGTATAACTGGTTTGATGCATATAATGACACGTTTCTTGATTTTATTTTAGATCGAACAAATCTATCTATCGAAGATTTATTGTGATCTTGTTGTTTTTAATTAGAAAATCATTTTCTACAATTTATGTTTCTTGGTGGGGCATGACAGGCCTTTTTGTTTCAAACGTTTGGTGATCTTTTTGTCTTCTTAACTAAACACTGCATGATGATTTTATTATTAGAACTCTTGAATGGAATACAACATTGCATGAGTTTATTTATTATTAGGTTTCTTGATTGGTATGCATTGCCAACCTTCCTAGAGGGATTGTTTATTCGAGTTACGCCCATTGTATTGATCTATTTGACTTCCAACTTAATCTTGTTTTTTTTTTTCAATTTTCTTTTTCTTTTTTTCTAGAAAAAAAGATAAACTCCTCGTGGTATTATTGGTATATCTGATCCTCAGGAACTTGAGAATCATTAGCTGTTATAAGGTTACGACAGTTTTCAATATAAAGGTTTTGCAATATAGCAATAAGTCCTTCATGTGTCCAAATGTTATGAATGACATTAAGATTACAAAATATTTGCCGCCTTTCTAATACTGAATCTGGAAATTATAATAAAAGTAGTAGCTTTTAAGTTAATACAAGTGTTTATGCGATCTTCAAAGTCTTTTACTAACGCTATAACGTTGTTCTCTAGCCTTTGTGTATCTTCCCGTCAGCAGCTTTAGAGTGGGTTCTGAGTCACTTTGAAAGGTGATGCTGTAGCCACTCCATTCAGTTGCCCACCGGAATGCAGCTTCAAAGACCCTTTTCTTCTAGTTGTTCTCAGGTTGTGCAATCTGCAAAAGACCCACTTGCCTCAATTGTTTTTCCTGTAAAATCCATCAAAGTTAAACCAATTTCAGAGGTATTTATTGGTATATGCATAGTTAGGGCTATGGACATTCTCATACTTAGGTATGTAATATGCTTTTCAGGTTCTCTGTCATAATTTATAGAGTTTCATAATGCATAGGATCGTAAAATAGTGTCTGCATTACGTTAAAACCTAGTCTGTTACCAGTCAATACATTGTTGATAAATTGAACTATCTTTTTTGCTGTGTAGGCACTATTTTGTTTCTTTTTTTGGAATGTGATTTCGCATCTCGCTTTGCATATGTGTCATATAACAATACTACAAAATTCTGGCCATTCTAATATTCTTTCCCCTTTGTTTTTTCTTTCATCTGTTACATAATTTATATCAAAATTTAGATGCATCCATACCTGAATTGCAAAATTGCATTTAAGAAACAGATGAGATAAGAATTTCTTATTCTCATCACAAAGATTGCATTTAGTATTAATGCCAGGGAGAATCGCAACTACTCTCATACCCGTTGGTGAGATTGAATTAGCTGCTTTCCAGATGAAAAGCTTTATGGATGGGATTACCTTTAATCTCCATATCCTGCCCCAATCGCATCCATTTCCATTATAGTTATTATTACTATTTATTGAATTATACAATGATTTTCTTTGTGAAATTACTTTTTTTTTCCCAAGTTCCAATGAACAATGTCTTTTACATCATTTACAGGATATGCATATCTAAACTTATACTAACTGTGCTATCATCGAAGCAAGTTTTTAGTTTGTGTTCATCTCATTTTTGTTTATTATGAAAAGATGGCATACTAAACTGGATACTCCATGTTAGTCAGTATTAATACATCAAATAAAATTATTTCAACATGGTTTTTAAGAGATAATTGTTGTTGTTTTTTCCTAGTCATGCTTCTAGGTTTTTTGTGCTGAATCAAAATTAGTTTTTGAGTTACATCATCTTCTGATGATTTCATCTCTTCACTATCGTAGCCGCTAGTATCCTGGATCTAGTTGTTAGCCTTTTAATGGTTTAGCAACAAATCATGTTTAGTTTAATTAAACCGGTTAGCCTAATCTCAATCAAGTGTGTGCTTAAGGTTTAGATCATGTACTAAAGACAAAGCAACCTGTTTTGTGGGGATGAGAACATAAAGCTAAAGTGTTTCTAGTTCATCCATTAAGTGGCATACTAGCTTATATTTTTAAAGTCTTAAAGATGTGCCTCCACCTCATGATGATCGAGTAGATGACACATGTCTATGTAGTAGGAAGTGGACTCCCTTCTAACCTTGCTGTATAAGATAATTTCGTCCATCAGAAATGATAAGGAGATAAAAGTGGAAGAACTTCTAGCAGAAACAGAACCTAGACTAAGGCATATACCTAAGTGATTGTCTATTCCTCTCTAAACAAAACTCAAGTATATCTTTACTGTGTTATCTCCACATGTATTAGTTGACCATGTTCTCTCTTTCTAAGTTCATGTTGATGTTTTCCAGATGTAGAACATGTGATCCTAAACTAAAGTATGTATATCAGCATGTATGTTGTATCTTGTAATAACAATTAAGTAAAGCATGCTTAGTAGCTAATAAAGTATATCGTAAAGCATGGTTAGAGGCTGATATGCTAACATTAGCTTATCAATATCTGTTGGATTTACCTTAGTTTTGGTCAGCTGTAAGGTTTGTGAATTTCCTTGTATCCCTGGTTTTCTCAATAGTTTCCTTTTTTTTTTCTTCCAATTGTAGCACAGGGTACCTGGGATGAGACGAGTATGTATTAGTTTTGATAGAGATTTAACTTGTCCTTTGCAGAACTTAAAGAAGCTCATAGAACTGACAAAAGATATACAAATATAAAACAAAGGAAAACTCAGAGACGGAGAAGCATAGGTAATTAGATATTGAACCAAAGTCACCATTTAAAATCAATTTAACGAAAATAATTTTCAGATGATTAAAACCTTAAATAAAAAGCAGTTAATGAAACCCAATCGAAAGAAAATGAAATTCAGTTGGTTTCAATTCAGCAGGGGGTTTCTAATGATTCACAATTTAAGCAGATTGGAGCAACCCAAATTAGAGAAAACAAAAGGGAAATAGAGTATACAATTAGGAAAAATGCAACTCAAACTTTAACTTTCTATATCAATTAACTCGTAAGATAATCTCTTTATTATAAAATAAATTGAATCTAACATATAAATTTGATAAATTAAGAATTAGAGTAAGAAGAAGTGATGAGGGAGGATGAAATCTTCTTAATCTTCGAGAATAGTGGTGACCAAATGCTTGACTCTTCAGATCTGATTTAGGTGTCTTGAGAACTTTGAATTTAACACGGGTCTTCGAACCAAAGGAACAAATAAGGGTGTCTTAGTAAAGCTTAGAGTCTAGGTCATCTTGGATGTCTTAGTAATCATATCTAGGTACCTAAAATGGTGTCTTGATAACTAAATAGGGAAAAGGATCTTAGTAGCAAATATCACCAGATATATCTTAGTAACTGATGAGGGAGTCTTAAGGTCATGTGGATCATCCAAGATGTTGTTTTTTCTGAGTCATCATGAATTAGACGCAATTTTGGTTTTGATGAATTGGTGAATGCTAAAGGTATTAATGATAATGATAAAGAGTATTACACGAGGGGTAATTATATGGATAAAATCATATCATGAACTATTTGGAAGATGCGATGTATGATTTTTACAGAGTCTAAAGAAAACTTCAAGTGCTTATGATTTGTGGAGTGCATTACAGACAAAGTACCAGCGAGACAACAAGAAGCAAGAAATTTCTGGTGCAAAGGTTTTGGATTTCAAGATGACAAATTATAAGCATGTTCTTGATCAATTTCTTGAACATCAAGAAATCATAAACGAAATACTTGCTGAAGGTATGGTTATTGATGAGATGTTTCAAGTTTTTGCTTTAATAGAGGAATTACCATCTTCTTAGTGAGTACAAGAGGAAATTGAGACATGAAACTGGTGAGATCAACATGGTTGAATTGGGTACGAAGATTCAAGTGGAAGAATTATTGTGCACCAAAGACAAGAATGAATCATCTGCTAGGGACATGACTAACAAGGCTCATATATCCGAACACAAGTGTTCCTCAAAACATGGTCCTCACAAGAAAGGTACGTACATCTCGTAAACCAGAATCTAACATTATTAAAATTAAGGGTCCTTGTTAGGTGTGTGGAAATACTGGTCATAAGGCAGTTCACTGTTGACAACGTAAGGATAAAAAGAATAATGCTAACTTGGTTGAGAAGAACAAGGACGATTTTTCAGCTGTGATGTCTGAAGTTAATTTGGTGGCCAATGTGATGGACTGGTGGGTAGACTCTGGAGATACCAAGCATGTATGTGAGAACAAAGACCTGTTCACCTCCTATCAGAATGTAAGGGAATGCGAGAAACTCTATATGAGTAACTAATCTTCATCATAGGTTGCAGGAAAGGGAAAGGTCTGTCTGTAGCTCTCACTTGGCAAGACTCTAACATTGAATGGAGTTATTCACGTTCCAGACATCTGCAAAAATCTTTTTTCTTGTTCTGTTTTAGATGATAAGGGTTTTAAAGTTACAATTGAGTCTGAAAAAGTTGTAGTAACTAAGGGCAACGATTATGTGGGTAAGGGATATAAGACTGGGGGTCTATACAAACTTAATGAAACCTGTCCTAAAGTGAAATTGAATGATTCTTATGCTCATATGTGTAATTCATTGGATGTTTGGCATGGTATACTTGGTCATGTAAACTATAAATCAATGCATAAATTGGCTAGCCGAGGCTGCATACCTAAATTCACTATAGAGCGAGATCATAAGTTGAAATTTATGTAGAATCTAAGCATGCTAAGAAATCATTCAGTAAGAATGTCCAGAGAAACACTAAACCCTTAGAATTAATTCATTCAGACCTGGTTGATATGAAATCAGTTCAAACTAGAGGTGGTAAAAAGTGGCTTGTGACTTATATAGATGATTGTACAATTTACTGTCATGTTTATTTGCTTAGAGGGAAGAATGATGCCATAGAAGCCTTTAAGATATAAAAGAGTGAAGTTGAAAATTAATTAAAACTGTTAGGTCTGACCTTGGTGGTGAGTATGAAATTATTGTAGGAGATTTTCTGCAAAGAACATGGCATTATACATGAGAGTACAACCCTTATTGATCGAATTTTAGATAGTGGTAAATAAGGTTGTCCTTCACTCGGACTTGATGAGATTGATTTCAGATTTATTAAAAGAAAATACTAGAAATAAATAAAATATATACAAAATATGTCACAAGATGAAGAATTTTTGGGACTCGTGGATTTCACTTGTTTTGAATATTCAAGTGGTTCAGAAATTAATCCTAGGCAATTATAGCTCAAAATAAAAGAAATATTAACTCTATTCTTTGCCAAATTAGATTTCATAAAACATTAGTTGTAAGTTGCGAGCATGACGCATCAAAAGTAATTAAAATTAAGCGGTGACATCGACACAAAATAACAAATAATTAATAGAAATCATAAAACAATTAAATTCTATGCAAATAGTTATAAAAGAATTAATTTAATTACCACATGGGTGAAAAACAGCTTCCTCCGTCGTCCCAGTGATCGGTTCTAGCTCCGCATGGTGAAAACACACTCAAAGGAATTTTTCATTGCTCAAAAAGGTGTTTGCAAGGAGAAAGTGTATAAAACAATGTGCTTGTAACAATTATAATTGTTACAGTGAAACACTAACAGACTGTTGCGAATACGAAATAATTGTTACAGAAATTGTTACAAAGATATGGAATTTGAAAGTATAGGCAACGGTTTCTGTTACTGTCTATATATGCTGTTATGTGTTCTTCCTCTTCTTCTTTGCTGCAGCAATGGTAATTGTCTGCAACTTCTTCTTTACGCTCAGTCTCTGTCCCAAACTCTCCATACCCCTTCTCTATTACTCGTAACTCCTTTATATAGTCACAAGACTAACAATCTCACGTAATAACTCTAAATATTATCGAAATCAATTCATTATTCTTCACGGACATTATACGAGAATAATTTCATGTTTTATCTCTTGCACGCGTCTTTTAGCTGTAGACACACTCCAACACGTTGGAAACTCCTCTCAGGTGAAGATAAACGCGTTGTTGACTAAAGAAAACCTCCAAAGATAAATAAAAATCCCTAGAATAACTCACGGAATATATTGCCATGTTTTCTCTTAATCCACGTAACATCTCTATTTTCTCGAATTTGATGGACTTACCGTCTTTGTTTAGTCGCAACAGGCTCAAACCAATCGATTGTAGCGCTTGAATCTTCCTAGAAATCCTCCACAACCAAAACAGAGATGATCGGGCTTAAAGAACTGCACTTTCCTGTTTTCGTTCCACAAGATTATCCAGCCAATTCCAGTGAATTCTAAAGCCCATACCAGGTTTGTTTCATCCAATATCATACTCCCAAACAATTTCAGACCCTTGAGTCTCTCTAAATTACGTCCAAAATCATCCCGGAAATTTCGAGAATTTGAATGTTACTTTCACAAAATCTGTTCTTCCCGTGGAGAAGAAAGGTGCCCCTTAACCAAAGCGCAAGGTCCGAATAACAGGTGGGTGTGAATAGTAAAAGAGTGTGCCCCTTATCCAAAATGGGGGTTCGAATAGCAAATGTCCTCCTGGGGTGCTCCGAGTAATTTTTCGAGCCGATTTTTCCAAAAATGTTTATTTCCCAAAAATACCTATAAACACACAAAACGCCATAATTGGGCCGACCGAGCGAAGCGAGGGAGGACCTTTATATGGCCACTTTTTTGTAAAATCTAAGTGATCAATTACCACAAAAAGATTGGAAATGGTTAGGTAGAAAAACCAAAAATGTCCCTCCCTTTTAGTCCAATTACTATAACTCCTTATGTATCCTATCTTTTCAGGGGTATAATTGGCAACCAAACTTTAATATAACATATCTAAAACAAGCTTGGTAAAGGGGCGGCATGAATCGGTAGAGGGGCGGCAATCTAATAAGACAAAAAAGGTCATTACAAGTAAATTCAAGTGCCCCTTATCAATAAAAATCTGGAAATGACTAATTAGCCCTTATTGTTAATAATCAAGATTAGTAATGATAATTAAGATTAGTGTTGATAATTAATTTTCACTTATTATAACTCTAACATCAGATTTTTAGAGTTATAAAAAAAAAAAAAAAATTAGAGGAGAAGAAAAAGAAAACTTATGTGATATTTGTGAAACCCTAGATTTTGATTCACTCAACCAAAATGAGTGATTCCAGGTGACCCTAGTATACTTCTAAATTAGTTCCCATTAGCTTTTTCTCGCTCAAAATTATCTAAAATACATAACAAAATCAAAACTTTTGAATTTTCGGAAGAACTTACAGTTTGCAATTTTGCTTGGTACCAATCAGAACTCTTAGTTACTGATTCAGTAAGTTATCGAATACCAACCGTAACTGGTTAAATTTGAAGAAAACCCAATCGTAAAACCAGTTACGGTTGGTAACTAAATGCTCGATACCAACCGTAACTCAGTTACGGTTGGTAATTAAATGCTCGAAACCAACCGTAACTCAGTTACGGTTGGTAAACTAAAATAGTTACCAACCGTAACTCAGTTACAGTTGGTAAACTAAAATAGTTACCAACCGTAACTGAACAAAATTCTCAAATTAAGAACATACGGTTGGTAATTGAACTATTACCAACCGTATGTTCTTCAAAATCTCCGATTCTGGTTCGTAATTGAGTTATTACCAACCGTAACTCACATAAACCCACAAATTTCAATTTCAATTTTCATACAAAACCCTAATTTTTGATACAAAATTAACTTAAATCCAACACGATAAACTAAACCCTAACTGGGTTTTTCCAAACATTTTTCAAATCGCCGATTAATCAAGACGATGAAATTTCAGTTTTAATGGAGGTTACGGTTGATGGAGGAGAAGAGAAGATGAAGAAGAAGATGAAAAAAAAAAAAACTGATTTGATTTATTTTTTTTTGATTCATTAGGTTTTAAAAAAAATTGATTTGATTTTGGTTGATTTAAGATGAAAAGGGTAATCTAGTCAATCTACACCCCCTATAGGACACCCCCTAACCAATAGGAGGGACATTGCTATCACACTTGCCGCCCCTCTACCAATTCATGCCGCCCCTTTACCAAGATTTATCTAAAAATCCGTGCCTTGGAATTTTACAAATTTTATCTCGTTGGAAAGATTATAAAAAACTCTACGCAACGAGTACAAACAACAATATTAAATTTAAATTTTTTGCGAAAAATTCGGAGGTATTTATCATTTTAGGCACGATTTTAGAAAATTAAATATATATCCATTATGCAAACCACCACAAAGGATACATAATACTTTATGTAGCAAAATTTTGGCTTATGCATCAACTAATTTTCCGTTGCAATTAATAAAATGATGTACTCCCTCCGTTTCAAGAAAAATGATAATTTCATGGGCAAATTAATAAAGTAGCCAGCTTCCTACCATATATTTAATAAACCGGCCAAGATTTTAAAGTCTTTTATAATCTGGCCTTTAAGATTAAATTTCACATCCTGACCCACTAGATTGGTCAACTGAGTTGAATAAGTCAATTATGGTTGTTGAAATTACTCATCCATCCTTACTAACCTATCCTACACTAATCCAAGTTCGGCCCAATTCTTGTTTTTGTTTCGCTCGAGTGTGAGATGCTTCTTCTGCTATGGATTTGAGAAGATGTGAGAAACGATGGTGAGAAATCAATCTCATCTCATGGTAACAATTTTATTAGATGGTGAGAAATGATGTGAATCTGGTAGTTTTGAATTCATTTTAATGAGAATTTTTGGTATTGCCGAGAAGCTGGTAGTGAAAACAAGTATTTGTCATTAAAGACTTGAGTTATTCTTATTCGATTAGATTGATGAACGGAGGAAATGATGAAGTACTTTTAGGATCTGTAATGAATTAAAAGTGGGGTTTTGATTGGATTTGAAGAACAATCTTTTCCATGGACAGAATTTTTACCAAAAAGTAGGGAAGCTTCATGAATTGAACAGTGAGATATTAATGAGTTTTTAAGGCGTGAATTGAATCAGGAAACATGGGTTATCATCTGATTTGAATCTGCAGGTGTCTAGAAGATGATTGACCTAATAAAAAAAAAACACAACAACACGTTAGAGAAAAGACGCCATTAGACTGCACCTCAAATGTTCGACAGAGTGCCCAACCAGTACTGTTATAGCTTTTTGCAACCACGATCCATGGTTCTTGTGGGTGATTGCCAAAGATTAAAAGAGGTATTCGTAGTGGAGAAGAAACTGAAGATTGGATGAGAGGTACTCAGTGATTTGGTTTAGCATATGAGTTTGAATCCAGTTTGAACAACATATTCACTGAAAACAAATGCTATCCTTATCGTAATTGAGGTAAGTAAAAATCATCAATTGATTAGGAACCCGTTATTTGAACTTAGGGTGGTACCATTTTTTTCCCAATTTGATTTGAGTCAATTTTTCTCAATATTTTGTAATGAATAAGTTAATTTAAGTTTGTTCTTAAGAAACCTAGTAAACTAGAAGATCTTAGAATCTCTGATGAATTGGTGATTACACTCTCAATTCCAAACGATTCATGATACTAACTCGTAACTCAGACCTGTTCAGCCGATTGAAGGGGTTTATATGTCTTTACAAAGTAGTATAACTGAATAGTTGACAGTTAACCGCTAGATTACCTTTTTCAAAATAACGGGACAGAAAAAGTCTAACTCGGCCAGTTTATATAAAGATTCAAAAAAACGGTTACTTTCTTAATTATATAGGGAAAACTTGGCCACTTTATTAAAAAGCCCTAATTTCATTTTAGGCACAATTCTCGAAAATTGAATGCATAGCCATTATGCAAACCCCCACAAATGATGCATAACACATCATGCAACCATATTTTGATTTATGGATCGACTAATTTTCCGTTTTAGAAAAAGTGATACTTTCATATCCCGTTTCAGGAAAAGTGAAACTTTCGCTCCGTTTCGGGAAAAGTGATACTTTCGCCCCGTTTCGGAAAAAATGAAACTTTCGTGGGTGGTCACACCTTCATAATTTTTCCACCCAAGCCATGTTGAACTGAGGATATTTCCTCCCTTGGTCACACCCCTTGGTCATACACATGACTTGGTCATATTTAGCCCCTTCTATTTCCTCTCGAACCTCTTCGCCTCTTTCCTCTTTCCACATCTATGCAGAAGCGAAGTTTGGGTTTCAGTTTGAGGGAGCGAAGTTTGGGTTTCGATCTGAAGAAGATGTAAGTGTTTAAAGATTTCGATTTGGGTTTCGATCCGTTCTTTTCGATTAGGGTTTCGTTAAGGTGTTGATGTGTTAATTAGATTTTCGATTTTATCTGAAATTTTCGTTTAGGGTTTCGATTAGGGTTTCGTTCAGTTTTTATTTTTGGATTTTAGGGTTTCCACTGACGAACCCCTATTCTATCTTCACTTACAGATATCTATCTATGGCCTCATCTTTCGTTCCTTCTAATCAATTTTGAAACCCATTTATTTCTTGATTGAATTTGTAATAAATTTTTATCTATTGATCTATATTAGATTAGATTATAAATCTGATTTTTTTTTTTACTTGGGTTTTGTTTTGTTTGTTTTTGTAGGCGTTTTATTAAGGAATTGTGAAGGAACAATTGTTTGCAGTACCAAATCTTATAGAGGAAAAGGTATTGTAATCTTTTTTTTTTTTTTTTTTTTTTTTTTTTTTTGCCTTTTTCAGCTCAATTTAGTCTTCTTATGGTTTACCTATTTATTGTAAGTTGAGGTTTGTTTTTTGTTAAATGCAGCTACATAGCTTGTTACTCTGTCAATACAAGTGATGATGGAATCTGGATTTAAAGAGGTATACAAGTGAGGAGTGTACTGTTGCTTGGGGTATGTATTTCTTCGCAAAACCCTAACCGATTTATACATGTATGGCTTATAATCATGGAATTTGATGTTGGGTGGTGGTGGTTTTGTTGGGGTTGGCTTGTGTACAAGGGTAGGATAGTCGGGGTTGTGTAAGTAGGAAATCCTGTGGGCGTGAAAGTCATGCTTTGGTGCTCATTTTAGCAAACAACAGTTGTAGAGAAAGTATCGGGATCACAAAAAATATTTCTTTGTTTACCTAGATCTTTCCTCCTTTAAGTGGTTGTTTCCTCCCAATATCTGGACTCGTCTCAGAGGATAATTGACACGGTTGATTTTTTTTCTTTCGCATATTCAACTATGAATTGCTAGTAAAAGATTTATATAATTGAATCATTATGTAATTCTGTTTCCTTGGATGCAAATGAAATGGTGCATTAAAAGTTGAGAATTATATGCTGGCTGAGTTGATAGACAGTAATTCCAGATATCTATATATCCATACGGACCGTAATACTTTTTCAGTTGTTGCTTTATATTGAACCCGAGTAATAGATACACGGATAGCGATGACTAATGGGTCACTAATGTCATTAAAGTGGAAGTCAGCCTTTTGTTCTAATTATATTTGTTAATAAAAAAATTATGATTAGCTTTTATTTCGTGTTTGTCCTTTTTTATGACTTCGATGTGCTATAGTTATTTATTGCTAGTCCCGTTTCAGTTCACGAATTCATAATTGGTCATTAATTGCAATAGTTGGTGCAAGTTGGATGCCTTCACTGGAGTGATCAGTGTTATTAAACCATATAATCCACTATTTTGGTGTTATAACCCAAGTCCAAGCTCTCTTTTATCAAAAAGCTCTCAAAGCTTAAACTTCTTTAGATCACTGAAATAAAATCCTTGGCTGATTTTATATATGCTAGATTAATTTTAAAGTTTATATATGCGATTAATTTTAAAGTTCATTATAGAGAGAGATAGTCATTAGTTCCTGATATCTCTCCCTCGGATTGAATTGTCAGTCCGAAGTGGATGGTAGGCCGGTTCACCAGTGGCTTATCGTGCTGGACTTGTTGCAGAGAAAGCATGGCAGAATAGATTAAGCCCAGCCGAGCTCACAGTGATGTATTGGAATCACTCCAGTCCCTTTGTTTTAGAAAAACTGAGCAAAGAGTCTTTAGCTATGAGCAGTTTACAGAGCTACTACGGACTGAAAACTCCGAAACATAAACTGTTGGAAGAAGGTACAGAGATGGAAAATTACAGAACCGGTAGTGTTCACTGCTACTACCAAGATGAAATTCTCTTCAAACCTTGCTAACATTTGAAACGTCTTTAAGCCAACAGAGAAGCTTAGTATGTTTATAAAGATATGGTGGTGTGTGGTGGTGGTGGTGGGCGTTGTCTTGTACAAAGATGGATCTGGCCTAACTATCACTTACCCACCATGAACATCCATCACCAACCTCGAGTAGGATAGGATAGACAAACTAAATATGAATATGTATGATGTTTGTTTGACTTGTAGATCGATCTGGTCTGTGTTGCATGAGGCTTTGCTGTTGCTCTTGTCTTATCTGTACTTATTGCATTTTATAAAGTGTGTTATATTCCTAAGTCCTTTGCTGATCTGGAAACTTGGGATAGGACATTTTCCACCAATTAGAGCAAATCACATTAGACTGTAAGAGTAGTAACTGCAGTGAATGTGGATCTTGATTTCAAGTGTGTGCAGAAGTGAGCTTTGAAGATTTTGCATTGTCAGTTAGGTGTGATGTGGTGTACATGACTATATGATTCTAGGGTTACAAAATGGATAAGTTGCTAGATGTCGCACATATATGGATACTAAAGCTGTTTTGTTCCTTGGGTTTCGAACTCTTATTGCAAGTTTAAATGAAGTATCAAGATCAATGAGTTGTCATCATTGTTACTAATTGTAGACATGTACAGGGTTGTGGTTTATGTTTCTTCTCTACCTTACTCGCTAAGTTTTGACTTCTATAAGGGTTTGTAACCATGCCTTCCCACTTCCACTGCATCAGTCGTTGGCTCAAGACTCGCCATTTATACTATTTAGGTTATAATATTTGCTGGATATAATGTGGTGTTGCGTAGTACGTTCAGTTTGGTTGCTTAACTTTGTTTTATAACATTGTTGTTGACCTCTGCCTGTTCCTCTATTTCAGGTTCTAGTTGATCGCTCGTCGTCGGCTTTTGATGTTTTGTCATGTAAGTGAAATGATATATCTAGTTACCGTCAAGAGTATATGTATAAGATCTTACATTGAAGAAATCACTTGCTAGATTTAATTTATTAATTTCAGGAAACCTTTGTTCTAGTACTGGTTTCTGAGTTGAATCAAAAAGACAATCACTGGTATATACAAACTTCTTCTCTACAACTTTAATGTTTCTGAGACTGAATTTTTGTCTCTTGATTAAATTTTCGGTGATTTTCTAAGGTGATTATCAAACTGGCGTTTTTGAATTTGCATAGTTTTTACTTTGAAAACCCCAATTTTGGTTCATTTTAGCTTAATCAGAGTGGGTTTGATTACACTTTTCAAACAAATACTCATCTGGGGGAGTTCAATTTATGCTTGTAAAGAAGAATTCTGATATAAGGGTTTGTTTTGTTGGACAGGTATTGTAATGCTGGTTTAGGGTTCAAATCGAGAACGAAATTAATCAGTACTGGGAGTCGATTCACAAAAGGAGGTGGTGGTCTTCTTCTTAATCTGAAATTTTAACAAACATGGAAGAAAACAAGATAGAAGGAGGAGAAATGATTAAAGAGGTTACCGAAATGTCTTTCTTTCTTTCCTGCGAAGGAGCAAGATTGTGCTTAATATCGTCGAGATGGGCACTGGATCAGCAGCTGGACCAATCAGCTCCCATGCAGGCAAACAAATACTAGCCACAGTACATGGAGAGGTCCTCTTAAGACTCTTTCAGTGCTTTCAGTAAGTAAAACACTTGCACACATATTCAGAAAATGCAATATTATTAACGTTCAGAAAATCATTCAAGTAATTTTCTTGAATACAGGCAGGGTTATGGGTACAGCTGAAGTTGCCGAAAAACAAGCTCTTTCTGCTTCATCCAAAACTAAAACCAAAATGGTTAGCGATAGGTGAGGATGCTCAAAAGAATCTAAACAGGTAATTGAGTGATTTTACTGGTGATGTTTGCAGTCTTAATTGTTTGTGCATTTTCTTTGCATAGTGCAAATTGGTTTGTTGTACATCATGCCTTTCTTCGCTTACCCACCAATTTATATGTTTCTTTTGACACTTGCAGGCACTTCCAGAAGAAATGCTCGTCTGATCAAGGAAAGCAGCTGAGGAGAACAAAGATAACCTATCCCCTCTCATGGTATGCTTTGTTACATAATATGTTCATGATGTTTGTAATACACAGAATTTGTATTCCCTTAGGACATAGGAATGTACTTATAATGATTAAAGTGAGAATGAACCGAACTTATGAAAGTTTCTATGTATTCCCTTAACAAAAATAAATAAATTGTTACTTAGAAAAATTTCAGTATTTTTTTTAAATGAATTGATAATTTGATATGAATTGATTTGGAAAATTACTGTTGAATGTGGATGATGAATGGAGTGAAAGGTGTATGCAGGATATCTGGAATTCCGGCTTGTTTCCGGCAGCAAATGAACTGCCAGTCATATTGACCTGGTCAAAATTAGTCAGTATTGACTAGTTTTGACCGGGTCAATGTTGACTGGTAGTAGTTTTTTTGCTGTTACAAAGAAATTCGTAACGGCTTGGAACTGTCTCAACCTGACCGTAGTAACGGTTCTTTCCTGTTACAACTCTCAGTTACAAATAATTCGTAACAACTGGAGTCTGTTACGAAATTCCACGTAGTAACAGTCATCGTCTGTTACAACCGCTGTTACAACCCAAAATTCGTAACAGCTACAGGGCCGTTACAAAAATTTGTCACGCCATGTTTTGAAACAGAACCTGCCTGTTACAACCCTGTTTTGTAACATGTAGATTATATTTCTAATCGGCCAAACTGGTGTAGTGAGAAACGATAGACAGTGATTGTGATTGTTAGAAGGAGATGTGATTATGTTGCAGTGGTAGAGACTAGAGATAGACAGGCAGATAAAGTGATGGAGGCGTCGTCAAACAGTTTGGAGAAATTAAGATTTAGATTTGTTTTTTTCTCTCTTAAGAATTAGGGTTAGTGAATGGTTATTTTGTAAATATTAATAAATTGAAGGGTATGAAAGTAAACTTGTTTAATAAATATATTTTTTATAATTTTTTGAATAACTTCTTAATTTTCTATATATGCTGTTCTGTGACTGTCTATATATGCTGTTATGTGTTCTTCCTCTTCTTCTTTGCTGCAACAATGGTAATTGTCTGCAACTTCTTCTTTTCGCCCAGTCTCTGTCCCAAACTCTCCATACCCCTTCTCTATTACTCGTAACTCCTTTATATACTAACAAGACTAACAATCTCACGTAGTAACTCCAAATATTATCGAAATCAATTCATTATTCTTCACGACCATTATACGGGAATAATTTCCTGTTTTATCTCTTGCACGCGTCTTTTAGCGGTAGACACACTCCAACACGTTGGAAACTCCTCTCAGGTGAAGATAAACGCGTTGTTGACTAAAGAAAACCTCCAAAGATAAATAAAAATCCCTAGAATAACTCACGGGAATATATTGCCCTGTTTTCTCTTAATCCACGTAACATCTCTATTTTCTCGAATTTGATGGACTTACCAGTCCTGTTTAGCTGCAACATGCTCAAACCAATCGATTGTAGCACTTGAATCTTCCTAGAAATCCTCCACAACCAAAACAGAGATGATCGGGCTTAAAGAACTGCACTTTCCTGTTTTCGTTCCACAAGATTATCCAGCCAATTCCAGTGAATTCTAAAGCCCATACCAGGTTTGTTTCATCCAATATCATACTCCCAAACAATTTCAGCCCTTGAGTCTCTAAATTACGTCCAAAATCATCTTGGAAATTCTGAGAATTTGAATGTTACTTTCCCGCCAAAATCTGTGCTTCCTGTGGAGAAGAAAGGTGCCCCTTAACCAAAGCGCAAGGTGCTGAATAGCAGGTGGGTGTGAATAGTAAAGAGTGTGCCCCTTATTCAAAATGGGGGTCCGAATAGCAAATGTCCTCCTGGGGTGCTCCGAGTAATTTTTCGAGCCGATTTATCCAAAAATGTTTATTTCCCAAAAATACCTACAAACACACGAAACGCCATAATAAGTACAAAATCGAGTACCAACAATACAAAAAAATGAGGACAATTTAGACACAAAAATGTGTCTATCAAATACCCCCAAACTTATTATTTGCTAGCCTCGAGCAAATCTAATCTAGAAAATAAAAATCCTAACTCACTGTCGCAGGCATCACGATTGCACTTAGCATGTGCAACAAGCCTTTGAACCCCTAGGTGGCCCTAGGACGAGTTATAGTCTCGGGAGGGTTTACCAGAGGTGTACCCACAAAACCCTTACTCCAGACCCTAGCTATCTACGTAAAACTTTGGAATAGCACTAAAGAACCTCCTTGGTTGGCATACAATCATTGACTATAGGAGGAAGTACCCCGATGCGAAATTCCAATTATTGTACACGAGTTTGCACTCAAGCATACTAAAATTCATATATAAGTGATGAGCTCTACTCAGATAGTCGCACTATGGACATCAATATCCAGAGTCAAAACAATCACATGAAAAGATCAAGAAGATGGATATAGAGAAAAACGTAGCTGGTTTTAAGGTAAACGATGTTTCTCATATCTTCTCGAAGGCATCCGCCAAGATGAACCTATCCTAATGGGTGAGATACAGGGTCCGACTAATATCAACTCAACTGGCATATACAAGGGGACCAGCGGTCGATAATCCTAACTCTAGGTCAACTCAACTGGCGTATACAAGGGGACCAGCGGTCGATAATCCTAACTCTAGGTCAACACAAGGGGACCAGCGGACCAACGGTCGACTTTATTGAATTTATTCCGGTTAGTCTGATGGTCTGGTCTCAATTTTTTCTTTTCATCATTCTTTTTTTTTTTTTTTTGGTATCTCAATCACTCTATTTCACCATAGCAATGGTAACAACTTGATTCGTGTGCCCCACCAAATCACTTAAAAGAAAAGAAAAATAAAAACAGAAGGTGAAAAGGACTCAATGAGATATGGCGAAACTACCATGTTATTTCTAACACCTGAGCTCTGTGCTTTTATGAATAGACTCTATTTAGATGTTTCCATCCACTCAAATTGGTTCCTCAACTCCTACAACCAAGATGCTTCCATACACTTAGATTGGTTAGTGCCATCCTTAATAGGCATAAATTTCTAGGATCTGGAGTTTATTTATTGCAACTAAAATAGAACAAAAAAAAAAAAACCTAAAAAAAAAACTTCCCCACCCCCAAACTTAAATCTAACATTGTCCTCAATGTACTAAAGATGAAATTAAAAGCATGAACAAGGAGAAACTGTTACCACTTGATGAAAAGAGTTAAGGAAAGATATTACCGTGTTGCATGAGCATGGGTTACCTCCCAAGAAGTGCTAAGTTTAAAGTCTTCAGCCAGACTAAGAAAGGATTAGTCACCTTATAGAATCATAAAGTAATAGCCGAATAACTGCGGATCACCAAAACCAAATAGGCCTATCACAAGTAAAAGGAATCTGCAACATGCCAAGAAAATTAACAAATAAAGCACACGCTTGTCTGGTTTCCTATTTAAGACAACTACATCTAGCTGTGGTTCAGGTTCAGGGTCTATAACTGGGTTTAGATAAAATATTTTCATGGACTGCATTTCCTCGTAGCTAAGATCCGATTCAGGTATTAAAGTATGGAAAAACTCAAGTAAAAACTTAGAAGCACATAATAATAACCTAAATAACTATGGATCCTTAAAGTCAATCAGTTTTGACTCACACAATTGACCACGATGAAAGTGGTGGTCAATCTTAGGCAAATGTGTCAATTCTAACCTCCTAAAGTACTTAGGTTTAGTCCCAAAACTTAATATCTGACACATTTGAGTTTCATAAGTTCCCACAATTGGAGAAAAAGTTTTTGGTGGGAAAACAAAGTCAATCAAGGTATCGTAGCCTGGGTTAACCACATCAACCAGAGGATGGGTTTCTAACAACTGAGCTTCTTTATGGACATCATTAGGTTCAGGAAAACGTGTATGAAGATAATCTTGTAAAATGGTTGAGGCACATATGTCAAGTTCCAAGTGAGGAACCTTTCTAAGAGTTAAAGCACATGGAGAATGATAATCAGCCCCAAACTTAGAGTTTTCAGTGTCTCTAGAAAGACTAGTCACAACTTCCCTAATTTCTAGGTAATCAGATTCCTGAAAATGGTCAATTGACTTTTCTAAGTCAAGTTCATCCTCACTCATCTCTACGAGTTCATTTTCTTTGTCTAAGACTATAGTTTCTAAATTGCTAGACCCAAAATAAACTCGTTCCTCTAAACCATCATTGGCTTCGTAAAAAGGAAATACTACATCGTTTAAAACGGGGGTATTTCTAGTCAAATCCCCGTTCTTTTGAATATGTGAATAACTATTAAAATTATTTGGATTTAAACCAGAAATAGTACTATCATTATAAAGCTCAATTGAAGTAACAAATTCCTGATCACTATGCCTAAAAACTTCAGATTCTTCATCAACACTGTCCACATCATAATCATCATTATAATAACATGAAAATGATCGAACCTCATCTAAGAAAGTAGTGTTACCAATTCTAACCTCGTCATCTTGATTATAAAAATTGTCCACATTT
The DNA here is from genome assembly GCA_023531295.1 of Papaver armeniacum. Taxonomy (NCBI): domain Eukaryota; kingdom Viridiplantae; phylum Streptophyta; class Magnoliopsida; order Ranunculales; family Papaveraceae; genus Papaver; species Papaver armeniacum. The sequence goes on from JAJJWW010009403.1 coordinate 39,890, forward strand.
TCAAGGGTGATATTGGAAAGAATGTATTGGCAATCAAGAGTAATTCGAGCAATTCTTTCTTCCGTCTCTAATTCAAACCTACGCGTTGACTTAGAAAGCTCACGTGTTGACTCATTTAACTCACATGTTGACTCAGCTAACATCCTGAGGTTATCTTCTAAAGAAGTTTCACTCATTGTTACAGTTCTTTCGTCCATAACTAAGTCATTTGTGTCCGCTAACTTATGTGTTGACTCAAGTAACTTACGCGTTGACTCAAGTATCTTACATGCTTCATCTAGAGGAGAGGAATTATAAGAATTTTGCTCGTATGACCGGTGGGCATGTGGATAGTAATTGGGCTCACCATGGTGTGGACCATAACCTTCAAAAGTTTGGCGTTCCCAACCGCTATTCACATTATGGTCATAAAAAGAGTGATGTCCATATTGTTCAGTTGGATAATCATTGTATAGGATATTGTTATACCAGTTTGACATCCAGAGTCTCAACACAAAATAAAACCCACTGACAGGGGATTCGTGGGTGGATAGAGTCTTACCTCCCGTACCAGACGGGCGATGAATCGTTGAGGTCGACTCAGGCCACCGACTCCTATGTCAGTGTACGAACCTGAGGGGCCGAGACAGTATCGTAACTGTCGTCCTTCCCTGCAGCAGTTTTATTTAAATTAACCCTTCCTTAGGGTTTTAAAAATAAAAATGTCCAATGTTCCAAAAATAAAGTTCAAAAAGTCAAAAAATAAAAAAATTACAAAAAATAAAACCCTATTTATAGTTTCTAAAAATAAAATAAAATAACTATATACAAAATATTCTTCTTTTCTCATTTTGGATTCCTCTTTTCTTTCCTTCTTTGGCTTCACTTGTCTTTTCAGCACTTTCTCTCTTTTTCTTTAGCTCAGCTCCAAATCTGAAAGAAAACAAGAAATACCAAAACGCGTAAAAAAGAAGAAAAATATTAAAAATGGAAATAAAACCTAAAAACAAATCTATAAACAAGTCCGCGTCGGCGGCGCCAAAAATTGATCGAATTTTAGATAGTGGTAAATAAGGTTGTCGTTCACTCGGACTTGATGAGATTGATTTCAGATTTAATAAGCGAAAATACTAGAAATAAATAAAATATATACAAAATATGTCACAGGATGAAGAATTTACTGGGACTCAGGATTTCACTGTTTTTAATATTCAAGTGGTTCAGAAATTAATCCTAGGCAATTATAGCTCAAAATAAAAGAAAGATTAACTCTATTCTTTGCCAAAGTAGATTTCATAAAACATTAGTTGTAAGTTGTGAGCATGACGCATCAAAAGTAATTAAAACTAAGCAGGAGACATCAGACAAAATAACAAATAATTAATAGAAATCATAAAGAAATTAAATTCTATGCAAATAGTTATAAAAGAATTAATTTAATTACCACATGGGTGAAAAACAGCTTCCTCCGTCGTCCCAGTGATGGGTTCTAGCTCCGCATGGTGAAAACACACTCAAAGGAATTTTTCATTGCTCAAAAAGGTGTTTGCAAGGAGAAAGTGTATAAAGCAATGTGCTTGTAATTGATTATATTATTCTGAGAACCCATTGTTACTGATGAAACACTAATGATCATTGCGAATTCGAAATAATTGTTACGAAATTGTTACAAAGATATGGAATTTGAAAGTATAGGCAACGGTTTATATTTATCTATATATCTTTGTTATGTGTGTTCTTCCTCTTCTTCTTTGCTGCAGCAATGGTAATTGTCTGCAACTTCTTCTTTTCGCTCAGTCTCTGTCCCAAACTCTCCATACCCCTTCTCTATTACTCGTAACTCCTTTATATACTCACAAGACTAACAATCTCACGTAATAACTCCAAATATTATCGAAATCAATTCATTATTCTTCACGACCATTATTATACGAGAATAATTTCCCGTTTTATCTCTTGCACGCGTCTTTTAGCTGTAGACACACTCCAACACGTTGGAAACTCCTCTCAGGTGAAGATAAACGCATTGTTGACTAAAGAAAACCTCCAAAGATAAATAAAAATCCCTAGAATAACTCACGGGAATATATTGCCATGTTTTCTCTTAATCCACGTAACATCTCTATTTTCTCGAATTTGATGGACTTACCAGTCTTGTTTAGCAGCAACAGGCTCAAACCAATCGATTGTAGCACTTGAATCTTCCTAGAAATCCTCCACAACCAAAACAGAGATGATCGGGCTTAAAGAACTGCACTTTCCTGTTTTCGTTCCACAAGATTATCCAGCCAATTCCAGTGAATTCTAAAGCCCATACCAGGTTTGTTTCATCCAATATCATAATCCCAAACAATTTCAGCCCTTGAGTCTCTCTAAATTACGTCCAAAATCATCCTGGAAATTCTGAGAATTTGAATGTTACTTTCCCGCCAAAATCTGTTCTTCCCATGGAGAAGAAAGGTGCCCCTTAACCAAAGCGCAAGGTGCTGAATAGCAGGTGGGTGTGAATAGTAAAGAGTGTGCCCCTTATCCAAAATGGGGGTTCAAATAGCAAATGTCCTCCTGGGGTGCTCCGAGTAATTTTTCGAGCCGATTTTTCCAAAAATGTTTATTTCCCAAAAATACCTATAAACACACAAAGCGCCATAATAAGTATAAAATCGAGTACCAACAATACAAAAAAAAATGAGGACAATTTAGACACAAAAATGTGTCTATCACTTATTCACCTCAATCCAATGGTGTTGCTGAATGTAAGAATCGTACCCTTAAGGATATGATGAATGCCATGTTGATTAGTTCAGGATTACCTTATAACTTGTGGGGGGAGCTATCCTCTCAACCAATTACATCTGAACAGAGTACCCTTTAAAGGATAAGATAAAACTCCATATGAGTTATGGAAATTTAGACAACCATCTTATGCTTACTATAAAGTTTGGGGTTGTTTGGCAAAGGTGGCCAATCCTCCTCCTAAGAGAACTAAGATAGGACCCAAAACCATTGATTGTGTTTTTATAGGGTATCCTGAGCATACTAGTTCTTATAGGTTTATGGTTGTGAGTTCTGAGATTTCTGACAAAGGGTTGAATACTATTATGGAGTCTAAGGATGCTGAGTTGTTTGAGAATGTTTTTCCAATGAAACGTGATTCTCGAAAGAGATGTTTAGATGATCTCCTAGATTTGTCGTCAACTAGTCATTCATTACCTTTAAAGAAAGGTGAACCAGAAATAAAACCTAAAAGAGGTAAAAGGGTTAGAACTGAGAAAACCTATCCTGGTTGGATTACATACCTAGCCGAGTCTGAGCCATGTACTTATAGAGAAGCCATGAATTATTCTAAATCTCCATGGTGGAAAGAAGCTTCAATTAGTGAAATGAATTCCATCCAACAAAACGGTACATGGGAGATTGTAGATTTACCTCCACAGTCTAAGGCCATAGGTTATAAATGAATCTTCAAGAGAAAATATAAGATAGATGGAACTGTTGAAAAATACAAGGCTATGTTGGTAGCTAAAGGCTACAAATATAAAGAAGGTATAGATTTCTTTGACACCTATTCACCAATGACTAGAATTACCTCTATTAGGATGTTAATTTCTATAGCTTCTGTCCATAGATACATCAAATGGATGTAAAGAGAGCATTTCTAAATGGTAAGTTAGATGAAGAAATTTATATGGAACAACCCGAGGGCTTTGTGGTGAAAAGTTGTGAAAACAAAGTATGTAAACTGATTAAATCTTTGTATGGTTTGAAACAAGCACCTAAACAGTGACATGAAAAATTTGATCATGTGATGATTTCTAGTGGTTTTAGAATTAAAATAGCTGACAAGTGTGTTTACATTAAACTTGTTAAGGATACATGTGTATGTTGATGATATGCTTATACTAGGTACAAACATGGATGTTATTAGGGATAATTGGACTTTAGTACTCAGGTTTTGACCAACACTAGGCTTTGGTCTAACATTTGTCCAACGTTAGGGCTTGGTACCTGGACTTGATGTTGACATCTATTGACTGTTTATGACCAGACTTTAGTTAATTAAATAAAACATAAATAATGTAAAATTCTGAGTTTACAAGTGTACCCCTACTCTATTCACCTGTTTCTTCTCCACCCAACTATCGGCCATAAGAACTCCATCTTTAATCAATGGTAGCATGTCAACTTCATTCCATGTCCGTTTTATCTTCTTCTGTTCTTCCGGAACTAACCAAACCGCGAGAAGTTTTTAGAATTGATAATTAAAAAAAACAAACGCTTGAAAAAGCCATAGATCTGAAGAACATCAATATCAGCACAACATCAATATCAACACAACATTAATATCAGACCACAAGTAACATCAATACCAGACCACAATTAAACCCCCTAAACTATTGTCGTTGTTGTTGTAATCACATCCAACATCAATTTTAGACAAAACCCATACTAGAAAATACCACCACTGCCTTCAATTTTTTCAATAATCCCCAATTGAACCATCGATTCAGACCAATATGAACCTCAAGCTTCATCTCCTACATCTTTACAGAAAGAACCCTAAATGGCTAAATCACCACCTCGGCTCATCTTTCTTCTTCTACAATTCTAGCACAAACCCACCACTAGGTTAGAATTCGAAATTGCTACAGACCCAGTGTTCGATATCCTCCTCGTGCTCTCAATCGTCTCTTAAATCTCCATCAAATTACTCATTTAACTGAATCCTACTACTGTTACTCATTTAATTTCAATCTTTCCCAAAACCCTAAATTGAATCTTGATTTCTTCAATTTTTGGATAAAATTAAATTCTGATAATAACCCACTATAATTCGATCAAAACCCATTGACCAATTTTTGGGAATAGAAACGATAGACAGTGATTGTGATTGTGAGAAGGAGATGTGATTATGTTGCAGTGGTAGAGACTAGAGATAGACAGGCAGATAAAGTGATGGAGGCGTCGTCAAACAGTTTGGAGAAATTAAGATTTAGATTTGTTTTTTTTCTCTCTTAAGAATTAGGGTTAGTGAATGGTTATTTTGTAAATATTAATAAATTGAAAGGTATGAAAGTAAACTTGTTTAGTAAATACATTTTTTTATAATTTTTTGAATAACTTCTTAATTTTCTTTAACAGAAGTCAAGATTTAACCCAGTCAACGCGGGTCCACGTCCAGTCCAGGTACCAAGCCCTAATGTTGGACAAATGTTAGACCAAAGCCTAGTGGGTCAAAACCTAAGTACTAAACACCAATTATCCCATGTTATTAATTCCACTAAGAAACTGTTGAATGAGAACTTTGATATGTAAGACTTAGGCCCCGCTGATGTGATATTAGGGCTGAAGATTAGAAAAGTTCTAATGGATATATTCGAGTCGATCTCATTATGTTGAATCCGTACTTAAGAAATATAATCAGTTTGACTGTAAACCTGCTATGACTCCATAACATTCTTCTTGTAATCTCAAGAATAATAAGGGTAAATGAGTTAAACAACTTGAATACTCAAGAGTCATAGGAAGTCTGAAATTATAGTGCAAATGCATTGGGATGCACTTATTAGAGTGCTGCGTTACTTATATTATACAATGACCTTTTGTTTGAACTATGAAGGGTACCCTGCCTTGAGGGATTTTGTGAAGTAAATCGGATATCGACTCGAGAGGAGTCCAAGTCTATGAGTGGATATATTTTCACTCTAGCAGTGCCTCGTATCTTGGAAGAGTTCCAAAAAGACATGTATAGCTCGATCCACTATGTAATCGGAGTTTATTGCGTTAGATAAATAAGGAGAGGAGGAGGAATGTCTAAGATGCTTTTTAGAAGATATTCATCTCTGGCATATGCCTATGCCAGCTATATCTATACATTGTGATAGCCAAACTTCTATATTTAGAGCTAAAAATATCAATTATAATGGGAAGTCTATACATATACGTAGAAGCCACAATTCTCTGAAACAACTAATCTCAATAGGCGTTATTTCCATAGATTGGCTAAGGTCCAAGGAGAATATTGCGGAGCCTTTGACGAAAGGTTTGTCCAAGGAGATAATTAGTAATGCATCAAGGGGATGTGGCTTAGGCTCATTAAATAAACTTGCCATGAAGGATACTCAACCTTACTGACTGGAGATCCCAAGATCAAGGTTTCTAATGAGACTACTAATTTGTGGTGGGTAGAGGTATACACTATCAGATAATTTCATTCTTTGTCCCTTGCCTATGGTGTAGACGTGATAGTATGACCGCATGTGGAGGATGACTTTTAAATAAGTCTTAATGAATTCCATAGTTACAATTTAAGATTGAAGTGGGATGTAGCTGTAAACACTCTTGAGGGAACTCACCAATATGAATGAGGAACTGGGACCACTTCCTATGAAAATGAAGCTGATTCTTTAGAACATTCTGAGAAACTGGAAAAGTCTAGGGCTGAAATGGACAAAACGGCACGAACTTAGAAATGCCGGGGGAGGATATCATGCGTGGTTGTTATCGCAAATTGCACTCAACGCTAGAAGTTCAAGGCATCGCGTTCACTATCTCTATCAAGTAGTTTCGGTAACTTCTCACTAAGCAAGGGTTCAAGACCTCATGGACACCTTTGTCTGAATGGTATTTTCCATATTCTGATTTTTCGTTTTTTGCCGAGATTTCATTCATGTGGGGGATTGTTGAAGAAAATGAGTTTTAAATAAAAGGTTTTTGGTTTTGGTGTAGTTTGATCTAATAATCTAAGGGTCTAAGGATACTTACTCATTTTGTGAGTGAATGAAATGATCCTTTAGCCCCACATTGTGGAAAACTAAAGAGGAACTCCACTATATAACCATTTGCTTATAAATATATTGACAAAAGAGGGTGGAGCAAGTGGGGAAAACGATACATGGCTCAAACCATGCAATATGCGCGTATACCATGCACCAAGTCTTGTGTTTACTTGAAATTATTTTTGCAAGATTTTTTCTTTAGGAAATTAATTCCAAATCTTGTTTTATAAAATCCCAACAAAAAATAAAGAACTTCTAAGGATATTCATCTGGACTCGGAGCACGATCAATACCCAAATCTTTAATTGCATTCTTAACTTCTCCTTCACTAAAAGGTCTCTCCAATCATGAACTTAAATTTTCATTAATATGCTTTAGACACGTATTTTTGATTCTTGGGAGATTGTTTGAAATTTCTTTAAATGATAACTCAAAATGATTTGTAATTTCTTTATTTATTTACGGTTCATCATCTATTGATACGAAGGTTATTCATGTTGTTAAAAGTTGTGTGAACCCACTCGATGAAAATGCTTGGTATTACGATCACCATCTCTAAAATATTTAATTCGTAACTTTGTCTCAACATTATGTTTTATGACAATGGGCCATCTCGGAATCCACTTTAGCCGTCACAAGCATGTCTTCTTCAACTTCGGCAAGACCCATACCATTATCTATATCATTCAATTCTTTCAACTTGGTAAGAGCCGTGTCTATAGCCCTATCATGTTCCCAAAGACATCCCAAAAACATTCTTATTCCACATGTCATGTCCCATGTCTTGTTGGGCACCCATGTTATAAGAGCACCCTGGGTGTAGTTAGTAATTAGTTAATGAGTCTGTGTTAGGCACGTGTGCACTGCCCTAGTAAGTAATGAGTCTGTAATTCCCCTTTGAGATTATGAAATAGAATTGTGTTTTGTTCTTCTCCCTCATTTGAGGTTTTATCTCCAATCTCTGCAGTGTAGATCCTGTAGAATTAGACCTGATTATTCATTTGTAGTGTAGATCACTACACCACACCTTTAATTTCTCCTTTAAAGCGTTTAAATTCTTTGGAAAATATTCAACTGCCGTCGTACCTACAAAAAAAAAAAGACTTCAACATTTTTTTTTTCATTAAAGGGATTATTTTAGTACTTTCAAGCCAAGCTATTTGAAATTGATAAGGGAAAGCATCCCAATCGGAGTCCAATGAGCATAAATCAATAGGAAAATGATCGAAAATGGTCTTGCAAGGCGCTTGAAGACAACATTTGGAAAATGATCTTCCCAATCCTGAGTGAAAAGAAAAAGATTTATCTTACTCTTCTTATTAGGTGGTCTACCCCAAATACACTTGGCACCACAACGAGGCAAGTCCACAAGATCAAAACCATTGCATAGGTCATCGAAGAGTTTCATTGAATTTGATACTCTACGAAAACCTCTTCTCTTCTCTGTGTATCTTATCTCATTGAAATATCCACCAAAACACAAGGGCATTCCATCCCAATATCCATGTAAAGTAGCTAGATCGATAAATTTTTTTTTTCTCATTCACAATGCAAGGACCATAGACACCAATTAAATCCCAAAGGAAATTATCCTCAAAACTACGAAAAGATACCTTATAGTAAAAATACCTTCAAGAAAGTCATCGACTTAAATCATATCTGAATTTCATATCAACAAAATTCCGCCCGATCTTCCATAAGAATTTAATGCAATCTACCTACACGGGGTTTAACCCCCAATATTGTCTCACAATATATATTGTCAGTACAAGGACTAAGATTCGTCTCTTGAATCATAAGATTTGTAGGCTTCCAACGTTTCACAAGCTTTTTTTTAACTTGGAGCGCTTATCCTAATTTCCAAGACCATTAACATTCCAACAAATTAACTTAAACATCACAATTTTCTTGATTTGAACTGGTATCCCTCTCCATAACACTATTCTTTTCTTGCTTGAAACTTTCCCGTTTAGAGATTCAGGAGAATAAGAGCTAGGAGAAACTTCTTTAGATAATTTGGTCTTCAGTCTCTTCTTCAGACTTCTCAAAGATGAATTATCCAGAAAATAAAGCTAGAAGTATGACTACCAGTCGAAAATCCAGCTGGTATTGTTTCCGCAAAATTAACTTTTTTTTTTATTTGAAGGGAGCATATATATATATATTTATTATACACATAAAGAAAAGAATAATTTACAGGTACTAACAAGAGGTAGAAAAAGAGATAAAAAAGAAGATTACAAAAAGGCAACATACTTATCCAAATCTTCCGAGCCACTTTACAATGCAATAATAAGTGATCTTAAATTTCGATATCATCCCCACACATCACACATGAATTATAAATATCAAAACCCTTGCAATTCAATATCCACTGTGTTAATATTTTCATGGATAGTGCTCCACATCAAGAAGTTCACTTTAAGGGAAACATCAGACTTCAATATGAAAGAGCATGATAAGCCATTTATACGATCTTATGCAATCATGTGATCATGTAGAGTCCTCAACGAAAAACTACCTGAAGCATAGAGAGACCTTCTTCTTGTATCTCGCAAAGTGTCTAGTGTAGGATGATTAGCTCCAATTCAAAACATAGAAGCAACAAGTAAATTGGACTCTGTAAAGATAATAACCTCTTGAACTCTATCTTCCAAATTCCCTCAGAAGTGATATGATCGGCTATCATGGAAGTTTTTGATGTTATTAAAATATGGCAATCCATTGAAACAAAAACCAAGTCAAACAAACATTAGTTTTTAGCCCTAGCTCCCGGAGCCATAGGTCATCGAAGAGTTTCATTGAATTTGACACAAAATTGATTTCCTTATCTGAGAACTCAATCCCTAAATAATTACCGGATCTTTGAGTTTTTCAAATAATACCTTGAATTCTCATGTAAACCTTTTGCCATCTCCAAAGCATCAACATCATCATGTCGTGATCGCTTCTTATAATTTCTTGTTTGTGACGCCTCATCATCACTACCACCATAATTTTCTTCGTTCATTTCTTGATTTTCATTCGTATTCGAAGAATTTCATGACCAAAATATTCTTCATACGTCATTGAAAAATAATTTTATTGTGCTTATCCCTAATTAAGCGGGTTTAGAAGGAGTAAAATATTTTCGGCCTATTAGCCTTATGTCATGTACCGGAGTACGATGACAAGTTAGTGGATAGATTGAGGATAAACCTCTCTTGATTCGTGAGAATCAAACCTCTACAGTTCTTACGAACTCAGCCTAATCGAATAAACTCTTAGATTGATAATTTGATACCATTTTCATTACAAACTCTGCTCTTATAAGCTAGGTTTATATCCTTAAATCCAATGACTACCAAGAGCCCACGTGTTCACATCCTATCGCACCATTACAACTGATAAACACACTTATTAATAAGCTAAATACTAATAACAACTAACTACCCCCTCTAATATGATATGGGAACTCCAATACAACACTGGGTACATGACATTACCGACCCCTCGAAAAACATCCTTGTCCTCAAGGATGGGGTTGAGTCCGAATCAAGTTGTCTTTAACCGCCTTTTTATGTGCCTCGTAAGTTGGAGATGAAACCCTCAAAATCGCCAGAATGTAGTGATATCTCAATATTATGTAATTCTCGCTAACACGCAAAGAAAACTAGCCACCATTATGCCACGTACTACCCATGTCGGACCTTTAGAAGGATCGATATCAGGCCTATGAATCAACTTTAGCTGATCAAAACTACAATCCTGGATTCTCATCACACCCATTGATATTTAGGCATGGCCCCGCCTATCCATAAACTCTGTACTCAGCTCAACAACCAGTTTCTGAATGAGTGGCACGCGACTGACATATAAAATTATTCCAGTTAAGGCATGAGCGTTTACTTTTACCAATGCTAAGTTACAATGTTGTGCTCCTGCAATCAACTGACCATTTCTCTGCGAGATGCAATGATCATATAAGATCTCAGGTCCTTCCTCAATTTCAATCTTCAAATTCAACTCTCTAGGGCACACATTATCTTCACCACTCGTAGCTTGGTAAGCACTAACGAAAACACCGCTTGAAGCATCAGTTGTTGCTGAAGCAGAAACATGAGTCTCCATGATGTCATCTATGTAGAGAACCCCATGAACAAGAATGTTGATCAAAAGTTCTGTCCAGCTAGCAGTCTTTATTGTGAAGTTCCAGAAACCCCACATATGACTTGAAAAAACCTTCCCCCTATCGAACACAAATGAACTAGAAAACTCTAGAAATTTAGCAAGGCCAATAAATATCTCTGTGATACCCTTGCACACTTCAAAATCAATCTTGACTTCACCTGTGGGTACTATAAGAAGAGTGGAAGCAGAAAGTACCTTGAGAATTGATCTTGGTGCACACCCATCGAAATTTGTGAACAAACCAAACATTTCTACTAGTACACAATTACGTTGTGAATTGTCAGCCTTGAACGTGTATGTAATGGTATAATATAGAGTATCCTTGAAAGTATTGAGACCAAACAAAAAATAATTCAAGGCTGCTTTCATAAACGGTTTGCGAGTATTGTGACAAACATTCCATAAGACTGTAGAGTACAATTTGAAATTCCACTTCAAATAATTCCCCGACAGCAAATACACCTTCACAACTTGAACTACCATAAGTAAAGTCTTAGTTCCCACTGTTTTTTCCCATACACCATCAATATAGAAAAAATTCTTCTCGGGTTGACAAGCAATTCTCCACATATAGTTGTAACACGAGTTGAGAATCTTTCGAGTGAAAACGCATTTATAGATAGCCATCATTTGGTTGCAACCGAGAACTCGAGATATTAATCCTTTGTAAAATGAGTAGAAACAACTCCAAGTAAAATAGACTGCAGTTGTTATAACTCTCGCATGAATCGAAAGACTGTCATAGACATCAGATGTATGCAATAAAACACACAAGATCCCAATTTCTGAGATATAATTATGACTCTTCACCATTGTAGAAATCGAAAGAAAAAGCATCTGAAGATACCTCATCTCCTTCACGGGAATCTGCCACAGAACATCACTAAGACTCCAAGATACAAGATCTGCTATTTCGTTGAAAAGCTTTTGTATCCTTTCACTCCCATGTATTAAAAAATGAGTTACCAATTTATTAAGTAACCTATACCTCAGCTTCTCAATAATAGGCAGTTTTGCCATTCTTGTAACGAATATGTAATAATGTTCTTTTCCCATGAGAAGTGTTTTCACCAACAATCTAGCTGTACCAACTGCATCCCTACTTGCAACCATATAAATCTGCCCATAATCATTCATTTCCGTATAAGTAGCAAGATTCTGAAATACAATCAAACATGTAATACAAAAACTCTCAGAATAAAATTTCCACAATATGAGTTCAAGCTTTTTTTCCTCTATCAAACAACAAACGACCACAAACCCTAGAGTTGGGCATTTCAGGTAATAAATTTTGTGAGAACGGATTGCTCCTACCATTCCAGTTTACATTAAAATACTCCACTCAGATAGAACTCTTATCAACCCAGCTAACATTCCTCACACTCCACAACCCAGTTGGAAACAACCTGAATATCAACTTCCACAGAGATAATAACATGAAAACATTTGGAATGTAAACCACAGCGGGTATGAACTTGGTTTCCATCATCCTTGCGAAGACCTCCAACTTGATAGAACCCCAAATTGATCAATAGCAACACAGAGATTCATGCAAAGCATAATAGAAAGACAGAAGATTAAACTTTGAAGGATTAAAATATACCATTTCAACTCTCTCTAGAATAGTAACAATTTCATAAACCACAGGTGCAGGTGGTCGAAAGTGCAGAAATAAACTCATTCTTAAAAGCCCAATGCATCTTCTGAAATAAGTGAGAATTTCCATAAAAGAACAGTCATGAAACCCCCTGAAATCACCTGCGAAATGAAAAAATCGGTTAACCTGAGAAGACAATTTAGTTAACGTCAAATAAGCTCCCTTAAGATATCGAGCAAAACCAACACCACAATGAACTAAGGGTTGCAACACATGATAAGGCAAAGCTTAATGTTACACTTGAACAGACCATTTATGTGCCTTCTTACTGCTCAACCTATTGTAGTAAGCCATTGAAACTGAAACCACCTTAAGAATGAATAAACCAGAACTAAGTACCCAACCAAAACAAAATCTATAATCACTATATCAAATAAAGAATACCAGCCCACGGGTTCAATTCCTCTCCCAAGATCATATACACTACCAGTAAGGGTGACACCAATGTAACAATATTGTTCACCCGCTACTTGGTGACTGATAACCCCTTGAATAAGCAGAAATTATTTTCCACGATCAAATACTTTATCCGCATATTTGAAAGAATGGTAACAATTTAACCCGAAAGATGGTGTGTGGTTAAAAACAAAATTGTGCTCACAACAGAGAGTATCCATTGAAAGCATTTTAACAAACAACTTCCAGGTGGTACTAGAAACACTACCATTAGCCAACATACAAGCAATTTGATCTTGAAACCATGAATCTGACCAGTACCCATGTCTGTAAATCAACTCATGAAAAAGTTTTCTATAATATCCATCCAACAATTTTAAGCACACATCAAATTGAGACCCAAATTCAGAATAACAATTAGTAAAAAAACAATTCTCTAAACTGAGCTCGATCTTCTTTCCTCGATCGTATAATGAATGAGTAAAATCAAAAAGAAGAGTAAATAAATCCTTACAATTCAACTCGATGTGGATCATGATTAACTTCCTTAAGCTTTCAAGGATCTCATATCTGACCTCCTTTATTTGCACATGATTCTCTCTGTCGACATCATTCACCTCAGCCTTGGTGATTTCTGTAATTTGAGAATCAACCTTTTCTTCAGCGAACGGAAAAGAAGGAATAAGCAATTTATCTACAGATTCATCTGGTGTTGCTTCAAATAGAATTGAAGAGTCTTGGCTACAATATGTAACTTCCTCTGAGTTGAAGGAATCCATAATTGACTCAAAGATTGAATCAATTACAATTTCTTCAGTGAAAATTTCTTCCTGAATCTGCTTAGATTCTCTAACCCCAAGGAGTGACTCTAACTGCTTCTCCTTCCTGCTGATGAGCTTCAACATCTGAAGAAGATTATATTCTCGAGTTGGGGAGTCATCTTCTCATTTTTGAGTATCATACATCCATCGGAGATTAAGTAAATCATCCCCAAGTTTCTGCTCCTTCTCCATCGCAGCATCAAGCTTCGCCATGGATCGAAATGAATCTGATACCAATTGTAATGTACCGGAGTACGATGAAAAGTTGGGTGGATAGATTGAGGATAAACCTCTTTTGATTCGTTAGAATCAAGCCTCTCTGGTTCTTATGAACTCAGCCTAATCGAATAAACGACTCTTAGATTAATAATTTGATACCATTTTCATTACAGACCCTGCTCTTATAAGCTAGGTTTATATCCCTAAATCCAATGACTACCAAGAGCCCACGTGTTCACATCTTATCCCACCATTACAACTGATAAACACACTTATTAATAAGATAAATACTACTAACAACTAACTACCCCCTCTAATATGATATGGGCACTCCAATACAATACCGGGTACATGACACCTTATTGGGAGTGTGTACAAAATCATCTCAAAGGTATTAGCGGAGCATTTAAAGGTATACCTTCCTACTATAATCTCAACATGTCAATCTAGTTCTATTAAAGGAAGACAAATTCTTGATGGAGTATTGGTAGCAGAATGTGTGAATTCTAGACTTCGTTAAAGGTTAACGGGTTTGGTTTGCAAGATCGACTTTAAAAGGTGTTTGATATTGTAATTTAATTTTTTTAAATGAAGTCTTATTCAAAATGAGGTTTGGTGGTGTTTGAAGGGCTTGGCTTAAAAATTGTTTAACATTCTCCAAGTTATCGGTTCTTTTTAATGGATCATTTTACGGTTACTTTGGTAGTGAAAAGGGACTATGTCAAGGAGACCCACTATCTCCTTTTATTTTTACTATGTTTGGTAAAGTCTTAAGTTCTATGTTGAGAAAAACACAAGAAACTTGATCAAATCTCGGGTTTTTTCGGTCAAGGAGGAGAATAAAAATACATCACTTGCAATTTGCCGATGATATTATCATTTTTCTTGATGGGAACAAAGAACAAGTTTATTCCCTCCGTTACCTACTCTTTTGTTTCGATCTATATTTGGGTTTGAAGATAAATTTCTCTAAGAGTAGCTTATTTGGGATCGCGGTCTAAGATGGGGTTGAAAATTATGCTAACTTGTTAGGTTGCAAGTATGCTAGTTTTCCTAATATCTATCTTGGCCTTTCTTTGGGATACAACGTAGGAGATCTCAAAAACACTTGAACATTTGTGCAAAAAGAGTTACTTCTTGGAATGAAAAAACAATAGCAAGACCAAGTAAGTTATCTCTCATCAAAAGTGTTCAATCTAGTCTACCCATTTATTATCTCTATTTTTCTTGCTCATTCTCCATAAATAAGAAAATTGATGAAGTTGTGAGAAATTCCTTATGGGATGATGATCAAAATAAGAAAAGAACTCACAATATTGGTTGGACATTGGATATAAAACCAAAGGAAAAGGTGGTCGTGGCATAAAAATAACTAAGCAAGTGAATTTGTCTTTACTAAGAGAATGTTGGTGGCGAATTAGCGTATAGAAAGATGTGTTGTGGTGATTATAGTTGAAAATTTTGGTGAAACATTTACTGTTTGGAAACTCGCAACCCAAAGGATCTAAAGGTGGTAGCTAGTATGTATATGTTTCCTTTGGCATATGAAGCTTCATGGACCAAGGAGTTTGTGGTGGCTAGTATGTATGAAGTTAGGAAATGTGGCATAAGGTGGGGGTTTATGTCCAAGCAAAGATGCTCCCATACCATTTCACTTCTATCTCTATTCAAGAAGGTGTTTTGGATAGATGAATTTTGGTCGGAAATAATCATGATAATATATAGTTAAAAACAATATTAGGAGCGACGAAGATTAAGGTGAGCCAATTTTTTCAACCTATGTTGTATGGAGCCGTGAGTATCCTTGCAAAATTTATTTTTTTCTTTGGATCCTTTCTCATGATAAGATACTGATCATGGGCTAGCTTTTAAGAAGGGGTATGTATGTTTCTAGTTTATGTTATTTTTATGACGAAAACGATGAAACTAGTTCGCATTTATTTTATGAAATGTTGGAGAACCCGGAGAATTTGGGATTACTTTGTTGAAGGATGCCGTCTTCGTTGGACTTATAATTATAATATAAACTAAGAAATAGTTTTGACATCTAAATTTGATAACCAACTTGACATACCAATGCTCGCGGGTTTAATCGAGCATTCCCTCTAATATAATCACTATCAACATAGGAGTGTTGTCACAACACCTATAAGAAGACAAAAGAAATATTCAACTGCGGACGGACTGCGGATAAATCTAGCATCTGAGATGACGATATGGATAATAATGACATTCAAAGGACTGCACATAGTAGAACTCCTAGATTGTACAAACCAACAAGAATTATGAGGCAGACGATGGCGGTGAGAATTTACATGCCAATCGTATAAACCACCAACAAAGCAAAACAACCGGTGGGACTAGACGTACCACCAAAGGACGATGTAACTAATCGCGTAAGAAAAATTGTAAAAGAACCAACAAATACGGCCGACGAGGTGTCAAACTCACTAAAAATAGTTCCTTACTTCTTACTATTCTAACTAGTAGCACAATGATAAGCAGGTATGTTTCTATTGGGAGTAGTGAGTTAGATTTGTTAATTAAATATTTGAATATAATTCAAAGCTATGAACCAATGAAATACATAGATAAATCTTACCGCCACAAAAAAATAAATCTTACCGACACATAGCTACGTTCTCTGCATTATACCTATTACTAACAATCCTATAATAGTTGTAGACTTATCTATACCGCAATGTCCAAAGTTCTCCCGGGCATGGAAATGTTCGACTACCTGATTCGCTCTCAAGGTATAACTCAATCAAGTGCTTTAGATTCTTTGTGATAAGTTATTCCTAGTGATAAATTCAAAAAATGGATTTTTCAACTAGTGTCGATCTTCACATACATACAGCTGCTTAACAAAGTCACATCATCATTACTATTCACCAGTTATTATATTTAGACTTTCTAGACAATTACTGGTCGAAAGATTTCTAATTATCATAAAACTATTAATGAATTATTTAATTTCAAATTAAACGGTTCACAAACAATTTATAAACACTTGTTAGTTCTATAGGAAATGTATCAATTATGAGTCCATGTTTCAGACTTTAAAATCATCCTTGTTCATGCCAGATATAAGAACACCAAGCAAATAAACAATTCAAAGTTCAAGCCCAAAAACAAAGAAGGTAAAGCAAATCCCAAACCTCTTGACCCAAACAACAGTTGGATCAACTTGAGTTAGATTGTCCCCAGTGAAAGTACATGACTGTATCAGAGGAGATGGCAAGCCATTTCCAGGTCATGCATACTTCGTGCCAAGAATGTTTAATGTTCAGGGTTCAGAGATCAAGCACCATATTTGTAATTAGACTGATGTGTCCCTATGGTTCATATCTCTCTCTCTGTAAACTTGAGATCTTCTCTGTGAGGCGTCAAGAAAGCTTAATCTTTCAAGAACAACGGCTTCGTATTTCGTTACCAAACTCTAGATCTAGAACCTCAAAGATTAGAGAGAGTAGAACAGGGACGGGCCTAGCAAGGGGCTAACCCGGGCTATAGCCCGTCCCTATTTTTAGTTTAACAAAAAATTTGTAGAGGTATTTTTTTTTCAAAATTATTAATTAGCCCACCTCTATTTATAATTAGTCCTTATAGTTATAGTACAAACAATTTTTAGTCCAAGTTCTTATTTATTTAGAACTTTCTTTGTCATATCCATTTATTTTCCTATTTTTCTTCAATAAACCATCAAATTTTTTCTCTATTCAGTTTTCGTAATTAAAATCTACGGATTTTAATCTTATACTTATCTATTTATCTACTATTTTATAGGCCGATTCCAATTAACCACTAATTATATAACTTGTCCCAAAAATTTTTGCAGTGGCCTTGGGCCGCATTGACAACTAAAGACACATTCTAGCTCTACCCTAAGAAGATTTTTGGGTCCGTCCTTAGAGAGACGATTGGCAAACAAGTTATGTACGGAAATTGTTTGTTACTTTACAAGCATGATTTAAGCTTGTAATTTGTGCACGCCTGTTCTGCCTGGCCTTTGAAAGTAATTTGAAACTGTTTTGGTTTCTCAAGTTTCCTTGTTTTTATGTGTTCAAACTTCAGTTTCAATTGTATCCATTTCATCTGAATTCAAGTTGTCATCTTGTGAATGATCATGTGCACGGTTGATAATATATCTATCTATACGTTCACACGCAATCAGAATCATGCATTCGTGCTCATTCTAATGCATAAGTAATGTTCGTCATTTATTTATTCATCAGGGTAAGTGAACTCTTTTACCGGTGGACATACATATATGTATTTGTGTCTCTACGGGCACCTGCTGATACATATACATTCATGTTAACTCTACCGTCTAGATTACTTAGTTTTGAGGTCCGTTAACTTCAGCGGCAACAGAAGCTTCAAAAGCTTTGGCTTGGGCAGCAGAGTAGCAGCAGTTATTGCAACCACCCTTATAGTACCCACCACGATCGCAGCAACCATGACGACAGTTATGCCCACCACCACGGCCACCTCGTCCACCATGGTCATATCCTCCGCCACCACCTCCACGTCCACCGTGGTCACCACCACCTCGTCCACCATGGTCATATCCTCCACCACCACCTCCACGCCCACCATGGTCATATCCTCCACCTCCACGTCCACCGTGGTCATATCCTCCACCTCCACGTCCACCATGGTCACCACCGCCTCGTCCACCGTGGTACTTTGTGTCTTCTACTCCATTTTCATTTAATGTCTCTTCTATCAGCAACACCGAGAGACACAAGTAACTAAAAATTGCAATTCGCACTGACTACAACCAAGGAAAAAATTACAAAGATTAATGTAGCGTACCTGTTTTCTTGGATAAGTCCTTAGCAGCAACCTCAGAAGAGATGAAAAGAACAACAGCAAGCAGAAGTGCAAATATAATGAAAATCCTACTATTCGTAACCATTTTAAACAGAAATACTTCTATGAATGCACTAATGTATCTCAAGAAGAAGTACAGTACCCAAAAGATACAAGGAAGACTGAGGAAACTAGTGTGATTTTAGGTTCAATTTATAGAGGAAAGAACACGAAGGGTCAAACTTTACCACAGTAATAGCCAAAAGAGGTTAAGTAAGCCATTAATAGCTAAGATCCGCCACAGTGACAATGCAGTTGAAGCTATGGATGTGTATTATTCAATACGATCTTATCGTTTCATTCAAACATATACAACCATATAACTTACGTCGGCCATGTAGCATGAATACCGTACTTTCTCAGTGCATCATGACTCACCAGTCTTGTTATTTTTCTTTTTAAGACTTCCAACTAATTAAAAATGTCATAGTACGTACGTATCATCTGGGAATATCCTGGTCTAACATAGGGTCATACTTGATCCTTGGAACCGTTTCTGTAATCCCCAAAATTATGTGGGTGCCTGGCATCAAAAAATGTTGTGTGGTGTCTAGCAAAGTTGGCTACAGACCATTCAAGAACGAGAAGAAAAAAGATAATGAGTATATCAACTTTACCGTTTGTTTTTTCTTTTGATCAGATCATCATCGTGTATGAATTATTTCTTAA
Organism: Papaver armeniacum; assembly: GCA_023531295.1. Classification (NCBI taxonomy): domain Eukaryota; kingdom Viridiplantae; phylum Streptophyta; class Magnoliopsida; order Ranunculales; family Papaveraceae; genus Papaver; species Papaver armeniacum. The sequence continues at coordinate 59,455 of JAJJWW010009403.1, forward strand.
TTCTTATAGAATGGTTAATGCACGTTAAGAAATAGCTTTTCGACTTGTAGAAGTTAAAAAACAAGAAGTTTTATGAAGCAAAATATTTTTGTTGAAGCACTTCTACAATCGTTATCCAAACACCCTTTTGAAGAAATAGTTTTCCTTTTTTATTTTTTTTTCCTCTCCGTCTTCTTCTTCTCTACTTCACTGTTAGCAATGTTGGTTCTAGTAACAACAATTGTAATAAACTGAAAAATAATACTTAGCTCAACCAACACTTGATGGATGTTTCGGACGCGGCAGTGATAATTGTAGCAGGAAATAATAGAGGCACGTTTGAGATACGCTGACCTAAAGACAATATTGCTTGGTACTCCTCTAGATAGAGAGATTCTATAGCCATTGACGAGTATTCGATAGGTGTCTAAAACACTTAATTTCATATCTAGTATTTATGCTTTCTTTGCTACTTTTCTTGTAAATTATGTATCTTATGTGTGCTTTTGAGTTATTTAGGTACTTTGGAGTCATTCAAGCGAAAGAAGAAGAAAACGTCCTTGGAGCGAGAAGGTCAATTCACGGGCGATATTTGGAGCAAAGCTAGATTGTGCAAGAGGAGCTATCTTTGGAAATTAAACTGTCGGTCTCCTAGAATTGACAATTTGAACAGAGAATTAGGGTCGGTTTATCTGAAACCGACAAGCCACACATGAGCTGGTTAGCCCTTATCCATTTTATCGGGTGCCAATAGTACTTATCATTACTACACTAGAGAATTCAGAGAGTATTTTCTCTTATCTTTATCACCTGAAATCGAGAGAGGCAAAGAAATGGAGGCCATTGTCCGAGACCTCTCTGTCTAAGATCGACGAACACATAAATGGAGAGATAACGCTTAAGAAATTGATGATTCGAGACGATTGGATGATAACTTGGGTTCGATCGGTGATGCTTGAACTGAGATTTGATTTGGTGGATTTGAAAAGGATTTGAGAAATCAGATATGAAGAAAGAGGATCTGGGAATTGTTAGATTGATGAGTTATGGGTTTGTTCTTGAAGAATTGAGGGCCCGAACTGAACAAGGAAGATGGATTGTGCTTGTAATCATGGATTGACAGAGAAATCAAGGGATTTGGTGGTTGGCATTGAAGATGGTGGATTCTTTGTTAGGGTTCAGGTTGAATCGATGAATACAGGAGAAGAAGACAATGGAGGAATAAATGGGTATCTCTGTGGTGATTTAATGGGTCGTATCTTGACTTGAAATCAGATGAGGAAATTAAAGAGATGGTGGTTGTATCTGAGATTTGAAGTTAGGGTTTGCCATTTCTATGAAGTCAGATGAAGAAATTGGACTCAGGGAGAATGATGTGATGGAATTGATGATGCCTGGATTACAAGAATGGGTTTGTTGAATCTATGAAGGAGATGTTGTTGTCAAGGTTTAGTGGTCAGGTGCTTGGTATCTGAATTGCAGGATTGATGGTGTTAGTGGTTGCAGTTGCAAGTAGATGGGCAGCTGGAATTGAAGCTACAAGATGCAATGGTGGATGTAAGCTAAGAAGAACTGAAGGTGGAGATTGAGTTGTTGTTGGTGCAGCTGGTGATGACCTGAGATAATGGAACTGTTGTCTGTAAGGAGTTGGTGGTGATAACAAGGTTTGCTGCTTGTGAAAATGAAGGCTGTCACAGTTGCAGGATTATGGAGCTACAGAAGACATGAACTGAGGCCGAGGAATAACGGATTGAGAAGGAAACTAGTGGACTGGTTGGTTCGCAGTCGAGCAGGGAGCATATGAATGAGCAGGTTAGGTGTTGGTGCTATGAAATGATGCAGTGGCTTGAGTAAGTGTGCTGTGAAGAATTCGATGAATGAGCTGTTGTCGTGAGTCTGTAATGGATTCGAGCTAGCAGGAATTGCTGTGAAACTCAGAGAAGGAAGATTCAAGCTGAACAAATGTTGGTGTTGTTGAAAGATTATGAGGAGATATGGAGTTATGGGTTGTGACTAGATGAATGTGTTAGGTTTCACAGGTCAAGAATAACTGCAGTTTCAGATGAAATCGCAGGTGGTATGATTCGGAGTCTGCATTTGATGATAAAGCTATGTTGCTCCGACCATGAAGCGAGATGGTACTGTGGTGGAGTTGAATTGCTGCGAGGTTATGGCGATGTTGCAAAAGAGTGATGAATGGTTGATTGAGTTTGTAGATCTTTGAGAATATGTTAGTGGAACCGATAACAAGGGTGCGTGGTCGAATGGTTGGAAACTAAAAGGAGTCGAATGAAATTGAGCTACGCGAGGAATGAAGCTGAGAAAGATGTGAAGCTGCTTTAGATGTATGTCTAGGTTTACGAGAAGTCGGGAATGGAGTTGTTGGAGGAAATGATTTTGAGTGAACTGTCTTTGAATTGCGATCTTGAGATGCATTTATCATAGATGTGATTTCTATGCGGGGTTGGAGATTGAATGAGAATATCGGTGCATGTTGGTGGTGTTAGAATTCTGAGAGAAGGCATTGGCGGTGTGGTGGTTGCACTTGTGTTGATAGTGCAAAGGTTGTGAAGCGCCATGTTGGTGCAACATCGGGATGGCACATGCAAGATTGCAATGACCTTGGCCTAGACTCTACCAGTGAGCTCACTCAGCCAAGTCAAATGCTGATTTGGTCTTAGTCAGATGACTCACACCCTGACTCGGTCCGACTCCCGAGTTGATCCGAGTTAACCCGATTGAATCGTTGACCGGTGGACTGGGGTGGACTTTGCCGATCACCCGAGATATACTTCGGCCGATTTCCGGCCATAATACCGATTTTCCTAGGTGCAGTTTTGGGGCATATTTTCTACATGGGTTTTTCTCAGGCTTGGTGGACTTCTATCTATTGGACCTTTGAGAGTAGACCTAATTTTGGAAACAAGAGAGCTATTTAAAGGAAAGTTTTCTACAATTTGGGGATATCACGTATTATTCTTGGAACTTGGAGAGGGTCGCTTTTGTTTACGCTTCTAGGGTTTGCTTTTGTTCATCTTCTTCTATTCAATTAATATTTTGATGATGAACTCCATAGCTATGAGTAGCTAAACACATATTATTGGTTATGGGATAAAGTTGATTTCTCAACATGTTATTTAAATCTATAAATTAGTTTTGTCTCAATACTTTATTGTTTATGATTCATTATTAATATTGTCATATGATTTGATTGTTTGTTTGGTTGAGTCCGGAATCAATCCGATTTACATTCATCTCTATTGCTAGATTAGGGTTTTCAATACGAAATAGTTGTTTATCCTTGATTCTAAGTAGCATAGTGTGGTTATTACTTGTAGTGATACATCTTTATAATTGCATATGAATCATAATCTTGGTTAAATTGAATTAGTGCTTTTACACGTTTGATTGCCTTGATTAGTCTTATTCCATAGAACTTAGTGCTTTGAGGGAGTTAAACTTAATTGTGCTTTTACACTTTAGGTTGCTTTCTAGGAAGAATTCACATATGCATCTTTTAATGTGGTTGTGATGAAATCAGGGAATTAGCGGGATATTCTTGCGATCAAGGTATCCTAGGACTTTTAGTAAATGAGAGATTAAATTATCAATTCTAATCATTGATGAAAATACATGTTTGTGAATGATACTATCCCGTGACCAATATCTTCTCCTTATTGATTATTCAAATTATTTTATTGCTTTCAATTACTTTTATTGCTTAGATAAAACAAAAATCCCCCTTGGTTACCTTAGAAACGAAATTATATAACAACAATTGCCTCTCTTGTGGATACGAACTCTTTTCTTATCACGTACTTCATTTATATTTAGTAGAGTGAGAAAGTGAAATTATTTTTCTACTGACAACCGGGTCAAATTTTGGCGCACGGGAGGCATATGGCTTGTTATTAAGTTTTTAGTTTCTTTTTATAATTTCTGCTTTTATCTTTGCTTTTTGTTTCTTGTCTTGTTTCTCACTTATTTGCGAGAATTGTTTTCAGGTACCTAATCCCTGGCTTCTAAAGATTGGAACTACCCAAGGTGCGGGATAGCTACTCGAAGAGGCGCAATACTCCAACCAAGTCAAGACACAACAGAAAATCAAGAGATAGAAGGATAACAAGAGGTTCCATTTGTAGACGAACCACAAGTTTAAGAAGAAGAAACAATGGGTGATGCGAATCGTACACTCAAGGACTTGGCTTCTCATAGGATTGATACACAACAGGGGTGTATTCAAACAAACTCCACTTTTGAGATCAAGTCGGGGTTGCTTAGAGAATTACCAAAGTTCCATGGCATGGTGAATGAAGACCCAAACAAACATCTTATGGACTTCCACACCATTGTCATGGCCATGCTTCCAGCGGATGTTGAGGCGGATGGTGCAATGTTGAAAGTTTTTCGTTTCTCTTTGATGGATAGTGCTAAGGATTGGTTGTACTATTTACCTTCCGGAAGTGTCACAACATGGAATGGGCTGAAGAAACTCTTTTTAGAGAGATATTTTCCTGCATCAAAGGCTACTCAAATTCGCAAGGAGATTTGTGGGATGAAACAAAATGTGGGAGAATCCTTATATTAATGTTGGGAACGATACAAGAGATTGGTGGCAAGATGCCCTCACCACCAATTCAGTGACGCTATGATCATCCAATATTTCTATGAAGGACTCCAATCAAGTGATAGGAATCTTCTTGGCCTGCGGGTGGTGGTGCACTAGTGAGCAAGACGGTGGCGCAAGCTAGAGAGTTGATTGAAAACATGGCAGCAAACTCCCAACAGTTTTTGTGTCGTGGTTCGGATGTGCTTCTTAGGAAAGTAAATGAAGTGAGCGAGGTTGAGGAACTTCGTCAACAAATGGGTAACATGATGAGCAATGATGCAACAAGTTGCTTGACCGCGGTGATACCAAGTTCCTCTCAAGCTTATGAGGACGAGCAAGCTAATGCGATCTTTCCAAATCAACAAAGACGGTATGATCCCTACTCTAACACTTACAATCCGGGATGGAGAGATCACCCCAATTTTAGCTATGCCAACAAGCAAGGTGCAGTCCAACAACCTACTTTCAACCGTCCGAGTGGATTTCAACCACAACAACAACAATTTCAGCAACCACAAGCACAACAATCAATGCAAAATCAAGGTTCTGATATCGATTCAAAGCTTCAAACTTTTATGCAAGGCATTTCCACCATGTTTAAAGAAAGTCAGCAGGAAACTAAGAGTGCTATCAAGGAGTTGCAGACACAAATGGGCTCCATGGCTATTTTGTTGAACCAATTGAAGGCACAAAATAGTGGGAAACTCCCTTCTCAACCTATTAACCCAAAAGAGGGTGTCAATGCTATTACGTTGAGAAGTGGTACACAACTTGTGCAACCCGGTTACTTGATTCGGGCAAGGTGGAAACACCAAAGGAACCTGTTTTGGAGGAGAAGAATGAGGATTCTCCCCAAAATTCTGAGGTACCTATCCCTAACTCTAAAACTCCGGTTTCTACTTATATTCCTCCTTTACCTTTCCCTCGCAGATTTGCAAATTCCAAGAAGGCGGAACTAGAAAAGGATATTTTAGACGTTCTTAAAAAGATCCATGTGAACATACCACTCATTGATGTTATTAAGAAAGTTCCAAAGTATGCAAAGGTGTTGAAGGACTTGTGTACCAATAAGCAAAGGCTCAAAGGTAATGAAGTGCTTAGTGCGGGGTATAATGCTTCGGCAATTTTACAACACAAACTCCCACTTAAGTGCAAGGATCCCGGTAGTTTTGACATTCCCGTCACAATTGGTAACACAACATTTAACAAAGCTATGTTGGATTTAGGTGCATCCGTTAATGTTATGCACGCATCAATGTATAATTCACTTAATCTTGGTCCTCTAAAATGGTTGAAATTGTATTGCAATTAACCGATCGCTCTAATGTCTACCCAATGTGTATTGTTGAGGATGTTCTTGTGCAGGTTAATCAACTTGTCTTTCCATCTGACTTTTGTGTGTTAGATATGAATGAAGGGTCACCGGACTCGTCTCTTCCATTGCTACTTGGGCATCCCTTCATGAAAACGGCGAAAACCATAATTGATGTGGACAAGGAACGTTGACCATGGAGTTTGATGGAGAAACAATACGTTTCAACATTTTGAGACGATGAGATATCCTAGTGATGTCCACTCTTGTTTATCCATTGATGTTATGGATACATTGGCACAACAAATGTTTGAATTAAATGGTGATGACGCTTTGGAAACCGTGTTAACTACATCCATGGATAATGGTGTAGAGTGTGGTAATGAAGTCAAGGAAGCCCTTGGTGATCTTAATTCACTACAAGGATGCCCGGAAACTCATAATGTATCTTTTATTGCTTTACCATGCAGTGATGAAAAGCTTGTACCTTCAATTGTTAAATCTCCAAAACTAGAATTGAAACCTCTTCCCGATCACCTAAAGTACTTGTACTTGGGTGATAATGAAGAGTTACCTGTGATTGTTTCTAATGAGCTTAGTGATTTACAGGAGCAAAAACTTCTAAGGGTGCTAAGGAAGTACAAGACGGCCATAGGATGGACAATCGCCGATATCAAGGTTATAAGCCCTGTCGTTTGTATGCACAAGATTCATTTGGAGGACGATGCAAAGCCTACAAGGGAAGCGCAACGTCGTTTGAACCCCCTATGATGGAAGTTGTGAAAAAGGAGATACTCAAGCTTTTGGAAGTGGGTGTTATCTACCCCATATCCGATAGCAAGTGGGTGAGCCCGGTACAAGTAGTACCAAAGAAATCAGGTGTGGCGGTGGTGGAGAATGATAAGAACGAACTTGTCCCAACTCGAGTGCAAACCGGTTGGAGGGTTTGTATTGATTATAGAAAATTGAATGCCACCACTAGGAAAGATCATTTTCCATTGCCTTTTATTGATCAAATGCTTGAGCGTTTATTTGGACACACTTACTATTGCTTCCTTGATGGCTATTCGGGTTATAATCAGTATTATGATAGCAGGAGGAGGAAGAGAAAACTACTTTCACTTGTCCTTTCGGTACTTTTGCTTATAGAAGGATGCCTTTTGGCTTATGAAATGCTCCATGCTACCTTTCAAAGGTGTATGGTAAGTATCTTTTCGAATATGTTGAAAACATAATCGAAGTGTTCATGGACGATTTTAGTGTCTTTGGTGATTCATTTGACCTTTGCTTGAATAATTTGTCTCTAATCCTTGAACGATGTGTTGAAACAAATCTTGTGTTGAATTAGGAGAAGTGCCATTTCATGGTAACTCATGGCATAGTTTTAGGCCATATAATATCTTCTAAAGGCTTGGAAGTCGATAAATCTAAGATAGACCTTATTCGTGCTTTAACCCCTCCCACTACGGTGAGGGAGATACGCTCATTTCTTGGTCATGCGAGGTTTCTATCGAAGATTCATCAAGGAATTTTCCAAGATAGCATCACCACTTTGTAACTTATTGCAAAAAGATGTGGTTTTTAACTTTGATAAAAAGTGTATGTCGGCATTCAATCGTTTGAAAGAACTTTTGATTTATGCCCCTATCATTAAACCACCGGATTGGAGCAAGCCTTTTGAGCTCATATGTGATGCAAGTGACTATGCGGTTGGTGCGGTGCTTGGGCAACGTGTGGGAAGATACCTCATGCTATTTATTATGCTTCTAGAACGTTAAATGAGGCCCAACAAAACTACACAACCACTGAAAAGAGTTGTTAGCCATTGTTTTTGCTTTGGAAAAGTTTCGCTCTTATCTAATTGGTACAAAAGTTGTTGTCTTTTCGATCATGTAGCGCTTAAGTACTTGCTTACAAAGAAAGAGGCGAAACCGAGGCTCATACGGTGGATTTTACTCTTGCAAGAGTTTGATATTGAAATCAAGGACAAGAAAGGAATTGAGAACACCGTTGCGGATTACTTGAGCCGTCTTGCTATGGACAAGGAGACTATTCCATTGCGTGAAAGTATCCCGGATGAGAAACTATTCTCAATTGCCTTTGGAGAACCATGGTATGTCGATATTGTCAATTACTTGGTGTCTAAACAAATCCCAAAGAACTTGTCTCGTGCTGAGAGGGACAAACTTAAGAAGTTGGGGAATCAATACATATGGGATGATCCATACTTGTGGAAACATGGTAGTGACCAAGTAATACGAAGGTGTGTTCCCGAATCTTAATTTAATTCTATCTTGTCTTTTTGTCACTCCTATGCACGGAGGACATTTTGGGAGTAAGAGAACCGCTCACAAGGTACTTGAAAGTGGTTTCTATTGGCCAACCTTGTTTAAGGATGCACATATATTTTGTATAACTTGTGATAGGTGCCAAAGAACAGAGCCCGAAATCAAATGCCACAAACTTTTATCCAATTTATTGAAGTTTTTGATGTATGGGGTATTGATTTTATGGGTCCTTTTGTCAATTCCCATGGGAATTTTTATATCTTACTTGATGTTGATTATGTCTCGAAATGGGTGGAAGCTAAGGCCACCCCAACTAATGATTCTAAAGTGGTTTGATTTTGTGCAAGCTAATATTTTTGCAAGGTTTGGAATTCCAAGAGCCTAATTAGCGATGGGGTTCTCACTTCAAAAACAGATTTTACAAAGCTTGTTGAAGAAGTACAATGTGTCGCACAAGATTGCAACACCTTATCATCCCCAAACAAATGGACAAGCCGAGGTGTCTAACCGAGAGGTGAAATCCATTCTAGAGAAGACGGTGAACCCAACAAGGAAAGATTGGAGCATGCGACTTAATGATGCTTTGTGGGCTTATAGAACCGCATACAAGACACCTATCGGGATGTCTCCCTTTAGGCTTGTGTATGGTAAACCTTGTCACTTACCCGTTGAAATTGAGCATAAGACATTTTTGGGCTATTAAGCAATGAAATATGGAGATGGATGGGGCTGGAAAGCAAAGGAAGTTACAACTCCAAGAGCTAGAGGAGCTTCGCAATGATGCATTTGAAAGCTCACGCATTTATAAGGAAAAGACGAAAGCATTTCATGATAACATGATTTCTAGGAAACAATTTTGCATTGGGAAAAAAGTGCTTTTGTTTAATTTCGCTTGCATTTATTTAGGGTAAATTAAGGTCACGATGGATCGGACCTTTTATTGTTACTAATGTGTTTTCTCATGGTGCGGTGGAAAATTCGTAGCATAGCTACGGGGAAAGAACTTAAAGTTAATGGGCACTGGTTGAAACCATATTATGAGAATTTCACTTCCGAAGTGGTGGAAGGAGTTAACTTTGTGGATGTACTCCCTCAGGAAGAGTCATAGAAAGCAAGGAGATAGTCGGGCTGACGACTTTAAACCAAGCGCTAAATGGGAGGCAACCCAAAGGATGAGTATTTCTTGTCTTGTATTTATTTCTTGTCTTGTTTTTAGTTTTTTCTTGTCTTGTTTTTATTTTTTCTGATTTCTTGTCACATATCATGTTAGAATTTCCCACCTTGACTTACTTTGGACGATTCAATTTACATTGAGGACAATGTAAAGTTTAAGTGTGGGGGAGTGGTTAAGCATTTGCATTGTAAATTTTTCATGAAATTTTCAACTTTTGTGTAAACTAGTGAATAAAAAACTCCAACTTGTGGTTAGTTTAGAGTCACATAGTATACATGTCGCTAAGATTACATTGAGATTCTCATAAGAGTGACTGAACTTAGAGATGACAGAGAACATGATCGGGTTTCTTAATTGAATGAGAGTTAAAGTTGGATTTAACCATGCCAGTGGCAAATAAGGTGCAGAATGAATTCGGTATTAGAGTAGTGGTCCCCTATAGTGGAGACTACCCATGTTACATCATGCGAGGCACCGACCTTCAATTCTTTGTACCTGTCTAAATATGTGCTTTTAGAGTGTGTGTCACCGTACGTAAATTCCGGGTAGAATGGTGAGCTGCCCAACCTCCCACCATAGAAGCACTATTTTGATCTCTTGAGTGCTATTTTTATCAATCATGATGGTGACATCGAATTGCTAACTTACATACCACTTGTAATCTTGTTCGCAGTTAGCACCATCCACCTTATCTCTCTCTACACCAACAGGTCCATAGAAACACCATCATCATCAACAAGAGGAGCATCACAAATTTGAATGAAAGTTGAAGACGTTCATGGTTTACGAGCAACGGTACAGAAATGAGCAGATTTCAGATTCAAGTATAGCAACAAAACAAGGAGCAGAATTTTAACAAGTTGAAGACTATTGTACAAGAGCGAAGATTATAAAGATGAGAGTTCGAGAAGTTTATGATATCGAGACATACAAGTTGTGAAGAATCAAGCGGTAAAGTACTTACACCATGGCCTTTGTACTTACATTTTTATTTTATTTGTATTTTACTTTCTCTTGTCTTAAAAAAAAATGATGAAAAAAAAAAAGAAAAAGATATTTTTCTTGTCTCATATATATAAAAAAATTGTAAAAAAAAAAAAGAAAAAAAAAAGAAAAAAAAAAGAGAAAAAAAAGAGACAAGAAAAATTCATTGTATCATATTTTGGGTTTGTATAGTTCGTTTTTAGTTTTGTTCTTTCAATAAAGCCAATGGAAAGAAGGAATATCCATAATGAAGTTTCAAGCAACAAGGATTTGAAGAAAAAGAGTTATATTGACAAGATTCTACGAAGTTCAAGAGTTATCATCAAGAGTTGAAGACCGAAGACGAAGATGAAGACAGGTTGAAGACCGAAGACGTTTCTATGGATCTTTGTGAGAGTGGTGCTAGCTGCACGTCGAACGGATAACGAGGTAAGTAAGCATATTCCCACCTTCGTTAAGTGGTTGATTTCCTTTCTTAGAGATCGTCAGAAAAATGGGTTTTCAAAAATGATAAAAGATGTGGGTTTTCAAAACAATTCGGAGGGTTTGCCTTCCTACCATTCAACGTGTCGCAGATTCTCTCTTTACTCCTACCTCGGACACAAGTGTGACCCATAAAAGGTATTTATTATTGAGAGCAACTTCATAAAACCCTTTCTTGTGGCAGGAGAGTCGAGACTTTTGATCACTCAGAATCCGAATTTCTTTCGATAAGGGATGGTTATTTCTCTCTCAACTTTTAAGAATGAGATTGTGTTCATTTATGTGTCTAACTTCTTATGGCTAGTGTGCAGAATTTCTATGTCTTCTTAGCGCATTGGATGCTATCATTACGGAGAACTAGTAAGTTGGAAAAGTAGGTTTTGTGGGTATATCTCTAGTAAACCCTCACGAGACTATAACTCGTCCACTAGGGACACCTAGGGGTTTAAAGGCTTGTTATATGTGCTAAATGTGACCGTAACCTCGACGACTCGGAGTTGTATGTATATTTTAAAATTATTTTGTTTGATTTGCTCGAGGACTAGCAAAGTCTAAGTGTGGGGGAATTTGATAGGTGTCTAAAACACCTAATTTCATATCTAGTATTTATGCTTTCTTTGCTAATTTTCTTGTAAATTATGTATCTTATGTATGCTTTTGAGTTATTTAGGTACTTTGGAGTCATTCGAAGCGAAAGAAGAAGAAAACGTCCTTGGAGCGAGAAGGTCAATTCACAGGCGATATTTGGAGCAGGCTAGATTGTGCAAGAGGAGCTATGATGGAAATTAAATTGTCAGTCTCCTAGAACTGACAAATGAACAGAATTAGGTCAGTTTGTCGGTTATCCGAAACCGACAAGCCAACATGATCTAGTTAGCCTTTATCCATTTTATCGGGTGCCAATAGTACTTATCATTACTACACTAGAGAATTAAGAGAGTATTTTCTCTTATCTTTATCACCTTAAATCGAGAGAGGCAAAGAAATGGAGGCCATTGTCCGAGACCTCTCTGTCTAAGATCGACGAACACATAAATGGAAAGATAACGCTTAAGAAATCGATGATTCGAGAAGATTGGATGATTACTTGGGTTCGATCGGTGATGCTTGAACTGAGATTTTATTTGGTGGATTTGAAAAGGATTTGAGAAATCAGATATGAAGAAAGGGGATCTAGGAATTGTTAAATTGATGAGTTCTGGGTTTGTTCTTGAAGAATTGAGGGCTCGAGATGAACAAGGAAGATGGGTTGTGCTTGTAATCATGGATTGAAAGAGAAATCAAGGGACTGGTGGTTGGCAGTGAAGATGGTGGATTGCTGTTAGGGTTCAGGTTGAATCGATGAATACAGGAGAAGAATACAATGGAGGAATAAATGGGTTTCTCTGTGGTGATTTAATGGGTCGTATCTTGACTTGAAATCAGATGAAGAAATTAAAGAGATGGTGGTTGTATCTGAGATTTGAAGTTAGGGTTTGCCATTTCTATGAAGTCAGATGAAGAAATTGGACTCAGAGAGAATGATGTGATGGAATTGATGATGCCTGGATTACAAGAATGGGTTTGTTGAAGCTATAAAGGAGATGTTGTTGTCAAGGTTTAGTGGTCAGGTGCTTGGTATCTGAATTGCAGGATTGATGGTGTTAGTGGTTGCAGTTGCAAGTAGATGAGCAGCTGGAATTGAAGCTACAAGATGCAATGGTGGATGTAAGCTAAGAATAACTGAAGGTGGAAATTGAGTTCTTTGATGGTGCGGTGGTGATGACCTGAGATAATGGAACTGTTGTCTGTAAGGAGTTGGTGGTGATAACAAGGTTTGCTGCTTGTGAAAATGAAGGCTGTCACAGTTGCAGGATTATGGAGCTACAGAAGACATGAACTGAGGCCGAGGAATAACGGCTTGAGAAGGAAACTAGTGGACTGGTTGGTTCGCAGTCGAGCAGGGAGCATATGAATGAGCAGGTCAGGTGTTGGTGCTATGAAATGATGCAGTGGCTTGAGTAAGTGTGTTGTGAAGAATTCGATGGACCGAGTCATTTGTCGTGAAATCAGAATGGATTCGAGCTTGCAGGAATTGCTGTGAAACTCAGAGAAGGAAGATTTAAGCTGAACAGATGGCTAGTGCTGTTGAAAGATTATGAGGAGATATGAAGTTATGGGTTGTGACTAGATGAATGTGTTAGGTTTCACAGGTCAAGAATAGCTATGCATTTGAGATGGAATCGCAGGTGGTATGATTCGGAGTCTGCATTTGATGATAAAGCTATGTTGCTCCAGCCATGAAGCTGAGATGGTACTGGTGGAGTTGAACTGTTGCAGGGTTGTAACTAATGTTGCAGCAGCAGTGAATGGTTCAGTTGAGCTGTAGATGCTGCAGAATGTGTTAGTGGAACTGATAACAAGGGTTTGTGTCGGAATGGTTGGAAACTAAAGGAGTCGAATGAAATTGAGCTGCAAGGAATGAGCTGAGAAAGATGTGAAGCTGCTTTAGATGTATGTCTAGGTTTACAGAGAAGCTGGAATGGAGTTGTTGGAGGAAATGATTTTGAGCTGAACTGTGATGAATTGCAGTACTGAGATGCAGCTGTCATAGATATGATTCTGTGTACAGGGTTGGAGATTGAATGAGAATAGCAGGTGCAGGTTGAGCTGGTGTTAGAATTACAGAGAAGGCATTGGCAGTGTGGCTGGTTTCACTGTGTTGATAGTGCAGGTTGTGAAGCGTTATGTTGGTGCAACACTGGGGATGGCCTGTGCAAGATTGCAACAGCCTTGGCCTAGACTCTACCAGTAAGCTCACTCAGCCAAGTCAGATGATGATTCGGTCTTAACTCAGATGACTCACACCCTGACTCGGAGTTGATCCAAGTTGATCCGAGTTGACCCGATTGAATCGTTGACCGGTGACCGGGTGGACTTTGCCGGTCACCTGAAATATACTTTCCGGCCGATTTCCGGCCATAATACCAGTTTTTCGGCGACAGTTTTGGGGCATATTTTCTACATGGGATTTTCTCTGGCTTGGTGGACTTCTATCTATTGGACCTTTGAGAGTAGACCTAATTTTGGAAACAAGAGAGCTATTTAAAGGAAAGTTTTCTACAATTTGGGGATATCACGTATTATTCTTGGAACTTGTAGATGGCCGCTTTTGTTTACGCTTCTAGGGTTTGCTTTTGTTCATCTTCTTCTATTCAATTAATATTTTGATGATGAACTCCATAGCTATGAGTAGCTAAACACATATTATTGGTTATGGGATAAAGTTGATTTCTCAACATGTTATTTAAATCTATGAATTAGTTTTGTCTCAATACTTTATTGTTTATGATTCATTATTAATATTCTCATATGATTTGATTGTTTGTTTGGTTGAGTCCGGAATCAATCCGATTTACATTCATCTCTATTGCTAGATTAGGGTTTTCAATACGAACTAGTTGTTTATCCCTGATTCTAAGTAGCATAGTGTCGTTATTACTTGTAGTGATACATCTTTATAATTGCATATGAATCATAACCTTGGTTAAATTGAATTAGTGCTTTTACACGTTTGATTGCCTTGATTAGTCTTATTCCATAGAACTTAGTGCTTTGAGGGAGTTAAACTTAATTGTGATTTTACACTTTAGGTTGCTTTCTAGGAAGAATTCACATATGCATATTTTAATGTGGTTGTGATGAAATCAGGGAATTAGCGGGATATTCTTGCGATCAAGGTATCCTAGGACTTTTAGTAAATGAGAGATTAAATTATCAATTCTAATCATTGATGAAAATAAATGTTTGTGAATGATACTATCCCGTGACCAATATCTTCTCCTTATTGATTATTCAAATTATTTTATTGCTTTCAATTACTTTTATTGCTTAGATAAAACAAAAATCCCCCCTTGGTTACCTTAGAAACTGAAATTCTATAACAACAATTGCCTCTCTGTGGATACAAACTCTTTCTTATCACGTACTTCATTTATATTTAGTAGAGTGAGAAAGTGAAATTATTTTTGCTCGGCTGACAACCGGTCAGTCGCCTCCTGGATATAACTATTGTTAGTATTTCTCAATGTAGAACACAAAAAAAAATACTCTAAGAGCTTAGCAGTGATGATAGTGAAGTGAAAAGGTTACAGTTGAAAACAAAAAAATAGCAGAGAAAAAATAAGAGAGGAAGAAGCTGTTTTTGTTTTCTGTATTTCAAAAATGAGTTGAATTTCTTCTTTTAAAGAGAACCAAAAAATGACCCGTTACAACCAATGAAAGATTCTCACGCGTGCTTACAAAAGCTGAAACATGTTCGGTCAAAATAGTCAAAAAATATTTTCTGACGCGTACAGAAAATAGTGATAAGAAAAGACTCAAACTTTTGCTTTTGTCAGTGAAAGCACGCGGGTCAGATTCTTCATGCGTGCGACAAACACGAACATACAGAGAGTAAGATTCTTCTACATGTGTGGAAAACACGTATGAAAATTTTCAGCAAAAAGATAGGATCTAATGTACCCACACCCGAGCCCGGCCCGACCGGATGGCGTGCTAACCTTGCCCTAGTCTAGGTCTTCTCCCTCACACAAAAGTGTATAGACCCAAAGGTCCATGCCCTTTAGCCAAAACCCATGTATTTAAGCCTAACATCTCTTAGTATTTTAGTCTATGTGGGGATATTATTTTATCAATTTTGTTACTCAAACATGAATCAAAAAAATGGATTTGGGTAGGTTACTTACCTGCGGAAGACCCGAAATCCCCAGGATCGATTGATTGATGTTACAAGCCTTTTCTTTGAGAATACTTCTTCATACTTCCAGTTGCAGTGAGGCCTTGAATATACTCTACTAGAGAATATACTGCTAGGTCACACCCTAGTCTCCTAGAGAAGTAATGGAAGAGATAGTTTCTATAAACCCTAAGTTTTGCGCAGTATCCTTTAGTCAATAAGAATAACAAAATATTCTATATATAAGAAGATTAGAGAATGGAAGTAGTTACCCGTAGGGTTCTCTGCCAAAAACTGATTAGAGGAACTGATTCTCCCACGTCTCTCACGTTCAACTATTCAACTCCTCTATATGCGGGCACATAGATGGATTTGGTCATGGGTCAAGGTACCTAACCTGACGGACCAAATACTAACATCTCCCACTTGCACGCATATAATATAATACTCTCTTTGTCACATTACCAAAATCTTCATACTGGATATAGGGTGTGCGACCTCACGAGCATTACACAAATGGCAGGAGCACAATGATTAAGTTTTCATCAAACTAACCAAAGTACATCACTTACTAACTTCTCGCTTTTACCTCAGATAATTTGACTACACCTGATACAATACTCTTAATCCCTCTATGAAGCAGTATTGTACCCACACATATAAATTGTATTCATGATTTTCGACAGACGAAAAACGCTGGCCAGCAACGAATCACAATTCTTGGTGTATCATCAAATTTTATTCCAAGAAATTCATATCAATCCAATTCAACTTAATAGCTTTCCTAGACATGTATCATATTACGGAAATATGCATCGATCGTATTAGAAAACATGCCAAAGTAGCATCATTAAGTATCATATTCATGACATAAACCCAAGTCAAAGGGGTAAAAGAATTGGATATTAATCATGTGGCTCACACATCAATGAAGCAGGGAATCATTCATTTCTCCCACTTTCGGTCGACTTAGCACATACAGTATGTGTATGCTATGGTGCTCTCCCACATAGGTGGGCATGTCTTTTGTTAAAAAAATATACACCATACAAATCTTAGTCTAGTCGCTAAAAAACGCCTAACCTGAATTTCTAAACCTAGTCATACACATAGAGACTGTTCATAAAATCACATTTGGCTTTATAACACGCTTCATTAAGTGGTGGTCAAACTTAACGATTGATCTCTTTGAAATTTCATCTTATACATACTAAGGCGACTTATACAGTTTAGAAAATAATCAAAAGATTGTTACAAAAACAGGTAGTTTTTGAAATACAAATTCCCAAAAACTTCTTTTCTCTTGTCTCATCTTGCTCGCTATACTAAGCACCAAGGCGAATCACCTGTGTGAGTAGGCTGATTCTTGCCTACTGAGACAACTTTAAATATATGTACACATGAATAGTATATTTGAATTCTATAAAACATACTTAATCAAGAAAACAATCAATACTCATTCATTCACTCAAAAATAATAATAATGTCATTGAACAATAATCAAATGTTCTACATATCAAATCCTAGTCAATCCCATGTTCTCTACATGAGATTGGAAAACAACTCTCGGCATTGGCTTGGTCGAAGGGTCAGCCAGCATCTTATTCGTGGAGATATGTCTAAGAACCAAGGTAGTTAATATCGCGTATCGGTATCGTATCGGTCGGGTCCTATACACCTATACAAATGATAAAATCTGTTTTTACAGACGATACATCATTTAATATAGAATTTCAAATAATTATAAAACCATAGCAAAAAATAATAAGAATCATACACATATCTCAAATTTCCTAAATACAAGGTGGTTTATTAGCCAACGTTGTGATTGTTGTCTCATTATACCGGTAAATATTTTTTATTATCCTTCATATTTATCTTTTATATTTCTCTGCCTTGCAATCGAAATATGGTTTCCATATTATATCCTACCATATAGTTGCTAAGAACAACCTTTCTTTGTGCAATTACATATGAAATGGAATCGCCTACCAATATGTTTGGTTTTTCCATGGTATTTGGGATCCTTCACATATGGAAGAGCTGATGTGCTATCACTATGAAGCACAACCGCATCATTTGCATTTTCTGAGACACCAAGACTCTTAAGAAATCTCCTTAACTATACAGCTTCTTGGACAGCTGTTGAAAGTGCAACATACTCTGCTTCCATAGTGGAAAGAGAAACACACTTCTGTTTATTACTACACCAAGTGATTGCACCACCTCCTAGTTTAAACACATAACCTGAAGTAGACTTGTACTCATCTTTATCTTTGCCCCAATCGGCATCGCTAAATCCCTTAAGTCTAATATCATCACCATGGTATCAAAGGGGAAGATCAGCAGTCCCTTTAAGATAACGGAATATCCTTTTGACTGCTTTCCAGTGATCCAGTCCAGGGTTACTTTGGTAACAGCTTACCATACCCACTGCGAAACTTATGTCAGGTCTAGTACACAACATAGCATGCATTAGACTCCCAACTGCAGATGCATAAGGTACTTTGGACATATAATTATTTTCTTCTTCATTCTTTGGGCATTGATCTTTACTTAGGACCAAAGTTTTATCCATAGGAGTATCGATGGGTTTGCAATCATGCATTCGAAAACGTTCAAGAATCTTCTTTATGTAAGTCTCTTGTGACAAACTAAGAAACTTTCTTGAGCGATCTCGTGTGATCTTAACACCTAATACATAATTAGCTTCACCCATGTCCGTCATTTCAAAATTAGAGGACAACCACTTCTTAGTGGCGACAATACCTTCAAGATCATTACCAGCTAATAGAATATCATCGACATACAATGCTAGGATAAGAATACTTTCATTGGATCGTTTAATGTACACACAATGGTCTTCCTCAATCATCTCATAACCAGCAGAGGTGATAGAATGATGGAAACGCATATACCATTGTCTAGACGATTGCTTAAGGCCATAAATAGAATGTTTGAGACGACAAACTTTGCGCTCTTGTCCCTTGACCTCAAAACCCTTGGGTTGAGACATGTAAATCTCTTCGTCCAGTTCTCCATTGAGAAATGCAGTTTTAACATATCCATTTGGTACAATTCTAAATCCAAATGTGCGACTATAGCAAGCATGAGGCGAATTGAGGCAAACCTCACCACAGGGGAGAAAGTTTTCTCATAGTCAATACCCTCTTATTGGGTATATCCCTTCGCTACTAGGCGAGCCTTGTATTTGTCAATTGAGCCATCTGCCTTGCGTTCAATTTTAAAGACCCATTTGTTTCCAATAGTCTTTCGCCCAGGCAGAAGGTCAACATAATCCCAAACATCATTGTCTTTCATTGATTTTATTTCATTCTGCATGCCAACAATCCATTTGCCGCTAGCAGGTGATGAAACCGCTTCTTCGTAAGAAGTAGGTTCATCCGTATTTCTTAAGATTGGGACAGTCTTTAGCAATATGACCAAACCCTTTACACTTAAAGCACTGCGGATAATATTCATCACTTCTTCATGATCCTTTTTGACAGGAACTCGATCATGTGGGCGAGAAGATCGATGAGTATCCTTAACGAATCTCTTATTTCTCTTCTTTAAGAGATCTCGAAACTGTCTAGTAATCAATGATAATGATTGTTCAATTTCATCATCAGAATTTTCTGCAATCTGTTCATCTGAATCATCCATCTGTCTATTCCTCTCCATTGGAGCTTTCAGAATTTTTGTAGCTTTAAAAGCGATTCCTTTACTTTGAATAGACTGTGATTCATGGTCAAATATCTTTAACTTTCCAACGAGTGTGCTTCGTGAGAGAGTTGAGAGATCACTTGCTTCTATGATTGCATGCTTCTTAGAATCGTATCTTGGTGGCAACGATCTGAGAATTTTTGCACACTATATCCTTTTCAGAGATAGTCTTTCCAAGAGAGAAAGAGGCATTAATTATCTCAGAGAGTTTAAGATGAAATTCTTCAAAAGTGTCGTTCCATTCGAAGGTTTTCCTAATCGTACGTAAGAGTTTGAAGTCTAGCTTCTTTTTCTGAAGTGTTTCCTTCGAATGCGATCTGAAGATTATCCCAAGCTTCTTTCGAAGTTTGACATGTTGATACATGATGTTGTGGATCACGACTTACAGCATGTATTATAGCATTCAAACCATCTAAATTTTTCTTTGCAATCGCCTTTTCTTTGTTTGAAAAATCTACTAAGCGTTTAAACTCAGTTTCTGAATTTTCTATCTGTGGACGAATATAACCATCGACGACTAATAGCCAAGTATTAAAGTCTCTTGATTGAAGAAAAGATCTCATAGTAGATTTCCACCATAGATAGTTTGTTCCGTCAAATCTTGGCGGTACGTTAATTGAAGTCGATCCATGAGAACTCGAGTTTATTCTTATAGGTTGGATCGCACCAAACACATATTGTTAGATCTTTTCGTGTTTACCTACTCTGATACCAATTGAAAAGACGAGGGTACCCAATACACCATAATATTTTTGTTTCAACCTATAAGTCCTCTACCAAACGTGATCGTCTATGGACAGAGTTGAGACAATACGACAATTCGGTTCACACTTTGTGTGATTGTTTATGGATACAAGATCGAGACAATACAACAACAAGATAACTTGTGAGATTGACTATGGATACAAGATCGAAACAATACTACAACAAAGTGTGTACTTGATAATAGGTTCGGTAATAACCAAACTCTATAGGATCCCTATCAAGTATTACGGAGTTAACGTATAGGTGTAATTTACTTTTAATTATAATAGAAACAATTATAATTACGGAATAGAAAAGTAAATGACACAACAAGATTTTGTTAACGAGGAAACCGCAAATGCAGAAAAATCCCGAGACCTAGTCCAGTTTTGAATACTCTCAGAATTAAGCCGCTATACAAAATCTAATACCAACTTCGTATAGTTGAGACCAAGCAGACTACCCCTAGCTAGTTAGTTCCCTCAGTATCCCTGCGCCTTCGACTTCTAGAGTCACGCACGTGAATAACAAGTCCTTTGGATCGTATTCCAAACAACAAAGGAAGAATCTGTATCTTGCTAAAGATATAGATGAGTCGTTTACAAAGGCTCTTCCGTTTAATCTAATAAACTCCTTTGTTTGGTTAAATCAATCTAACTATAACTACCAAAATAGTCAAGTATAGATTCACAATCAATCAAAATAGATCTCAAAGAGAAATATAGAGAATGCCGATCTCACGCAACTAATCAATCATCAATCAAAGATAAACTGATTCTAGTTGGATCCCAACCGATCAAGGTTTATCCACTAAATCCACAATATACGAAAACTAATAAGAATTCTTCTTCGTCTTCAAATATTCTATTATCTTCAAATACCTACACAACATCACTTGAATCTCTTATGATTAGATTATCACAAGATGTCTTTAGATCTAACAACAGTTCTAAAGATCCCGTCGATACTTTGATCTAGTATGAGTGAATCTTATATCAGAAGAGAAGATTCTCAAGAATAAACAAACTAGGTGCAATCAAAGTTTCAACAACGTTAGTCAGTCAAATCAAATCGAAAACTAATAACACTGCAAATATCTAGTTTCCCACCAATGGTACTCGTAGAAATTCTTGATCCCACGGAAGTCTTTAAATGGGCGATTGTAAGATATTTCACCTAATTAGGATACTTTCCTCTCCGAATAGACGGCTCCAGGAGAAACAAAAAGAAATAAAGTTTGCCCGGCTCTTAGTATAGTTTGCTAGAAATACAAACTTAGGTATTTATAGACCAAGGATTTTTGAACACCAAGGAATTTCCAAAACCGAAAATATTCTCAAGATATGCAATGAATGCCCAAATTCGGTTTTCCTAATTCCAATAAATGCTGGTCCAATATTTTCCGAAATATCTCAATAGAAAATCTCAAATTAGTAAATGTACATTACTAATTTTTATTCTCTAGAGCTATGCATTAATTGCTGGTAATTAAAGCATATAAAACTAAAAACCTTAATTTAAAGATTCTTATTTATTTCGGCACAGGATCACCTTGAGTACCAAAGAATATCGTTGAACAATAAATGATAAGAGTTACTGATCGTGTTCAAAGTATGTTGACATCTTTTCACTACAAATCATTATTCCATATTTACACGGATTTGCATATTGGAATCGGTTCTACCACATTTCCAAACAAGTTTAGAATTGGTTTGCCAGTTTTCCAAGACTACTATGTGATTGGTCATACCAAGACATAATGGTTAGTTGTGATCGGTCTTACCAAGTCACATACACGGGTTCGGATCGGTTATACCAATCACTAGGATCGGTTCTACCTTAACATGGTACCTACTTGTGATCGGTCACACTAGTCATTAGGATCAGTTACACCAATTACAAGGATCTATTCCATCTACACATGGTATCTATTTGTGATCGGTCATACCAGTCACTAGGATCGGTTACACCAATTACAAGGATCGGTCACACTAATCACAAGGATCTATCATATCATCTCATGGTGATTACTTAGGATCGGTTACACCAATTACCAGGACCGGTCATACCAAATCATAAGTCTAGGTATTGTGATTCGTTATACCAAGATACATAACTTGAGTTTAGATCGGTTCTACCAACTCACACATATTGGTCATCAAAGAATATGCAATGAATAGCCGGACCAATAAACCTATTGATTTCCCTTTCGATTCGCGAAACAAGTTCATGAATGAACTTCCTTTAAATAAATGTAAAACATTGTTTCCTAGGATGAAATCTTCACCATACACCCATTCACATAATCATAACACTATATACAAGATTATGTTGATGGCATATCTACAAAGTTCAAAAGATAAGTGTTATACTTCGTGGTCTAATTCCTTAATACTATGATCATACTATTATGATCATGTCTCATCACTAGAATATTTTATACAATATGTACATTATATACATCTTCGCAGTTATGTTTTCAATATAGCACGACTTGAAAGATACGTTTGGATTGAAACAGTTCAATTAAATATTACTAACCTCAAGTGGAAGGATGATGTCGTCGTTGTAGTTCGTTACTTCTTCACATTCTTCATGTCTTCAGAGTAATACTTGTATGTCTTAACATTCCTAGACTTTATAATCTAACCTAAACGAAGTTGACTCTAGAATTTAATCAAGCGACTTTAGATGAGTTTTGATACTAAAATATGACAACCAAACTTGACATACCAACGCTTGGTGAGTTCAACCGAGTTATGCTCTAACAGTGTCGGTTCCAATTCTACGCGGTCGGGGCAAGCCTCTACGGCCAGGCAATACCTCATCATTACCCCGTGAAGAAGCCGGATTTGTATGACTCATAACATTATGAAAGTATTCTGAAGACATCTAATCCTACATCATACTTATATATCATCACATTCCAACACATTGGCATCACAAAAATTATCAATACATGAATTTGGTTCAATCAACAATCAACACACCAATATAATAACCATTTCATTCAACATTGATCACCAATATATCACAGAAGAAATAATAATCATGGAATTTTAAATACATCTATACTCTAATATTGCTTGTGAGTTATGTATAGCATGACTAAGAGCAGTTCCTATGGAATGAACAAACTCAAAGTTTGTTGATTTTGCTCCCACTATGGACTCAACAAACATGAAAAATGGATGTTCAAACCAACAAATTTGTTGGTTTGTTCATAGAGTTGAAACATGTAGCACGCGCTTGATGAAAGGTCGGGCGAGCTTAGCACCAGTGTTGGCGGTTGAGCCAAAAACGCTGGCGCTTATCTTTCCAATGCGTGCTGATAGTTTAAACGCCAGGGTTTTTAGTTATCACGCCGCGTTCATCTTAAAAGCGCCAACGGCTACTTCAATCCAATGGTTGATGCTCTTTTTTGTTTCCCTATAAATTCAGTTCATCTCCAGACTTAAAACTCACACCTTCTTCATCACTACCTCAAAATTACACAATTTCATACCATCTTGTTACGGCGCAGCTTGTTGCTCGCTTGCCTGCTATGTAACTGCTTATAATTATCCATAATTAATACCATCTCTAATTTTTCTTTTTTTTTTTCAAACAAAACTATTCATATCAACTCAATCTACCAGAAAAAATCTCATCTCTACAAATCTATATTTCTAACAAATATGGCATCCTCACAACAACGAGCACAACAACAAGCACAACAACAAACACCACAACAAACACCACAACAATCACAACAACAATCACAACAAGAAACACAACAAAATATACAACAATCACAACCAAGAAACACAAAAATTAGTGGTGTCAAGTATATGATGGATGAAGACGAGTCACTTTGCAGAAGTTATGTATTATATACAATGGATGACATCAATGGTATTTATCAAGAAAAAAAAAACTTTTTATGATAAGATTTTACAAAAAAATTGTGAAGAAACAGGTAACCCCAATATATGTGATGGCGATGGGTTGTCTCATCGTTTTCACGCAATTTCAGCAGCTGTTAGTGAATATGTAGCTTTGATCACTCAAATGTGGAACAACAAAAAAAGTGGTGAAGGCGAACCGGATGTGGAACGAAGATGTCGGGAAGAGTGGCAAAGATCCCACAAAACAAGTTTTCAACATGAAACTTGTTTCACCATTCTGAGGGTGCTTAACAAGTTTAATCCATACTTGCTAGAAGGTCATCAAGTGCCTGCAAGATCACTACATGGTCCAATCGGGCAGGATTTTCAGAGTGGAGGGCCTGCTTCCTCACCTGATGGAACTCCAAGTAGTCAGGAACAACACAACACTAATCTAGACGTTAACACCAACACCAAGAGAAGAAGAGGAGGTGGTCATAAAGCTGCAAAAACAACGAGAGACGCAGCCCAACGAGCATTGGAAGGAGGTTCAAGCGAGTTCAACTATGCTGATCACAAGGAATTCGAGATGCAGATAGAAGCAGATAGAGACAGGGACCGTGGCATTGCTATAAATAATCAACAAAAAAGTCGTCTTTTGCGAGAACAATACTACAGGGATTGTAAGCTAAACAAGTTACTCTCCTTGAACACTTCAATAATGAATGAACGAAAATATGCTGCACGGACTAAGCAAATAGATGCGGCCGAACAACAGCAAGTCCAGGCCGAACAACAACAAGTCCCTGAACAAGTCCCCCCTCAACAAATTGGCAAGTATGTGAATGTGGAAGAAGACGAAGATGATGCCTCGGGAGAAAACGAAGATGAATACAGTCTTGCTAACTGATTTTAATTCTTGTTTAGTTAAGTTTAATTTAATTCAGTGTAGTCGTTTAATTTAACTCAGTGTAGTCGTTTAAACAAACAACTTTAAATTAAAAAATATATTAATTAAAATAAACAACAATACTAAATTGAATATAACACTAAATTGAAAATAACATCTATCTCCCTCTCCCTCTGCCTCGCCCCCCGCGCATCGTCTGTTGCTCCTTTTAATGCCCAAAGGTGCTTGGTTAAATCTTGTCTTAGTTGTCCATAGATTCCCCGGTTTTGGAGTCTATGGCCAATCGGCACTTGAGATTGTTGTCATTTTCTGGATCTAAGAATAATATGTAAAGAAGCTATCATACATCTTATAAGACACATTACTATATAGTATCATGCCCAACACAAACTACTGAGACTATTTATATGGCAAGTCTATATTCTCTTGACTTCAAGACCTGGAGGGCGCCCATCATGCTCTACCACAAGATTCTTGGTGAAATCTTCATCCTAAAAATTAGGTGGCAAACGGATCTTTGGAAAACTAGTCTGCCTCTAGTACTCAAAACCAATTGTCTTTAACACCTGGTAACATTGTAGGTTGGGTCACGCCTTGTTTCTTGTTTCTTCAATGACCATGTTATGCAGAATGATACAAGTCAGCATAATTTTGTTCATTTCTTGAATATCAAAAAAGCGTGCCGGCTCAGCTACGATGGCAAACTTCCTTTTTAGTATGCCAAAAGTGCGTTCAACATCCTTTCTGCATTTCATTTGTTGGGTGTTAAAGTACTTCATATCCTTCGAAGACGTCGGTCCAAAACCTACCTGTTTATAAGCTTGAACCATAGTTGACCATTTTGGATAGATTCCATCTGCTAGATAATAACCCTGAGTGCAGTGATGACCGTTGATGGTGAAATTACAGTGCGGCGCGACCCCATTCTTAAGATCTTCAAACAATGGTGACTTATATAAAACATTGAGATCGTTATTTGAACCCGGGAGTCCAAAAAAGGCATGCCAAAACCAACAATCATAAGTAGCCGAAGCTTCCAAAATTACAGTTGGTTTTGGATAATGACCCTTATATTGGCCTGCCCATTCAATCGGACACGCATGCCACGTCCAGTGCATGCAGTCAAGACTACCTAGCATTCCTGGAAAACCCCTCTCGGTGTTTTCTGCAGTTATTCTTTGAACATCTTCCTGAGTAGGCTTTCTTAAAAAGGTTGGACCAAAATGCTCGACTATTGTTTCGCAAAAAAAAATTGAGATACCTAAAGGCGGTTGTTTTCCCAATACGGATGTAATCATCCGTGGCATCCGCTGGTACCCCGTAACATAGTATACGGAGGGCCGCAATGACCTTTTTCTTGGGACTAAAGCCTCGTACATGTCGTGCATCATACTGATAATTAAATAAAGGTTATACCTAACAAAGCTCGTCAATAATCCTTTGCGTCAAGTTGCGGCCCATGCGGAATCGTCGCTGAAAATACTCATCTGAATAGACACAATCATGATTAAAATAATCATGCATTATCTTTTCGTGGTAAAAATGTCTATCTCGCCACATCCATCTTCTAGTCGCAACTTCTTATGGCTCTAAAGACTTTGGTATGATACTGGATTGTAATTACAACATTTCATCTTCTAGTCGCAACTTCATATGGCTCTAAAAACTCCATACACATTTCTTCATCTTCTTCATACAACATTTCATCCATCTCCATATCTTCCTCAGAAGAATCAAAATCAGAATTCATGGTTGAAAAGTGAAAGCAATTGAAAGAAAAGATTGATCGGATGAAATATTGTTGTGAATTTGTGAGATCAAACTCGAGCCGTATTTATGGAGGTAGAAACTAGTTGTTTCGGTAACCGTTAAAAAGTAGCCGTTGGCGGTCTTGACTCAAACTCTGGCGTCGCTGATGCGCCCGCTCGCGTTTTTCCCAGAAGCGCCAGTGCTCTAACTTTGAGCGCTAGCGTCTAAACGTCGAGCGCCAGCGCCAGTTTTTCATCCGCGCGCTTAACTATCAATCGCCCACTTCTTTTCCATAGTGCAAAATCCTATCTGACCATCCACGTGGCTGAACAAACATTTTTATTTGTTCATTGCCATAGGAATTGCCCTAATCAACTTAATATCAAAAATTTCATGATTATCAAAATAAACTTTGACTACAAACCCAATAAGTAGAATGACATATCTTTGATGATTTTGTGGATGTAATTCGAAATTGAAAGATGCAATATACCCACCAATAAGTATGGAACAAACCCTTTTAATTGCACAATCAAGCTAAACCATCATCAATGCCGAAAGGGGGAAGAAAAGGGCGAAGAAAAGGATTAGGGCAAAGTGAAGAAGGATAAGTGAAAACCTGATTGGTACCTGGATATTTATAAGTGAAAAACTGAAACTAACTTTCCGTTCGATCCAAGTCAACGCTTTGACCTGCACAGAAACTCAGTCCCATATTACACTGTTTCTGTTTGCACAGAAACTCAGTTTCCATCTCGATAAGCTAATCGATGGACACCCCTCATAATGAGGTATTATTGAACTTTCATTTCACTTGGCTACATTTAAGCTATAGCCAAACGAAATGCCTAACCATTGTGCTTGGCCTTAGAGGACTCTTAATAACATCGTTGCAAGGTAATCTAAGAGATTTGTTCGGGTAAATCGATCGGTTAAAATGGCTACCTAGGATGATGAATCAGTACTTAGTACAAATTATATGGAGTAAAAACGGCTAATCTATTGTTTAAAAAGGTTCCTTTAGTCCTTTTGCTTTCGCGGGAAAAATCATGAAATGACTCCTATACTCACTAGTCTTTCCTAATTAACGTCCCTCATCCACGTTTTCATTAGAAGTAGGACTGGAAGTTTTGATATTGGAATCTTTAAACTATTTACCGAAAAGTCGAAAACAGCCTCGTTTGTATT
Organism: Papaver armeniacum; assembly: GCA_023531295.1. Classification (NCBI taxonomy): domain Eukaryota; kingdom Viridiplantae; phylum Streptophyta; class Magnoliopsida; order Ranunculales; family Papaveraceae; genus Papaver; species Papaver armeniacum. The sequence continues at coordinate 87,184 of JAJJWW010009403.1, forward strand.
AAATTAGGCTAAGATAATGAAGGCCCACGAAATGTCAGATTTTACCTACCAGTCTTTTTTTTGTATTCTGAAAGTAGCGCCGATAGGGAAACGTTCTATAAGTACAGTTAAACTACTAGTTTACTTCAACCACTTCACTTTGAAGGCTGTGCGAATATTGCAAACTAGTCTGGTTCGAGCCTTCAACGACACTTCACTTCATTTCCTTCTCTCTCTTATCATAAGAAGAAAAAAGAAGCGAAGATTGGCGAGACGATCTAGCTGCAATGAAAATGATGAAAGATAACGCTTTGGTGCTAGTAATGGTAGTAGCTATGCTTATGTTGGTGAAGTCACCAGTAGTTACTAGCCATGAAGATGATCAAACTCGTCATCATCTAGTTGGAGATGACCGTGGTTGGGATGTTTCTAACGATGTTACTTCTTGGGCTTCTGGAAAAGTTTTCAGGGTTGGAGACAACGTCTGTAAGTTCTCTCTCCTTTTCAACAATATTATGGATTTACGATCGAAATATATTTAGCTTGTGATCCAACTGTTAGTAAAGTTTACTATGTTGTTCTTCCATCCATTAAGTAGGAGTACTGATTTAGCGATTGAGATAAGCGCAGGATGGAAATCAGAATGTAGGTCTAATGTTTTTTTACTGAGAAATTGGGTTTGTATATGTGGCAGGGTTTTCATATTCAGCTGCACAGGAAAGGGTAGCAGAGTTGGGAAGCAAAGAGGAATATGAAACTTGCGACATCAGCAATCCCATTAAAATGTACACCGATGGCCTAAACAGTGTTAGGCTTGATGGAGAAGGCTCTCGTTATTTTGTAAGTGGAATGCCGGAAAGCTGCAAAAATGGCCTCAAACTGCACGTCGAAGTTCTACCAACGCAACAACAACTCACTGAATCCAAAATTCCGGTGAGTACTAAAGCAGTCCTGGCAGGTTCCCCAACATATCCTCCTTCCGCCACCCCAGAGCTCCCAATTCAGTTGTCAACTTTGCTGTTGGTTGGATTGACACTTCATCTCTGTTACTTGGCTTTCTGAATGGATGGTTTCTATGGGTTATAGGAAATAAGATAAACATGGACAACAACTTTCTTTATGATAAGGGTTTCGTTTTGAACTTTGCTTTATAATCCTGTTTCGGATGTAATTTGTTGGTTTTAAGCAGTGTAATTTCTTTAATGTAAGGGTTTTCATCCACTGAATACTAAGACTGGTTTGTAGTTTTTAAGCAGTGTCTTATGAATCAAAAAAGCTTTTAGGGTGCCAAAAATACAATCCTCCAAGAATGACAATGCTCTGACATTCTAAATCCATATAAAGTTGCAGTAGAATCTGAAAAAACACTTTAGTCAGTGAATTTATGAAATTCCTTATAAACATTGTACTACAGCAAAACAGAGTAACCATACAAAGATAAGAGTCGCTTTATTTATAGTCAGTAGATGTATGAAATTCAGTACAAATACTGTACAACACCATACAAAGATAAGAGTCTGATTGAATTAAAAAATAAGCACATTGACCGACATACATGTTACACCAATGCACAATGTAGGAAGATGAAAGCCCACTTACTTCAAATTATAAGAACCTGTAAAACCGACATCGGTGCTGATCATGATCTTTGACTTGCGATAGATGAGATCAGCATTTTGAAGTGTGAACCCACGAAATATGGGTAAAGGAAATCCTTTTGTCAGTCGAGAATTTGCGTATGGCAATGCTGCTGTTTTGATGAACGTCCTCATCACAGACTGCGGAAATGCAGAACAAAGAAGAAGAAGAACGACATTATTATTGAGTAACCCGTAGTGTGATGGTTATAGAAAATATTAGCCTTATTGGAAAAATGGATTCATCTGATTATAAGAAACTATTAAGGAACATGAAAATAATTCACGACCCATGGTATAAAGTTAGGTGTACAAGCAACTAGAGCTTACCTCAATCAGATGCATGCGGAAATTACCAATTTTGCTCCATTTTAGGGACAGATCAAAATCCTCCATATCAATATGACCACCTAGGTTATTTTCTGCGATTTTTGCATAACCCGAGGCTTTAACTATCTGTTTCAGAAAAGCAGTCATCATCTATCATTCAGATCCAGTTTCCAATTAAGATCACTAAAGGCAGTTGCAAGGATATATACAAAAGAACATGTGTCAGCCTTATGTATGAAAATGAATAAATATGTGACGGGCAAGGCAAGATGTAGCAATTTTACACCATTAAATGCAATCTAGAGCTTGTATATTACTTCCCACTACATATCGTCCAAGAAAAGTAGCATAAGAGAGACGGGGAAGGAGAGAATACATGAAGATGGCTACCTATCTTTCAGTCTAAAATACTACCTCCGTTTTTAAAAAAGAGATACTTTCACTTTTTCATTTTAACCTAAAAATAGGCCAAATTGAAAAAGTGAAAGTATCTCTTTTTTAGAAACGGAGGGAGTATTAAACTTATAGTTTACATTTTGATGAGTTAAAGAACATTTAAGCTTGTAAATATAAGACATAATACAAATAAAGCTGAAGAATAAATAAATTACTTTTATAAAGCATTTTTGAAAATCTAAGGGAAAGTGTTGTTTCAAAAGAAAGAAAACGATCAATTGATTCATCTCATAACTAAACTTACCACCGAGATGCATGCAACGGGAATTATTTCATCATCATTAAGAACTTCAACTATCATGTCGGAGTAAATGTTGGCCTCAATTTCGTCCGAGTGGATCTTAAGGATTGGAGGAGTAGCGAAAGATATATTCAGCCTCATGTTATCGTTCGGGTACTTCCTGTATAGTTGAGGAACTATAAATCTCCATTTATTTGTGTTTAAATAAGACTGGTCAGGTACTTTTTCCACGATCCACCGCAAAGAATCTGCCTGACAAAAAAGGTATTAGTAAAACAGTTCATGGTTCAGATATTCTTTTTGTCACAAATCCACTGTTTGCCATCTCAGTGACCTAAATCAAACTCCAGAGGCTAGATATCTCTTTCACCCACTATTAACTGAAAAACTAAAATGCCGGCTTGAAATTCGAGCTGACATGGTTCTTTTCATGTAACAAAAGCACACAACTTTAAATTCGTTGATATTACACTTACCTTAAAGTACACATCCGAGGCAGAGTTAAATACAGCTTCATGTAATGAAATCCCAAGCATCTTCTTTAGACCACGGGAATCAACTGAGGGCAGCGAGTTCTTATGGCAATACTTTGGGACTATGCTGCTGTTTTTTGCAGTAAACAACCCATTGATCTCAAGTCCAATTGAAGAATCTTCAAACAAAGGCTTGTTTATTAAAGTAACATTTAATGAAGCAATATCGTCAACTGGGACTTCTTTCGGAAGGGTTTGCATTAAAGAGTCAAGCTTTAGGATTCCTTCTCTAATTTTATTGTTAACAGTACTCTCCACAGCAGATCTAATTTGCCCTTCAAAAGCATTAATGAACCTAAAATTCAGAAACATAAAAAACAAGTGAAGTTACACGTATAACCCGGAGAGTCATCCATTTCCACAAAAAGAAAGCAACAAGAAGAATATATAAGGGAAAGTATAACCATATAACCAAGGAATGGACGAACTAAGCAAACAGTACTCGCTCAGTAGACCCAATTTTAAGATAAACAAACAGGATTGTTTATTTAACAAAAGCTCCAACTATCAAATCTAAAGATGCATACCCTTGATACAACCACGAGAGTCCACCATCCAAAATTATAGCAATATCCTTCACGAAGCATCCACATTCCAAAGGAGACAGTTTAAGAGTTCCTCCTTCATATTCCAAGCCTAAGTTAAGCTTCACATCCATGCCTTCAACCTTACTAAGAAGCACTAGTCGTTAATCTCCCTTTGTTTGAAAGACCATATCGAATATAAGCACAAAAATCATACAAGAAAAAAACATTATCAACCACGACATGCTGTTAAAAACTCTAGAGCATTTCTCCCAAATTCTTATACTGTTAGGGGATTCAAGTAAATTAGGATTCCTTATCAAACACATACAAAATTATAGGCCTCTTCATGCACCCTGAGCTTGATGATAATCAACTCTAGCTTCCAAGAAAATCTTAACTGTAGTCCTATGTTTTATGGTCTCGGATCCTTAACCAATGAATCTACACCGAGAACTAGGAAGTCAACATACCGAGCATCCCCCTCATCGCGTAATTCATCCTGGACCTAACCACTTGGCTCAGCAGATTAAATTCAATATACACTAAGTTTCAAAAACTGTAGAAGAAGTAGATTAGTTGACATTTTCCCACAACTCCCAATAGACCTAAATCTCCAGTGTTGACGATTGTATTTGGGTGGTAAACAGGGTAGTGACAAGGGCATTAAAAGCATTTCTCGGATATAAAACTGTAACACAAATATCTACTAAATTCAATTCAATGAGTATTACCTGAATAGAAGCTTCTCCCTTATCAGCGATTTGAATAGGGAAGAAACCCCAAGAATGACAAGAATAAGACCAATTCATACTCAAATTAGCAGTAGCACCAGAAGCAACAATAGAGATTTCTCCCGTATTGTTATTGTTGAGAGTAATAGAAGAAGACGAAACATTTACTTGAAAGATTGTAATATTAGATATCCCCATATTAATATTTCCAATAATTGGAACTCTCACAGATTTTGTGATAATTTGAGGTAACTGAAGAGGAGCCAAAGATGAAATTGCTTGTTCTATTAATACATCTTTGGCAAAATTAACACCTTTTTCAGATAGAAGTAATGAAACAAAGCCATCATCATCGTTAGATTGAGAAAGGGTATGTGTAGGAATGATAAACAGAGCAATGAGTATGATATGAATTACAGTTGCCATAATGGAGATTTAAGTATAACCAGATTCAGGATTTTGTTGAGATTGATCACTTAGAATGAGAAACTTAAGTCGGTGATCTAATGGCAGACGAAGAAGTTCTGTTGATGACCATTATTTGGAATTGGAGGTTGGATGATTTTTTTTCTTTTATGAGATGGAGGAGATAATTGGACTGACAAACGTATTTGTAGTATTTCTTTTTCTTTTGTTCATCTGGTTTCCGATTCGTTGACTTCTTAGAAGTAACAGAGATGCTAAACACGATCAAAATCTCAGTCAAAAGGTCAAAGTCAGTCAACACCAGTTTGAAATCCTAACTCCCAATATAGTGAATCTCCTTGATACTTTTGTTTCCGTGAAATTTTGGCAATTCCCGTGGGTTTGTTCATTTTGCTCTCATTATGGTATCAAAAAACGTGAAAAATGAATGGCAAAACTAATAAATTTGTTGGTTTGTTCACTGTACGCTAACATGAGACCTGTGTCTCATATTGAACCGCGCGGGTGAAGAAAACTCGTTGGCGGATGAAGAAGAACCGCGCGGTTTGTAATGAATCACTTGCGACTGATGTCAACCCGTCAGCGACCGGTAATCAAACGCCAACGGCTACATCTGAACGGACAGAAAACTCTTATCATCCAACAGCTAGACCTGAGCTCTATAAATACTTCTCACTTCAACTCCAAATTCACACATTCTACACCTCTAGTCTAGTTACTCTTCTTTGAGCTAAAAAAGAAACTCTTCACTTCGATGTCTCGACCCTTGTTAGTTCGGCGAGCTCCGTATACTGCAGAAGAAAATGAATTTATTTGCAGAAAATATGTTTCGTTACAACAACAGCTTGCTTCAGCACATTATCCAGGTGTGAATTTTTGGGCGGTTATTCACGAGGGCTTCTGCAGCGACACTCGTAACCCGAGTCTTCGTGCTATATGCGACATAGAAAATCGTTTTAAATCGATTAAGAAAAAAGTAGATGAATTTGTAGCAGTCATTCTAGACTCCGGGGTGAAACAGATGACGAGTTGGTAACAAGATGATGTAGGACATTCGTTAGATTTAGGATTAATAATTTTATTATTATTTCTAGAGTTTAATTAATTTAATATAGGTATATCTTATTTTTAGAAGTTATTTAATTCTAGAATATTATATATTTTAGGGATTTCTTATGTTCCAAGTTTGAGTCTTAGAGTTATTTAAATAGGAGACTGGTCCTATGTAAGAATATGCATTATTATCAATCAATATTGAGTTTACTCAACAATTCTTCTACTTTACTACCAAAATTCTTTATTCACGCTTCCGTTCTGCATTAAGTGGCATCACGAGCTTCGGCTTCGATCCTCTTATTCTTTTCTTCTAAATTTTCTTTACCCTTTCGTCACCTCTACTTATCGAGATCTCCGCATCTCTTCTTCTAAACTCATATCAACTATCCTTTTTTATTTCAAAAAAAAAAAAAAAAAAAAAAAAAATACGCTGTGCAAGTTTTTACCAAACCCTTAAATTCCTCACCAATACCCTCTGCCTTTCCTTTTTTTTCGTATACACTTCCACAGCACGTCATCACCTCCTACTTAATTCTTCTCCACGTCCATCTTCACCACTACCCAGTACCTATCATTCTCTTTACGAACAAGCCCAATAATTATCTAAGCCCACTTATCTCTATCCATAGCCATTAACCTAAGCCCACTATCCCATCAAGCTTACAATCACGTCAAATCCTTGTGTTGTTTCCCGAACAATTAATTCCATATTTATCATGTTTAATTTTGATGACGTATTTCGTGATATCGTAAAATCTCAACGTCAAATTGCGGAATCTCAAGCGGCGACTCAACGTCAACTTGAGATAATATCAACAAATTTAGGTGTTCTTGTTTTAAACCAGAATGGTGCTCGAAGACCAATTTACAATGATGCTTGTCAACTTCATAACGTTGAATTGGAATCACAAAAGAAAAGTCTTCAACTTCTCGCAGAAGCGAAGCTTATATTGGATCAAATAGATTGGTCGCGACTTGACGATTTTCATAAGATTACTCCTCCAGCGATACAGGTCCCGACACCAACACTTTCTTCGCCAATCATAGAACCACCATTCATACCTATTTCCAGTGATGTTTGTGTTCCTAACGGTGAAGTGGATGAAAATTGTTACGTCTCTTATGAACAAAAACAAGTTGAAGAAGTTTTGCCAATATCAACACCAGAAACACCATCTTCTTGTAAGTCGCCTAATGCCATTCTTCTTGAAAATCAAAAGCTATGCGAAAATATTTTTGTTAGTCAAAAGTATTGCCAAATAATTACTACTCCAAGTGTTGCCAACGTCGACATCAACTTTTGTGTTCAACAACCAGTTTTATGGTGTTCTACTCTACGATCATCAACTTACTCAAAGTATATTATTTGTTGGGCGGGTCGTTTAAAATACTTGGTGAACTCGAAGACGACTTCTTTTCAAGATGGCGGGCCTGATGTAGCACATGTTCTTCGGTACTTTGCTAATTCGAGACGAATTCTTTTCAAGATGGCGGGCCTGATGTAGGACATCCGTTAGATTTAGGATTAATAATTTTATTATTATTTCTAGAGTTTAATTAATTTAATATAGGTATATCTTATTTTTAGAAGTTATTTAATTCTAGAATATTATTTATTTTAGGGATTTCTTATGTTCCAAGTTTGAGTCTTAGAGTTATTTAAATAGGAGACTGGTCCTATGTAAGAATATGCATTATTATCAATCAATATTGAGTTTACTCAACAATTCTTCTACTTTACTACCAAAATTCTTTATTCACGCTTCCGTTCTGCATTACAAGATCAAAAGAGGAATGTCGAAGATGGAAAAAAATGGTTTTTCATTTCGAAAACTATTTTGAAATCCTTAAGGCGTTGAACAATTTCAACCCATTCTTGTTAGTCACTATTCACCTTGTACATCTCAGTCAAGTTAATGTAACGCTTAATTTTAAACATATGTAATTTGATTTCAACGAACAATCGTACTTTTAATTGATTAAAATTATAATTACATGGGTAGCAGAATTAAGAGCTACAATTTCTCTAACGTCGTCCATTATTATCTTCCGGGCCTGGAGTCGTCCATTCTCCAAGATCCGGGATACCCCCACTTGCCAACAAACTTTGAAAATTTTGAAAAACGGAAGGAAATGGTTGAAAACCACTAGGCGATTGTTGGAAAGGACTCGATGCTCCATACCTATAAGCGGTTTGTTGTGGTGGTGTAACAGTGTAATAAGGTTCACTTGGGTTGTAGGGCGAGAATGATGATGAAATGCGTCTCGGATCAGGTTATATCACTGGAGGTCGAGAAACATGAACAATTTGTGGTGCTTGTGTATCTCGTACCACTGTATCTTCGTGCCATGATATGTTGCTCCTGGTAGAATCGGAAGACTGTGAACGCCTATAAGCATTTATAGTTGGACTCAATCCAAACATTGTGTCCGTCTGCCATTTCCGACACACATTTAAGTGTATAGACCCCATTTGCCGAGCCAGCCAATACATATCGTTTAGTTGTCTCTTCAACTCATCATTACTGGCATCCATATTATAGTAAGGATAATCACGTTCCATAGCTTGGGAAACAATGGGGATCGTGGTTGGCTCACATTGTGAAGTAATACTTGGCATCTCCCAACGAATTTCAGCAAATTTGACAAAGAAGATCAAGAACTTCCATCTGTGGTGGGGTAAGTCATAAATCATGGATCTTCTGGAGGCGGCTGGTTAGGAACGATGTTTGTATCAAGACCTATGCGTGATAAACCTGGGAAATCAAACCCAGAGATGTGCATGTTGTATATACCAATTACATGATTTGCAATCGACTGATACCATTTGACATACTCCCTTTCATTAATATCCACTCGTGCGTTTAGTTCACACCTCACCCATGGCGTCATTCTCTCCCGAGAGAAATTTGATGCGTAGGTTGGCATCTGGTGTGGCAGGTTAATTGAAATTTCATAACTCTCATGTAATTGGAACAGTGGTCTTTCTCCAAGGTACCAAACACCTCTGTCCATTTCCGGAGTGTGAAAAACAACTCTACGGAGTGAAAAATCAAGAATAGCTCGTACATGCTCATTTAATACTCAGGAAAATTAACGTAAGGGTGGATAACAAGATTCTTGTGGCTCCGAGTCATCTGTTGATACCTCTGAACAAAACTGGAAGTCGAGCTTTCACTACCAGTGTCCTTCGCCCAGTTAGTCGTGTAGTACATATCAAGTATTGGAAGTCTACGGGTATTGTCTTTAAGAAGTGGTTTACCAACACGGAAGTAGGTATACCACCAATACTGCAAATTAATCCATAATTTAGTATTTTTGACCATGTCCAGTTTTTTTGTTCATAAAAAATCTTTAACTTTAAAAGTAATAATTTAGATATTTACCTCTTTGATACCCCAAAGACCAGTGAAGATAGGTATACCTATGGACGCTTGATCCAGCACATAGTACATTTCACCTAAAATTGCAGACCCCCAATCATAATATGGTGCTTTTTCAAGATCTTCTAACGCTTCAAGCCAACCAATATGAGAAACAGTAATCGAGTTTGGAAAGAACGTCTGACCCATCAATCATAAGATAAATACTCTTTCGAGTTCAGGATATTCATCTTCATTTGTTGAATTTTTCTTGTATAAAAGGAAACGCTTCGACGCTGAACAATGTAATCCACCCCCTTTCAAATCTTTATGATCTTCACGTACTTGTGATTCTAAAAAAAAAAAAAGATTCTTCCATTTATCATTTGACATCCATTCGTTTTGGTTGAATTATACAGGCTCTCCCACTTCACTTGGAATCTCACAAATGAAATACAAATCAAGGGGCGTAATTCCTATTTACAAGAATAATATCGACTACAATTAATTGTTTTGGATTTTTTTATGTAATTATTATTAAACTAATAATGAACTAATTTAGACAGCAGAGTTTTTAGTTGGCAGCCGAGCAACAAGCTGGGCACCAACTACTTTTTGAATAACAACACTCAATCTATGAAAAATAAAACTACCTAGGCCACAACTAGAATCGTTATTAACTGAACAATTCTTTAGACGCTTAAAAAAACAAACAAAATCCTCGTTGAGTTCACCTAAAGTGGTGAAAGCTAAAACACCAAGACCATAACCATGCGAAGCACATTCATTCAAGTATTTAGTACGCTTGCGTGAAATTGCTTTTGAAATAGCCTGGCCTGGGACGAAGGCATGAACTCCATTGCCAGTGAAGGTGACACACCTGTAACATCCATACACACGTCTTGGCCGTTTTCCCAGTTGAGCACTATAATATCCACTGGGCGTACATCCTTGTTATCATTTGACAACAACCCCAAGGCCATTTCTTTACGCGCATGAACACCAGCTTTGTAGCAGATATCTACAGTTATGTCGTGAACCAAGTCATGACGAAACTTAATTCCGACGTCCTTAGCACAATGAAGCGCATGATCACCAAAAATGTCCATAGGTTTATTACAACAAGAACACAACCCGTCTTCAACAAACAAATGAATGCCAAGGCGGTAGCAAACTACTGCTCTAAACTGTCTAGGCCCAAGATATTGATCCAAACCACTGATAGGAGCAGCCAAAACATAATCTTGAGCATGTTTAACCTGGTTACATTGCCATAGTATGGAATCTCTTGCAGAAAGTGTAAATTGGACAGGGATTTGCTTCTTAACTGCATCAAAATAAGTGAACTTCCAAGACCATAGATTATTTAATAATTGCTAAAAAAAAAAATTTAGTTAAATAGACGTACTGTAGATGGTGAAATTTGGATAAGGGCCAAAAGTGTCATTTCAAGACCATAGAAAAAATTCAACACTCACGGGAAAGATTAAGCCCTTAGTCCTTAAGGCACTCATAGCCACTATTTCTAGTATACATCCCCGCGAGACACTATTGGTCATGATTTCGTGACTCCTAACGCACATCCTCGACGAGATACTATTGGTCACGTAGGTTTTGTAGAGCGTAAAACGTCCCCAGCAGACTTATGAACCAGAACAACCACAATTCCAGCATGTCTTCGTGAGACGCAGCTGATTGTGATGCCATGCTTCCTAGTATACATCCTCGATGAGATACTGCTGGTCATGTATACTATGTAGATGCGTAAAGACGTCCACGACAGAATTATGACCAATAGCGGAGACATACATGTCTCCTGTAAGCACGACTCACCCTATTTGAGATCAAGGACCGATTCCTGGTACATCTTCGTGAGATACATTGGTCATGTCTACTCTAGGCTCTGACTCGACTTACCGAGGCTTCTGAATAATTCCTAGTACATCCCCGCGAGATACACTGGTTATTCTGCCTCCGGGCCCTTTCGTCAGACTCCTAGAACATCCTTTCGAGATACACTGGTCTTGTCGGCCCTATCATATAAGCACAGTTGATTCCTAACACATCTCTGCAAGACACACTGGTCAAAGACAAATGAGCTAAAGTTTCGCAAAGACATTAATCGGGGGCACAAAGCCCTTTCTCTCTCTTCAGGACGAACCCTAGATGACCACAGGGGGATTCAGATCCGTCAATAAAATATTCATAGAGATTTGGATCCGTGTGCAAAATCTTGGAGAGATTCACATCTCTCCTCAAAACCCCGGAGAGATTCACATCTCTCTGCAAAATCTCGGAGAGATTCACATCCCTTCTCAAAATCCCGGAGAGATTCACATCTCTCCGCAAAATCCCAAAGAGTTTCACATCTCTCTGCAAAAATATCAGATAAATTCACATCTCTCCGCAAAATCCCAGTGAGATTCAAATCTCTCGGGAAATCTCAGACATGGCCGAATATTCCCTATGATAGTCACACGCCTTACCAAGGACTCAAGCCTATTTCTCAGCCTCTCAAACACACTAACGGCTAGTAAATTGAGCATGTATTATACATGTTTATCCAAAAACGTGGATAAGCTCTCTTGAGCTCCGCATGCTCCATAAAGGTACCCACAAGCAATAATATGGTCTCCACATGACATATGTGACCGGCCATGGAGAGAGGGAGATCAACCTCAGCTCCTCTCACACTCTTCACACAAATCCTGAGGCATTCCATGCCTTTTCACGTGACTCATCCTAGTCATTCTCACAAATCAGGGAATATCTCACTATCTTGGCCAACTCGGCTAAAGAGAATATTTATCTCTCAACACATCATCGCAAAGGATAACTCAGCTTCACACAAATGGGGGGATATCAATTAGGGTTTTGGTCTAGCGGTCTACGGCACGTGTAAGAAATACCCGGCCTATTTCTCACCACAGAAGAGAGTAAGGGCAGTGGAATAATGAGATAAACTCAACCTAGTTTATCTCTATCAATTCCTGAAGAAACGGGAGAGTGCTCTACATGGCCTGACAAGCAATCCTTATCTTCACTGACCAGTGATTATAGAATTCAGCTATAAATAGGTCATCTATTTATCCAAGCTAACACACAACTTTCTCATAACCTCTCAGACAATTCTTCTTCAAACCCTAGAATTCTCTGATCTCTCTCTTTATCTGCTTCCCTCCCTAAGACCGTCCCTAAGCCTCCATCCCTGTGACTGAAGCAGCCTTTGAACGACCATTGTGCGTGGTTTAGGCAAAGACTGTTCGTGCTCAACCTCCCGTAATTCACTTTCAGAAACCCTAGAATCCCACTTTTAGCCTCTCACCGATTTTAGGTAACTACATTTTGGCGACCACGGTGGGAGGTTGTCCACTCAGTTACAGATTTTAATCATGGTCACTATTAGGAAGAAAGCCGATTTCATCAATCTGAACACAAAAACATCTTCTTGATTCAATCTCTGTAAATACACCTCTGACACGCTAGAGATTTGTATCTCTACCATCACTTTTGTCTCTGAGATGAATATTTGACCCTGGTGAATAGGCTAGTGCATCCTGGAAGACCTGGATCTCAAAATGCCCCAATGACCTATTTCCATGAAAATATATTGTTAATCCTTGAAACATTGGGATGAACCGTGGGGACTTTCGAAGAACACCATTATCAACAACCTTAATGCAAACCAGTTGTTTATTATCCTAAAATCACGTCCTTGGAATTACTAGCCTTATAATGCGTTCACTGTTCTACTAGTTCTAAGAGCGTATGCTTATCTTAATTTTGTTTTACCATCTCCCAAAATAAAGATAGATCTCGATAGATGACTTGGATGCAGAAGTTCATTTGAATCCTTGTCAAGACACTTAATTGAGGCAGAACAACAACTTCATCTTGTCTAAAAAGACACATGTGGCCAGTATCTCGACATGACTTTCCACAGACATCTTCAACCCATAGATTGTTGTTTGCCCATTTTGAAGACTCAATATCATACGCCAAAAGGGTCTTATTTCATTTTCCAAGCGTCTCGAGTCAATAAGAATCCTCAGTCATATATCAAGTTGGGTACTGACAAAGAACCGTGCATAGTACATCTGCGTGATTAATATGAGGCGGCCCAAACATCCAATTCCTAGATGACAGACTCTTATACCATTGACATAGAGATTCCGGGTGCGCAACAAATTGGTAGAATTCAGAACCCTTCAAGTTATAGACTTCTTACTAGAGGTGTATGAACGAAAATCGGATATTCTGTCCGAGCCTCAGCTCCCATGGACGAGCCTCAAACACAATTCAACATAAACTTCTCTTACGACGAAACGCTTCAACCCTTGCGACCAGATCGAGACTTGCAAAATGCTACCCCCTGGGGACTGGAAGTCAATCCCAGGGTAGATAGGTCAGAGTACTTCCTCAGGACGAAGATAAGACAATTCAAGATCAGGTTTCCTCGCATCCAGAAAAAGACTCATCCAGCACGCCAAATCTTGAGTTATTATCATGATCAAGCAAGTCAGGCTTTACCAAACCCCTTTTAAGGTTTTCAGATATGGAAACATGTATCGGGCTAACACCAAGGGAAATATGCGTTAGAATCCTTCCTATGTTCAAGATTCACGCATAAGACAAAACTAGAGTTTGCATAAATTAAAAACGTATGCGGGTCCCCTTCCTTTACCAGATGCATACGGGAAAGGTCCAAAGAAAAAATATCAAATGTTATGAAAATCATCCAACAGAGGCCCCGAGAGAAAATCTATTACTTCATGTTCAACTTCACTTTAGCCTTTGCATCTCGAGGCACCTTCTTAGCATGTTCTAGCTCTTCATCTACCATACGCTCCTCCAGATTAAGAACATCTCTAAAAAGCGAGGACATGAAACCAACTCACCCCGACAGACCCTAACAGAACCGAGCCAGACAACCACCTCATATTGAAATGAAGACTCTCAAGATGGTCATCAAGTTGCCAAGATTTATGAGATCACCAGAAGCAAGGTTTTTTCAGTGTTATTATTCTCATGATATTAAATCCTCCAACAATTGTCTTATCCGGAATCAAAGAACACATGGATCCCGTGAAATCACTTCCAGGATGGTCGGTTCCTTCTGAACCTCAAATCTCTTTCTGAAGGCCCTCTGAAATTATTAAATCCCGCCTCGTCCTCATTCTACCGAAATCAAACTCGTTCTCACCATGAAGATTACTTTTTTCCATAAAAGTCTCTCTTTCCATGTGACTCTACAAAACACAGCTAGGGTTTTTGCACGACAAGAATGCATCAAGTCACGTAACTTCGTATTTAAGGGCAAAAACGTACAAGCATGTCACGGACGTGTTTTGGTCCAAGGAGATTCAATTCACGACCTATGAAAAGATAAGGAATATTAATTAGGTCATAACACTCAAATGGGTCATTTCCTAAGAGTCCCAAGAGTTCAAACGCAACAAGGACTCTTTTTGAAAAAGACATCCGCACATTCCAGCGTGAAGATTTGAAAACTGATGACAATATGTGAGGAATTTTAGGTTACTTCCTGAAGAAAATATGTTCCCCTATGTCTTCCCAACAACATATAAAAAGGGCACCTCAAACGGACAAATGAGCTAGGAGATGTGGCCCTGACACCAAAGTAAGTGCAATCTGAAAAACTCCTGAAATTTTAGAAAGGATTTCTGAAGTCAAAAGTATACACGGATTTGATTGGCCAAACAAACTCGGAATCAGGTTATTCTTATTTAATTAGAAATCCTATCCTCTTTTCTTTCAAAGTTGGGGACGTGGACTCAAATCGGAGTCCGTGTGAAGAGTTTACAAGCATTCTACGCAAGTCTCTCAAAACTGAAGTTTTCTGACGAACACCCAAACGAAGAATCCTAATACAAACAGAACATGTGAAGGAAGGATGGACCGACCTCCATACCTAGTGCACGCCAAAAATAGTTGGAAAATAGTTCTCCTTTCAAGACCAGTTCAAAAGGAAAGCCAAAAGGAAAAATAATTAGAGCCAAAAAAGGAAATTCAAGGAATTTGACTCAAATAAGGAAACCTAGGGTCTCCCTTCTTCTAAAAACCTCTCCAAGTCTTGGACTAGACTCTCCCACATGCATGAAAGCTCTCCTAGGATAGTGGGACGTCACTTATTCTCTCGGAATTTTTCGGAAGCACCAAAGTTGAAGAGAATTAGGGTTTTGACGAAAATAGCCCTAAATTCAAGAATTTGACGAAAAAAGGGATTTCTCCTAAAAGGGAGGGAGCCGAGCCTTCTCCCTATTCACTTGGATGGTCCTATACGCATATATCAACCCTTTTTATCTCATCACTCTTCAACAAAAACGAGCTCATAAGGGATTTTGACCAATATACGCTTATTTCATAATTTTGAGTATTTTCAAAGAAAAAGGCCCTAATACAGCCAGAGACCGACCAAATCCTCCTCCCCTCATTACAACTGCCTCATACACGTGAATACTATGATCTCCAAATGTTCAAAGAAGAATGAGGTTGAAACGGAACTCAGAAAAGCATAATTTCAGAGAAAATAAAGGAAATTTAGCTCAAACAAGGAAGTTCGAGTTCATAATTTCCTAAAGCAGGACCAGATACGTTCCTCTATCACTCTATGAAGCCGTGAACATGCTAGGGGAATCTCATGGTCTCTCTCATGCCAAGTAAAATCAAGCTCATAATTATTTTTGATGAAAATACCCTTAAGTTTCAAAAGTAGGTATTTTCTCCGAAAAAGGGTGTCTGATTGGTACAAAGAATCGAGCAAGCTCTCATCACACAATATGTCATTCGTCTAAGTGTAGGACACGCCTCCAAAGCCTATCCAGCATACCTTCTCAAGCCGAATACAACATAAAAGAAAATTAGGGTTTAGGCAAAATACAAGTCTGAATTCAGAACTTCTCTGGGACAAAGATTCTACAATCTCAAAAATGAAGTCCATATTTTCTCATCATGTCTCACCAACCTCACGGATATCCAAGGATTCGTTCAAGTCCCCTCTTCCTCAAAAACTCTTGTAGAGAGTCGAAGCTCAATATTTAGCCAGAAGAAAACAATTAGAGTTTTGATCAAGTA
Organism: Papaver armeniacum; assembly: GCA_023531295.1. Lineage (NCBI taxonomy): Eukaryota > Viridiplantae > Streptophyta > Magnoliopsida > Ranunculales > Papaveraceae > Papaver > Papaver armeniacum. The sequence continues at coordinate 103,557 of JAJJWW010009403.1, forward strand.
AACCCTAATCTGGGAATCTTTCTCAATTAAAGGTCATAGCTCCTCCCCTACATGATTAAAGGAAAGGAGGCAATTATCTCATCATCACGATCAAGATCTCTCATGCACAGCAGCATCCCATGCATATGTGGAATACTATTCATACGACACAAGCGCACCTCAAGTCTCCGATGACGAAATTAGGGTCGTGACAGAATTAACCCTAGTTTGAAAATTCAATCAAAACAAAATTCTATTGCTCCACTGGAGGCCCCAGTTACTTCTCGCACAGACCGTTAACATCATACACAGGAGGATCTTCACTCACACTTTCTCTTCTCTCCTATACGGCTAACAGACATATATAATTAGAGTTCTGCCAAAGGAAAACTCCAGAGTCAAGAGTTTGAATCAAGTAAGGAAGTATTTGATTTTGAAGGGAATTTTTATACGATTAAGATTTATCCTCACAAATAGAGGTTAGTCCCAGCAAAAACACACCTGATTCAATGGTTGTATACTGTCGATTTTGTAATCAAACTAGGAGAGCTATTTTTCACATACATGAGAGTTAAGAAGAAATCTGAATCAAATAGACAACATCCATTCGTTATTCACGAGGCAACCTACTATTTTGGTACAAGTAAAGTCTATGCACTAAATTAGGGTTTCTACACCCTTTGGACTAAATTATTGCTGTCATTAAATCCTTGGGAAGTCTCAGAGATCAAAGCAAGCTAAGTACCACCCATATCACTGCATCACGACTTCTTTAAAGTCCGAACTCAAGTCAAAGAGAACATGCAATGATGTATTGAACAAGCCAACAACTAGTTCACCACTAGTAAATCGTTCTTCAATTCCCTGCAAAATACGAACTTTATGCAGCAGGAAATACTGGTTCGGCAAATCCTAATTCAAAGTGTTGGGTATTTCAAAACATAATTTCAAGTCATTATTAACTTGTGACCAAGTTTCAACTCTGTCAAGGTATTTGCTTCAATATGAAGAACTAGGGACTGAGCCCCATCTCTCTTTCTTATGGGGGACTGCCGAATAAGAAGGTACCATATGTAGACACAACTTCATACATAAGATTCACGTAAAAAAACTCTTACACATCCAGCATTTTGGCGCAAGGTGGATTTTTCAATTAGGCAACGAGATATGCCATGACTTTCAGTTTTCATCGACTCAAGATATTGTCCCCGTTCTACAATCCTAGACCAGGTTTCTTTCACATAAAACTTAACATGACCAGATGATCAGAACTATTCAAGATTTTCACTAATGGTTATAATATCCACAATCACCTTCGCAGCTCATAGCATCACAACATTTGTCTACACGATCAAGCGCAGAGATGAAAATTAGGGTTTTAATCATACAATCCCTAATTGTAAATTTACACGCCCAAGGCATGGATTTCACGATGACAAAATTACAACACTCGGATAAACGCTTCCCATCATAAATATTCACGATAAATTCCAAGTCCAGAGTTGATTTCATGTTCAAAGCGAAGACTTAGCATCAATTCGGGGACTCAACAAGTCGAAAAGAACAAGCGGATGTACTCATCGTAGAATAATCAAGGTTCTACTTTGAGTTGGGGACTTAATGTAGATGGTGAAATTTGGATAAGGGGAAAAAGTATCTTTTCAAGACCATAGACAAAATTCAACTCTCACGGGAGAGATTAAGCCCTAGGTCCTCAAGGAACTCATAGCCACTATTTCTAGTATATGTCTACGTGAGACACTGCTGGTCGTGATGTCGTGACTCCTAGCGCACATCCTCGACGAGATACCTGGTCACGTAGGTTCTGTAGAGCGTAAAACGTCCCCGACAAACTTATGAACCAGAACAACCACAATTCCAGCATGTCTTCGCGAGACCCAGCTGATTGTGATGCCATGATTCCTAGTATACATCCTCGAAGAGATGCTGCTGGTCATGTAGGCTATGTACATGTGTAAAACGTCCCCGATGGACTTATGACCCAGAGCGGAGACATACATGTCTCCTGTAAGCACGACTCACCCTAATTGAGATCAAGGACTGATTCCTAGTACATCATAGTGAGAGACACTGGTCATGTCTACTCTAGGCTCTGACTCGACTTAACGAGGCTTCTGAATAATTCCTAGTACATCCCCGCGAGATACACTGGTTATTCTGTCTTCAGGCGCTTCCGACAGACTTCTAGAACATCCTTTCGAGATACATTGGTCTTGTCGGTCCTATCATATATGCACGGTTGATTCCTAACACATCTCTGCAAGATACACTGGTCAAAGACAAATGAGCTAAAGTCTCGCAGAGACATTAATCGGGCGCACAAAGCCCTTTATCTCTCTTCAGGACGAATCCTAGCTGACCATAGAGAGATTCAGATCCATCAATAAAATATTCATAGAGATTTGAATCCGTCTGCAAAATCTTGGAGAGATTCACATATCTCCTCAAAATCTCGGAGATATTCACATCTCTCCGTAAAATCTCGGAGATATTCACATCTCTTCTCAAAATCCCGGAGAGATTCACATCTCTCCTCAAAATCTCGGATGGTTTCACATCTCTCCTCCAAATCCCGGAGAGATTCACATCTCTCCGCAAAATCTCATCACTGAGATTCAAATCTCTCGGGAAATCTCAGACATGGCAGAATATTTCCCATGATACGCACACGCCTTACCTAGGGCTCAAGCCTATTTTCTCAATCTCTCAAACACACTCACGGCTAGTAAATTAATTGAGCATGAACTGTACATGTATATCCAAAAACGTGGATAAGATCTCTTGAGCTCCGCATGCTCAACAAAGGGACCCATAAGCAATAATACGGTCTCCACATGACATATGTGACCGGCCGTTGATAGGTGTCATAAACACCTTCATTTATATTTATAGTTTATGCTTTCTTTGCTATGTTTTCATGTGAATTATGTATCTTATGTTTACTTTTAAGTTACTAGGTGCAATGGAGTCATTTGGAGTGAAAGAAAGAGAAAGCATCCATTTTGAGCATAAAGAGCAAAGGCATCAATTCTGATGTGCAACTGCCATTGGAGGCGGAACCAGAACCAAGCACATGATATAAGACAACCACAACCACTACGGCTTAGTCTAGAGAAGCAAGGGGCAGACCTTAGTGGCCCTTAACTAATGAGTGGGTGTCTAAGAACATTATCTGGTTGACCCTTATCTACTTCATCAGGGTGGTTATATCCACTAGCTTTATTCTTACACTGAACCTAAAATTCACAGAGAAATTCATCATTTTATATTCTTCACTTACTCCACCTGAACGAGAGAGTTACAACGGCGCCATGAAATCGAGAGGTGCGGAAATTCAGAGACGAACAAGGGGCTTGAGAAGATGGAAGAATGGTCGTGTTAGTTAGATCGAGAAGATGATCGAGATAACTGGGTTGTTGTTGAATGAAAAATTAGTCGGCAATTGACGCTCGAATTGAAGATGGGTTTCTGAGTCCGAGTTACTGTTGATTGATAGATCGAAGAAATTGAAATAGAGAGAGACAGAGACAGAAAAGTTAGGGTTTCAAAGAATACAAAAATGGGTTTGATGATTGAGGTGGTAAGAGATGAATTTGCTATTAATTTGAAGTTGTGAAGCAAGGAGGAGATGATTGACGGGTTTTTGTTGAATAAGAAGATGGGTTTGGTGGCGATTTTGATTCAGAGAAGTGAGAAGAGCAATTTGTGGCCGGATTGAAAGAAGAAACAAGGGTTACGATTTCTTAAAGCAACAAAGAAGACTCTGGTGGTGGCAGAAGATTAAATATGAGATATGGAGGTGAATCTATGTTGTTTCGAGAGGTGTTGTTGATGAATTGCAGACGAGAATAAAAGATGGATTCAGATTGCAGTTCAGGGTTTGTGTTGGTGTTCTTGGATTTGAGCTGAATTGAGAGTGATAAGCAAAGCAATGAATGGGTGTTCAAGGGTTTTAGAAGCTGAGAAGAATTGAGTTATCTCTGGTGGTGCAGTTGAGGAGGTTGCAGGTTGAACCCAGGGAGAGGATCTGAAACTTCATTTCAAGGTCAGATTCAATGAAATTGGAGGAGCTGTGTATTACAGATGAAGTCAATGTGTTGGTGGTGGCTACTGGAAGTTTGTGACAGAAGAAGAGAGATTGGAGGTTTTGAGAATGGAATTGATGATGAGCTAATGGGGTATAACAACAGCTCAATGAAATTGCTGGTGTTATGAGGAATGGTGGAGTTGTTATGCTCAGGTTTAGATGGGAGCAAACATTGAAGCTGGTGCTGCTATTGGCTTGACTGGGTATGCAGATTAGGGCCTGGTGGATAGTGCAGCTGCTGTTGAAGCAATTGCAGCTGTAGGTGGTGTTTAAGGTGCTCAAGGAGAAGAATCTCTACAGGAAATGGGTTATACAGACTGGTGTTGCAGCTGTTGCAGAGATGGTGGTTGTGCTGAGAAGGTTGTGGTGAATTAGTAAAATACAGAAGAACTAAATGGATGCTGAGCATACATAAATGGTGGTGACTGAGATGCTGCATAGCTTGGATGTGGTTAGAGTGAGGCAACTGAGATGGTGTAGCATAAGGTGGTACTGAGATTTGCAGTGGACCAGCTGGTGTTGGCTGTGAAGATGCAATGGCTAGATGAATGTTAGGATATGCATATTGCAGGAATGAAATTGCAGGCATGGGAGTTCAGGTGAAGCAGTTGGTGGTGCTGGGAATTAGGAGGATGAACTGAATTTGGCATTGATAATGAGCAGAGATGACTATTCCAGTTGGACAAGAAGAGAAGCTAGTGAGATGCATGTGCAGGGGATGAAGCTGCAGCTGTGAGAATGAACAGCCATCTTGGCTGGGATTAACTGTGGTGCAACACAACTCTGGCCTGTGCAAGACTGTGGCCTGACGAGTCAGTCCGGTTAGCTCACCAGAACAGCTGACTCGGTTCTGACTCATGATCTTACTGAGCTAGTCATTTGACCGAGTTGACCCGATCCAATGACTCATTTGACCGGTGACCGGGTGGACTTTGACGGTCACCTGAGATGCTTGCCGACGAATTTTTCCGGCCAACTTCCGGCCAGTATACCAGTTTTCCGGCGACAGTTTTTGGGCAGAGTTTCCACATGGGTATTCCTCACATATGGGCTTGGTGGAGCTTCATCTAATGGACTTTTGAAGACTAGACTTAATTTTGGAAAGCAAAGGAATATAAAAGGAAAGTCTTTTACAACTTTTTGGAGGACGTTTTATTCTTGGAAGCTAAGGAGAGAGCCGCTTTTGTTTACGCTACTAGGGTTTGCTTTTGTTCATCTTCTTCTTTATTCAATTCATATTTTTGTGATGAACTCCATAGCTATGAGTAGCTAAATTCTATATTATTGGTTAAGGATGTAGTCCTATTTCTAAAACTTGTGCTTGATTTTTGTATTAGTTTTCTCTCTTGATTATCGTTCACATCTCTATTATTTTTAATAATCACATGATTGAAGTATTGTGGTAGGACTAAGATGTTTGGTTAGTTAAGTGGCCAATTAATTGAACTTGCATCCTTGTCCATAACTATTTTAGGGTTTTTCATCAAGCGATAACCCTGAATACAAGTAGCATAATATGTTTACGGTTTGTAGTGATACACTCTTGTAATCATATGTAGAGTTTGACCATTGTCCGAATTGTTATGCGCAATGTATGACAATTGCATTGATTAGCCTATTTATGAAACTTAATGCTCCTAGGAATTGAACTTAATTAGCGCAAGGCGTTAGGTTATTCTTTAGGTAGAATTCACATACGCAGCTCTAATGTGTGTGTTAATGAACTTAGGAAATTAATAGATTATCTTGCTCTCTTGATTCTCTAGGCTTTTGATAATAAAAGAGATTAAATTGTAATTCTAATCATATATGCAAACACATGTCTAAGATTGAAGATGAATTCCTTGACCAATATCTTTCTCTCATTGATAACCTTCTACAATTTATTTTGCTTTTAATTTACTTTTATTGCTTACATAAAAATCAGAAATTTCCCCCAAGCGGTTACTTTAGGAAATTGATTACATAATAACTACAAGCCTCTTTGTGGAAACGAACTCTTTCTTATCATATACTTTAGGAAAGTGAAATTATTTTTGACGCATACGACAGCGATCAAATTTTGGCGCCGTTGCCGGGGAGGCATACGGCTAGTTATTAAGTTTTTAGTTTCTTATTTTTGTTTTTGCTTTTATCTTTGCTTCTTGTTGTCTTGTCTTGGTTCTTACTTGTTTGTGAGAATTGTTTTCAGGTACCTAATCCCTGGCTTCTAAAGATTGGAATTATCCACGGTGCGGGATAGCTACTTGAAGAGGCACAATACTCCAACCAAGTTAAGATACAACGGAAGAACAAGAGTTGGAAATGGAAGAAGAGACATTCCAGCAAGAAGAAGACGTTTTAGAACAAGAGGTTCCGGGTGAACAAGAACCACCTTTTGAAGAAAAAGAAGAAGCAATGGGTGATGCAAATCGTTCACTCAAGGAGTTAGCTTCTCATAGGCTGGATACACAACAAGGGTGTATTCAAACAAACTCTACTTTTGAGATCAAGCCGGGGTTGCTTAGAGAATTACCAAAGTTCCATGGCATGGTGAATGAAGACCCAAACAAGCATCTTATGGACTTCCACACCATTGTCATGGCCATGCTTCCAGTGGATATTGAGGCGGACGGTGCAATGTTGAAAGTTTTCCGTTTCTCTTTGATGGATAGTGCTAAGGATTGGTTGTACTATTTGCCTCCCGGAAGTGTCACGACATGGAATGGGTTGAAGAAACTCTTTTTAGAGAGATATTTTCCTGCATCAGAGGCTACTCAAATTCGAAAGGATATTTGTGGGATGAAGCAAAATGTGGGAGAATCCTTATATGAATGTTGGGAACGATACAAGAGATTGGTGGCAAGCTGCCCTCACCACCAATTCAGTGACGCTATGATCATCCAATACTTCTATGAAGGACTCCAATTAAGTGATATGAATCTTCTTGACGCTGCGGGTGGTGGGGCACTAGTAAGCAAGACGGTGGCACAAGCTAGAGAGTAGATTGAAAACATGGCAGCAAACTTCCAACAATTCTTGAGTCGTGGTTTGGATGTGCTTCTTAGGAAAGTAAATGAAGTGAGCGAGGTCGAGGAACTTCGTCAACAATTGGGTAACATGACAGCAATGATGCAACAAGTTGCAGCCGCAGTAATACCAAGTTCCTCTCAAGCTTATGAAGACGAGCAAGCTAATGCGGTCTTTCCAAATCAACAAAGACGGTATGATCCCTACTCAAACACTTAAAATCCGGGATGGAGAGATCACCCCAATTTTAGCTATGCCAATAAGCAAGTAGCGGTTCAACAACCTACCTTCAACTATTCGAGTGGATTTCAACCTCAACAACAACAATTCCAGCCGAGACAACAATTTCAACAACAACAACAACAACCTTAAAATATGGGGTCCAATATGGAAGAGTAGCTGAAATCTTTTATGCAAAGAACGGAGAGTACGGTTAAGGATTTGCAAACTCAAGTTTGTTCTATGGCTATTGAATTGAATCAATTAAAGGCACAAAATGGTGGGAAACTCCCTTCTCAACCTATCAACCCAAAAGAGGGTGTCAATGCAATTACGTTGAGAAGTGGTACATAACTTGTGCAACCCGAAGTTACTGATTCGGGCACGGTGGAAACACCAAAGGAACTTGTTTTGGAGGAGAAAAATGAGGATTCTCCCCAAACTTCTGAGGTACCTATTTCTAAATCTAAAACTCCGGTTTCTACTTATGTTCCTCCTTTACCTTTCCCTCGCAGATTTGCAAATTCCAAGAAGGCGGAACTAGAAAAGGAGATTTTAGACATTCTTAAGAAGATCCATGTGAACATACCACTCATAGATGCTATCAAGCAAGTTCCAAAGTATGCAAAGGTGTTGAAGGACTTGTGTACTAATAAACAAAGGCTCAAAGGTAATGAAGTGCTTAGTGTGGGGGAGAATGCTTCGGCAATCTTACAACACAAACTCCCACTTAAGTGCAAGGATCCCGGTAGCTTTGACATTCCCGTCACAATTGGTAACACCACATTTAACAAAGCTATGTTGGATTTAGGTGCATCCGTTAATGTTATGCCTACGTCTATGTATAATTCACTTGACTTGGGTCCTCTTAAAAAGGCTGGAATTGTGTTGCAATTAGCCGACCGCTCTAATGTCTACCCAATGGGTATTATTGAGGATGTTGTTGTGCAGGTTAATCAACTTGTATTTCCAGCTGACTTTTGCGTGTTAGAGATGGATGAAGGTTCACCGGACTCGTCTCTTCCATTGCTACTTGGGCGTCACTTCATGAAAACGGCGAAAACCATTATTGATGTTGACAAGGGAACGCTAACTATGGAGTTTGATGGAGAAATAATACGTTTCAACATTTTCGAGACGATGAGATATCCTAGTGATGTCCACTCTTGTTTCTCCATTGATGTGATGGACACATTGGCGCAACAAATGTTTGAGTTGAATGGTGTTGATACTTTGGAAACCATGCTCGTCAATACTCATAAGAAGGCCCAAAAAAATTAACAGAGATGTATAAGAAGAATCCCCTTTAAGTGGTAAAACATAAATATAAAATTTGCTAGTACATATCGAAGTAAATCCATTTTTCAAACAAATTTTTAACATTATACCATCACTGTCGACTATGAAGTTCCAAACAGAATGACTTAAATTAAAGGGCACTTTAAAATGTGCATTTGTTTGTATTATAAATTAAGAAGGCTAATCTAATTAAGTTCAAAGAATCCAAGCATGAGACAAGCACTTGCGGTGGTATACTTACAAAAAACTGAAACCTTCAAGTACATTAAGTTCAAGCAAAATGAGTTCTAAGAAGATACTAGTATGTAAATGAAGACATTCCCACATACCAATGAGAAAAGAAGGTTCTGTATGCAGTATATGTACACGCCAAAATTAGACCTTATTTTCAGTTACAAACCATAAAAACATCCAGCACAAAGGTCCCAACATCTACACAGCAAAATTCGACAAAATGGCATGGGACTAGAGCAAGAACTAACTACCCAGATACCCCTGTGATATACAATATCATAAGCTTACAAAATACTAACTTTCCAACCGATAAAGCCTGCCGTAAGCTCTGCCGGCTTACTGCTGCGACTTCTCTCCGTACTCTGTGGGAAAACAAAACAAAACGGGTGAGCCCACAGCCCAGTAGGGGTTACGAAATAATGTGTCGATCGTAAAGCAATCAAAATATAAATCAAACGAAATAAGTTGAGCATCAAGTAAGCAAGGAGCAACAACAATAATTAAGTAGAGAAAGAAATACTTACGCAAATACCGTTTAAACAAGATTTAGAGCTGTAAATAAATTTACTCTACTATTCATGGCCAGTGCCACCGTCAGGGTAGTTCTGGATACCAGCCATCGTTGCCGCAACGATCTTCCGGGTTGCCACCGAGGTGGTGGGGTGCCACTTAGGCCCGACGTTTCCTAAAGTAGAGTCGTCTAACTTCCAATCGTGTAATGTAAACTCACACATACATTTTAGAAATAATAAAATAGCTCCGAAGACAAATGATTAACCAAAACAAATCCAAGCACAGTTTCAAACTTACTAAGAAGTCAGTTCCAAAGGAAAGGTTCAAGCAATCTTAGTCTGGCACAAACATGGAAAACATTTCCAACATAGTCATATTTGAAAATTCAACCAATGGGTTAAGTCTCAATTTCCGAGAAGCTAACAGTGAAAATAAACAAAATAAAACTGCAACACCGTCTTCAAGTAAGTAGAAAGAATCCAAGTTAAGACATAAGGAATTTGAAGCTACCAATTTTTAAATCAAGTTCTGCAAACATGGATTTTAGAGAAAACTTAAGCTAGTGCCTAAGATAAAACATTGAGCTGAAACGTGTGAGCTTTAATAAAATAAAACAAAAATCCATGAAAAATGTTCAAAATGGTGGAATTTTAAAAGACCATTTAATGGAAACATAAACATCAAGATTCTTTAAGAAAATGGAGAGAAAGATCAGTTCAATAAAATTTCTCTTACATTGCAAGTTTTAAACGCTACTCATTGGGTCCCTTTGACAAACAGAAGATAGGCAAGTTTAGAAAACTCAACTAAAAGCTTAATTTTTGGATGAGAAAACAAAACTTGAATAGCTACCAAACATTTTTAAATCTTCACGTAATAATTTATAAGTATTGAAAATTAATACAGTTCAAAATGTAATCATAAGACATAAAAATGATAGGATTTTCAAAGAAGATTCATGTTATGGGAAATCGTCCAAAACATGGGTAAATTGAAAGAGATTCATAGACAAACTTTGTAAAGTTTGTGGTTAACAAATCATCCCAAATAATTGTAAAGAATTGTGTAAGCGCATGACATCTAAAACAGTAGCGTAAACAACGAAATTGAGAGAAAAAAAGAAGACTAAAGAAGGAACTTGATAAATCAATTAAAATCAAGTAGATAAACTGTACACATGCAACTGGTGTTTCATTTATGTAAACAACCCAAGAACTAGCTTAATCAAAATGAAATCAGAACAAAACCAAATGTATGTAACAGTGAAGAAAAATCCCCTACCTTTTCGTTGTCGATCCAGAAACATGCCAAGCTCAATCCAAGGAACCATCAGTAGTATCTTCAAAGGAGAATGAAATTTGTTTCTCTTGGTTTTGGTCAAGTTTTCACAGCAAAGATAATAACAAGAAAAAAAGATGAAAAAGACTCCTTAGAGAAACAGAAAGCCAAGTTGTTGCTGGGTTTAGGTTGATTTGTTTCCTTAAAGGAAATTTTGAAAAAGATTTTCTCCCTTGGCCACGTGTCTTTCATGCTTAATGCTTCTAGAGCTCTCTATAGTTTCTACTAATCAAACACCCTAATACTACTAAGGGATAATTTATTCAGCTAAAGGCACACAACACAGGTTTTAGGGCACTCACCATTGCTACACACATTTATATTCGGATCGCAGGCGCACACTATCCAGTTCTAACTTCCCACTCAAATGGGTTGAATTCGAATCCAAAGCTAAAATGAGATTTTTGCGTCGTTACACCATCAACTCCTAAAAAATGAATTTGGTCCCCAAATTCAAAAAATAAATGAAGAAGCTAAGAAGAATACCTAGAAGTAGCTTCAGGTAGTTGTCTTGCACGTCAGGCTCGACTCCCAAGTTGCGTCTTCAAAAGTTCTCATCGCGTCTTCAGGTAGTTATCATCGCAAGGGTTTTCCCACGTAAGGTATGTCGTCATTCGGCTACAAGTCTCTCCACTCGATTACATGTGATGGGTCTGCAACGTACATCAATCTTAAAGTTGATCTCTCCACTCGATTACATGTGATGGGTCTGCAACGTACGTCAATCTTAAAGTTGATCTCTCTCTTCGATTATAACCCAGGCAATGTTTTTGGAAAATCATAAAAAAAATCTAACCGCTTAGACGTCTTCTGCCGTACCCACAATTTCGTTGCCTCACTAATATGAGCAAGGTAAACGATGTGTTCTTCAGTTTCGTCTTCCTATTCTTGGAATCGGAGGGCTTATCGTTTTCCACTTCTCACCTTGAGCAGATACACGATTGCCATACGCTATCACAAAAGAAACCATCTTCTCAGCACAACACAATGTAGCCTGATTCACCGATATCCATTCAATTTCCTTAACTTTCAGCTGTACTCAACTTCCCACAGTCTCTAACAACGTAAACGACAATTACAATCGAACCAACCAGTAGTTCTAAATGTTCTCGAGGTATTCTGTCCTTTCGTTCAGGTTCATCTTACTTACAAATCTCGAGGCTACGGATTTCGCACACAGTGACATCTTCAAAACGAAGAAAACGTGTTAGATTCACAACTGGTTAGTAATGTACATTACTAACACACGAAAATGATATGTATATCACAGTATCTTGATAGTTTTCCCAACCCCAAAATCAACAAGACTTTTTCAAAATTTTGTGCAGTGAAATGCCTTAGGAAAAACAAGGGCATGTTTAAACAATATTACCACATTCCAACTACTTTGGAGTCCTATAACAAATAAGTAGCACAAACAAAAAAGAAAAGTTCTCTGAAATGCGACATACCGGAATAAATTTTTACCAAAATAATAATATATCACTGTAGGTAAATCCGTGGAAAGTCGACAATTTAGTAAACATGAAAACAAAACATAGTCCCGGGGAGTCGGAACACGCTCTGAATACCAACTGTAACGGACTGGTGAATTTTCCCTCCTAATGGGCTGGTTTTCAACCCATTAGCCAGGCCAAAACCCCCAGTACGTCACTTGACGTGTAAAACGACACATAAACAGAAAAGATTTGTATAAAAAGAAAATAGTGAAGGAGCCTGAGTTCATATAGTAGAACGAGTACATGCTTGTCCACAAAAAAATCCAATAAAATTTGTCAAAGTGAGTCCAATATTTCTAAATTGTAAAATGAGCATTTAATAACGTCAATACTCATAAGAAGGCCCAAAAAAATTAACAGAGATGTATAAGAAGAATCCCCTTTAAGTGGTAAAACATAAATATAAAATTTGCTAGTACATATCGAAGTAAATCCATTTTTCAAACAAATTTTTAACATTATACCATCACTGTCGACTATGAAGTTCCAAACAGAATGACTTAAATTAAAGGGCACTTTAAAATGTGCATTTGTTTGTATTATAAATTAAGAAGGCTAATCTAATTAAGTTCAAAGAATCCAAGCATGAGACAAGCACTTGCGGTGGTATACTTACAAAAAACTGAAACCTTCAAGTACATTAAGTTCAAGCAAAATGAGTTCTAAGAAGATACTAGTATGTAAATGAAGACATTCCCACATACCAATGAGAAAAGAAGGTTCTGTATGCAGTATATGTACACGCCAAAATTAGACCTTATTTTCAGTTACAAACCATAAAAACATCCAGCACAAGGTCCCAACATCTACACAGCAAAATTCGACAAAATGGCATGGGACTAAAGCAAGAACTAACTACCCAGATACCCCTGTGATATACAATATCATAAGCTTACAAAATACTAACTTTCCAACCGATAAAGCCTGCCGTAAGCTCTGCCGGCTTACTGCTGCGACTTCTCTCCGTACTCTGTGGGAAAACAAAACAAAACGGGGTGAGCCCACAGCCCAGTAGGGGTTACGAAATAATGTGTCGATCGTAAAGCAATCAAAATATAAATCAAACGAAATAAGTTGAGCATCAAGTAAGCAAGGAGCAACAACAATAATTAAGTAGAGAAAGAAATACTTACGCAAATACCGTTTAAACAAGATTTAGAGCTGTAAATAAATTTACTCTACTATTCATGGCCAGTGCCACCGTCAGGGTAGTTCTGGATACCAGCCATCGTTGCCGCAACGATCTTCCGGGTTGCCACCGAGGTGGTGGGGTGCCACTTAGGCCCGACGTTTCCTAAAGTAGAGTCGTCTAACTTCCAATCGTGTAATGTAAACTCACACATATATTTTAGAAATAATAAAATAGCTCCGAAGACAAATGATTAACCAAAACAAATCCAAGCACAGTTTCAAACTTACTAAGAAGTCAGTTCCAAAGGAAAGGTTCAAGCAATCTTAGTCTGGCACAAACATGGAAAACATTTCCAACATAGTCATATTTGAAAATTCAACCAATGGGTTAAGTCTCAATTTCCGAGAAGCTAACAGTGAAAATAAACAAAATAAAACTGCAACACCGTCTTCAAGTAAGTAGAAAGAATCCAAGTTAAGACATAAGGAATTTGAAGCTACCAATTTTTAAATCAAGTTCTGCAAACATGGATTTTAGAGAGAAAACTTAAGCTAGTGCCTAAGATAAAACATTGAGCTGAAACGTGTGAGCTTTAATAAAATAAAACAAAAATCCATGAAAAATGTTCAAAATGGTGGAATTTTAAAAGACCATTTAATGGAAACATAAACATCAAGATTCTTTAAGAAAATGGAGAGAAAGATCAGTTCAATAAAATTTCTCTTACATTGCAAGTTTTAAACGCTACTCATTGGGTCCCTTTGACAAACAGAAGATAGGCAAGTTTAGAAAACTCAACTAAAAGCTTAATTTTTGGATGAGAAAACAAAACTTGAATAGCTACCAAACATTTTTAAATCTTCACGTAATAATTTATAAGTATTGAAAATTAATACAGTTCAAAATGTAATCATAAGACATAAAAATGATAGGATTTCAAAGAAGATTCATGTTATGGGAAATCGTCCAAAACATGGGTAAATTGAAAGAGATTCATAGACAAACTTTGTAAAGTTTGTGGTTAACAAATCATCCCAAATAATTGTAAAGAATTGTGTAAGCGCATGACATCTAAAACAGTAAGCGTAAACAACGAAATTGAGAGAAAAGAAGACTAAAGAAGGAACTTGATAAATCAATTAAAATCAAGTAGATAAACTGTACACATGCAACTGGTGTTTCATTTATGTAAACAACCCAAGAACTAGCTTAATCAAAATGAAATCAGAACAAAACCAAATGTATGTAACAGTGAAGAAAAATCCCCTACCTTTTCGTTGTCGATCCAGAAACATGCCAAGCTCAATCCAAGGAACCATCAGTAGTATCTTCAAAGGAGAATGAAATTTGTTTCTCTTGGTTTTGGTCAAGTTTTCACAGCAAAGATAATAACAAGAAAAAGATGAAAAAGACTCCTTAGAGAAACAGAAAGCCAAGTTGTTGCTGGGTTTAGGTTGATTTGTTTCCTTAAAGGAAATTTTGAAAAAGATTTTCTCCCTTGGCCACGTGTCTTTCATGCTTAATGCTTCTAGAGCTCTCTATAGTTTCTACTAATCAAACACCCTAATACTACTAAGGGATAATTTATTCAGCTAAAGGCACACAACACAGGTTTTAGGGCACTCACCATTGCTACACACATTTATATTCGGATCGCAGCGCACACTATCCAGTTCTAACTTCCCACTCAAATGGGTTGAATTCGAATCCAAAGCTAAAATGAGATTTTTGCGTCGTTACAACTCTGTTGAGATGTCTTCTGGGGATAATGCTTGTAGTTGCAGGAAATCCCACAATACACCCCTCACTATATTTTGTTAAACTAATCCATTCCAAAGATAATAGATGAACAATTTTGAATGTTTATTAATAACTTTCTTGAATCTTTACACAGGAAAATAGAATTACACTTGAGAACTTACAAAATTCTCTCTCTTTCTCTCTCCCTAATGACTTGCTTTTTGATCAAAAGGACCTCCTCTCTTTGCAAATTCACTCATCCCTTTATATATAGGGTAGTACATAGTGAATGACGACTAAGCCGTCCCTTATTTTGGAAGTGCCTTGCGAAGTGTCGCGGCAATACGAATATTCATATTCGCGACACTTCTTAACTTTCGCCGATTTTCATATCTTCTATCGTCATCCGGTCGTCATTTACATTTAATCCTCTGCCGGTGACTCGCGGTGTTGTTGTCGTTGTCTTAGCGATTTGTTCTTGTGGCGATATTATGATCCTACATCTTGCCTCTTCTCATGTCTTCTGCGCGAAGGAGAGAATGTCATGAGAACCATTATTTTGAACCGCCGCTTGTTTATTTGTACTTGTTTTGGTTTCGTTTTTCCATACGGACTTTATTGCGAGATGTCTACTCCTCCATTCTATTCACGACACGTCTCTTTCAATCGTTCATTCTTGACCATTCACGTCCCTTCTCACATTAAATGCTCTCGTTTCCCTTGAGGATGTCTCTCTCTATATATATTTTCCATATCTTTCTCTTCTCCTCTTTCGTCTTCTCTCTGCAATTCTTCTTTTATCTTCTTCTTCCATGGCTAGCATCTTCTATTCTTGCAAATCTTTGATCTTTTATCTTCTTCTTCGATTCTTTATCCACTCCCGTATTTGATAATGGCTTCACTTAGTCGTATGTACAAACCTCGCTTTATTGAGATCGAGGAAAAAGTTGCAAGGCAGAAGGTTTCACCCTTTCTACTATTCTAATCAAGGAGGTTCATCTATACTCTTGCCAAGCTTTTCTCGATCATAAGTGTGATGATCACAAGATTATTGTTTCGCTAGGTCAACTTCTCGCGAGGACTTCCCATTCCTTTGTATGATCTGAGATGCCACTCTTTTATGAAATCCTTTCCCATCCGAACTTCTCGTTTGTCTATCAACTATGCGGCGGTGTATTCGCCCTAATGCTCGAGTTTGCCGGTCGTGGTCTTTGGCAAAGGATCTCTATACCTAACGATTGTCGGAGATCCAGAATATGTAAATTTAGAAATAATCTGAGAAATACAATTGTGGAAAACTTCTTTGAGAATTATGAAGTAATAGGCATGAGAAATAAGAAATCTGTTGGGCGCTCGGTTGAAGAGAAAAGATAATATCCACGAGGATAAATTACTTATGCAAGATATCGCCCGGCATTCGGGTAAGAACACTACTCCTCGCCACTCTAAAGATGAGAGGTGGTGGGTTGTTCCTTTGCTCTTAAATGGACCTTACATAGCGAGGTTGCATGTACTCTGCAAATCTCGCGGGCTATCATCCTTGGGAATTTAAGTGGCCCAAGAAGGCGAAAGAGGTATGTCTCCATAGTTTGCTTTTGCAATCCCTCTTTCCTCTTGTATTCATTGAATTTGTAAATTTTCAGTTGCCAAAGGCGAGGAAAAGTTATAAAGGCAAATCCTTTGGCAAGTACCTTGGCAATACCGATCGCTTACGGATGAAGTAAGAAATATCCTTTTTGTATTACTTAACAATATTGTTGCCTCTATTTCTTATCTTCATTTGTATGCGAGGTTATTATTTGAAAAGCGATAGGCTGCGAAGGTTAAAGGCAAAGCTAAAGCCAATGCACGCAAGGATAAGTCTTACTGCTCCACCATCTAAGAAGCGAAAAGCTCAGCCTTCCTCTCATCTTAGCTCAAGTTAAGTCTTCCGATGAAGATGATAATGATAATGTTTTGGATTCAACTTTCCAAAATGAAGCTCAATCATCAATTCTCCTATGGATCAGTTGTTTAGCATCTTCTCGGATTCTTTTCAAGGTGGAATGCTCGCGACTTCTATATGCGAGACCCTCGCCACTTGTATGCAATGCTACACTACTGGAGGGCAATGACTCCTTCAAAGGAGTTTCTAGATCCGTATCCCCTAACTTCTTAAATGCACTTAATTCGCTGGTATGCTCGACCTCATGTTTCCCTTCCAACTTCATTTTTTAATCTATATCCTAATGTCCTTTCAATCTTTCTTCGCAGGCTGGAAAAACTTCTTTTGTGGTTGCTTCAGATCTTGAGAGGAGGTATAACATTCAATTGAAGAAGAGTACCCAATATTGCACAAGGATCAAAGAATTAGAAGTTGAGTCTGCGGGATATCGCGAAAAGATCCAACAATTGGAGACTGAGTTTTCTGCCCAGAAAGACAAAGTTACTACTCTCCAGAATGCTAATCAACAACTTTATGGTATAAAAAAAAATTTCCCTCTTATTATTTTATCTTATCAATTTCCTGTTGCTACCTGACTTCCCGCTTTCGCAGATGTATATAACCTCTCCGAAGAAGCTATTCTTCTCCATTCATTTCCTGAGCCTATGGATAATGATACTCTTCTCGCTCATCTCAACAATTCTTTAAGTAGTTCGTCGAGCAGAATTAATACTCTTTCATTAAGTGAACTCCAAACCAAGTACCGCCTCTTAGAAATTGAGAACAGATCTAGTCTAAGTACAGCCAACCAGTTTAAACAAATGTATCTCGAATCTCATGAGAAAACCAAAATTTTAAGGAAGAAAATTAGTGATCATATAGATGACAAAGATCGCATTGCTAATAATGGTGCCCAGGCATTAGCAACATTTCAAAAGTCCCTTCTCGAAGTGCAAATGGAGCGAGATGAATTGCTTCACAGAACTCCTTACTTGCGAGCGAGAAAATCAAATTCGTTCACTTCTTATTATAAATAATGATGATGAATTTGCTTAGGCCGCGAAAATCTTAGATAATGTAGAGAAATAATTTAGGTGTTGATGTTAGTCTTCATACCGAGAGCATACTTCCTTGGTTAAAGATATAATATCTGACAGAGAAGGTTACTTATTATACCTTACTGTTTCTTGCCTACTGTAATATTGCTGTTGAGTTATTAACTTATCGTTGTCATTTTGCGAGAGTCCGAAAAAGATTTCAAGCAAGAATTGAAGAACTTGAATCGAGAAAGCACGGCTCGCAAAGAATCTCAACCTTCGCGAGAATAAATATTCCAAATTGAAGAATCAATTTCAAACTACAGTGGCGAATTTTAATAATGATGCCGTTCGTTTTCGCAATGAAGCCATGGAGTATGTTTGTAAAGATCATAAAATCCCTCTTTCTTCATATCCTTGGCTTTAGAAGAAGTTCTTGAGAATTTGCCTGTCTCAGACATTTCTGATAGTGAAGCCAGCGAAGAAGAAAATTCTGGCGGCGAGAATAATAGAATTGAAGGATCAGATAGAGGAGAGGAATCGCCAAAGAGATAATTCTTTTTGTTTCTTTCGCTTCGTGTAATATCTAAACGGTTCTGTGTCTTTTTGTGAACTTCTTGGGTTTGTTGTCCATAAATTCCATCTTCATTCCCCTTTTCTTGGCAGTTTTTCCCTTGTAATATAGTTGGTTAACATTATTAATGTATAACTCTTTCATTGGAAGATGGATAACAATATTTCATCTTTTCCATCCCTATATTTGCCTCTGTTATGCATCTTCAGATGAAAGAATGAAATTTCTGAGATTCGCACTTTCTTCTTCTGATCAGGAATGATGTTTAAATTTATAATTGCGATGAAATCGCAAGAACTTTCATTAAAGAAGAGATTTTTTTTTTTGGTCTCGCCTTATCATTTGTGGTGGACTTCTAAGCTTGACCTTCCTAAGTAAAGGTCTTACTCTGCCACCCTTTATTGCGACAAGATCGCAGGACGTCTTTACACTTGCATGTAAAAACCCATTGACCTTGTCTTATCATTATTCAAGTATTTTTGCCTCTGCAGGATATTTAGTTGCAACAATATGACAGGCCTAAATTCTCTTGCGAAAGTAAAGCCCCATGACATTGTCGTCTTGCGACGAAATCGCGAGGACGTCTTTACACTTTCATGTAAGGACCCATTGATCTCGTCTTACCCTCGCGTTAGTATTATTGCCTCTGGGAGGATCATTGCACAAATATGACAAGCCTAAGTTTCCTTGCGGAAACAAAGCCTCGTGACATTTGCGTCTTTGGCACTTATCGGCTCCCTAATGGAGGGTGCCGCCCTTATCACCTCCCAGGTTGCCCCTTCAAGGAGGCGTACATCGGCCATACAAGGCTAGCTCCTCCCATCCGGTCTTAACAACAACCGGTTGTTTCGCAGACCTCTTATCCCTTATACCTATAGAGTTTATGGTTACAAGGCTGCACCTAAGTGGAGTTTTCTTCGGGCCGAGTGCAGCGTGCGCCAAGACTTGTCAAGAGTGGTAAGGAAGTTCCATGCTCCCGCACTCTTGACTCAACCGGGTACCTCGGCGCCTTGATCATACGCGACTCCTTGAAAGAGACCCTCGGTCGCCCAACCCGGTATAACCTACATATATAGTTGGGAATCCAAGGTACCTCCTCCGGATAGGCTTTCATGGGCCCCAAATCTGCATAACCCAGGTTCAGGGGGCGGTGTAACCTTTTCCCTGAGCCATGTTAAGAGATACCCCCTTATATGACGCACTTTAGGTCTTACATTTGCCTCTTACGAAATGTAATTCGCGAACTAGGGTGTACGCCATAAAGGTTCGTCCCATTCATTTATTCATTCATTGTTGTTAAATCATTCAATCACTCATATTTAATTGCTGTCCTGATATTTAATTTGAAGACATCGCACAATGTTGTTCATTCATTTTTGCCTCGGATTCTTGTACATTCTCTTTTCGAAATTCTCACATATCATTTCTTCTTAGTCTTTCCTTTGATATATCTTTGTCGATTACTTATCGCGAGATCATTCACTTACTTTTTATGCCTTTTGTTCATTGTACTCTTTGCCTTAGTGTTATCCCGACCCTTGGAGGACTCCTTTCCGTCGTAACGTTCGCTTTGCTTCCATGCATTCATCTGCGGCATTTCCGCGATGTTTCTGACACTTCGTGATGAACTACAACCAATTATCTTTGCGACATCGTAACATTCGCCTATTATGCGACACTTCGCGATGCTTCTTCACTTCTTATTTCTATAGTATCCACCATCAGCTTCTCTTTTTCTCGTTCATCTTTGATATTTGGTTTCCAATCTTTCCTTTTAGCATTTCTCTCTTCCATGACTCTCTACGTCAACCTCATAACATTTCGACCTTCCTTCAATCTCCCTTTATAATACCAATGCCATTTGGATGGGGAAATTTTATACATTGATGGTATGTTGATGCTACTCCCAAGATTTCGTGTAGCCACGGTCGCCCAATTAATGCGTTATAAGGAGATTCCACGTCAACCACGAGAATAAAATGTTGGTGATAATCCTTGTAAAGGTATCCTCATGTGAATCTCTCCTTTCGGTTTGTTCATTTGTTAAGTTAAAACCATAAATTTTGTATGTTGAAGGAATCAAATTTTCATCCTCTCCACCCATAGTCTTATAAGTATGGTAAAGCAGGAATATTCACCGAACTTCCAGTATCGATTAGGATTCTATTGATTGCCCAACAATTTTATGCTTGATCATCTTCTCCATGTTGGTCTTGGATTAATGTCCGGTCGCACCACCAACGGGCTATCATGTGCTTCTCTTCCTTTTGGTACTTCGTCTGCGAGGAAAAAGAAATAGTTTTTAAACGCCAATCTTGCAATTGCGACTTTCTCGCCGAGGTTCATCACCTCTTTGTTATGAAAATCTCTTGCATATACTCTACTAAGCACGTTATCGTGAAAGTCTTGATTATGCGATATGAATGAACGATAGAATTGCAAAATAGATTTTTGGCCTTTGTTCCCACTTCTATTACAAGTGCTTCTTTTCCCTTCTTTGAAACTGTTCTTTGCACTTGATGGTGATGTTGTTAGTACTGCTTCCCTTTCTCTTCATTTTTAGAAAATGAGCCAACTTCCCCTGATCAATCATTCGGAGGATGATTCTCTTTATGTTTGCAATCATTTGTTAAATGTCCATGAAAGCGATGGTAAGAACAATATTCATGACTTCTGTCGCTTGGTGGTGGTTCACTGCCTGCATTCCATGGTGGTGGTACGTCCTCCATTACAAGTATAGCTTCCCAAATTTTCTCAACACTAGCATTTAGTGGTGGCATTCTTATCTCTTCCCATACCACTCTACGATTTCTTGGCCTTCCATGGTTATTCTGCCTTTGTCCTCCATAAGTTTCTTGCATATGATCTAATCTCGAATTTTATTATTGTTGCCGCGGTTGTAGTAGTTCCTTTCTCTATCAAACTCCTCCCGATCTCGGCTTCCCATAGCTACTATTTTCTTTGTCCATCATCATTTCCGTTTTCGGTTGCCCTTGCGAAGTGGTCGCCACTGAGTTTAAAAATTTTGGTAATAAACTTGCATTCGCAGCGTTTGAACTTGTATTCAGCTGGGTATGATTCCATTTCATTTTGTCTTTCTTCCAAAGCAATGTATTCTTCTTGAAGTTCTGCATGGCTCACCATTGTAATCGTATTTTTAATTGAATATTTGAATGTATAACAAACTTGTTGCGAACAGAGCATTTACAAATGATAAAATGAGATATCTTTCCTCTACCCTTCCGGCCATTTCACTTGCACATTGTTCTCCATCTCATTGTCGATGTCTTAAACTCTCGCCAACTCTTTGTTTCAATCCGAATACATCTTCAATTCTGGTCGCATGGAATTGTTACTTATATAAGCTCCCAAGAAAATAGTTTGTAAATGGTTGAATGATGAGATTGTGTTTCTTGGTAATCCTTCAAACCATTTGGTAAGCTTCTCAATTAAGCTTGATGCGAAGTATTTGCACAATATGGCATCATGATTCTCCCATTGTAACATACATCTCATATAAGCCTTGATGTGTTGTACCGCACAGGTTGTTCCATCGAAAATCTTTGGTTAATGCGGGCAGATTGCACTTAGGTGGTATTCCTCCCATTTGTACTTCTATTGTGAAAGGAGTCTTCGTGGCTTCTGCGATGGCTTCATCCAAGCTATCTTCTTCCTCCTTCCTTCTTCTTGTTAAACGGTTTTCTCATTCTGCTAGTTCTTTCAAGATTTGCTCATTTTCCTCAGGATTTGATTCTGCTGGTCTTTTTAGCTCTGTCTCTCGCCGCCTTCGTTCATACCTGTTTTGACCTTCTTGTTCACTATTTTCTTCTCTCCTTTCTCTGCGAGTTTCTCCTTCGTCTCTTTCATCAATTCGCACACCATTATATCTATTGTTCTCCTGTCTGGGTTCTCTATCAACTCTCCTCTGCATCCTTTCGTATTCTCCATTGGTATTTCTATTGATACGATCTTGTGCTCGCCTCCTCTCTCGGTTGTCGTGATTATTTTGCCGGATTGCTTCTTCCAATTCTTGGTTTTCCCTTCGCTCTTATTCTCTCTCTCTCAAGGGCTAAGCGTGCTTGTTCAAACATAATGTTTCTCAATGTCGTCCACGATCTCTTTTTGCCTTCTCAATGCTTCTCTTCCATGTAGTATTGCTCTTCCTTGATAATTTGGATCATTTGGCTTTGAAATCGCCTAGTTCCACGATTTTCTTCATTCCGCTCATCTTGGAAATTCTCGGGATGGGGAATATAACGATCTTCTGCGTCCTCTCTTCTTTCATGATGTTACGAGCTGGGATTTTGTGCTTCCGTTGGTTTTCTACCTCGTAATTTCTGTTGGTAAAGCTCTCCTTCTTTTTCCCTAGTCGATCTTGAACTCGATCTCGCACTGCTTCTCGATCTTCTATTTTGCAATCTTATATTTTCCATTCTTAATTCATGATTTTGTCTTGTCAAGTTTGCTCGTTCCTCTGCCTCTAGTCGCCTCTCTTCATGTATCGTTTGTCTCAATGTTTCCAATGATGTGAGTTCTTCACTTCCTGGATTCATTTCTCCATTCATTCTTTGATCTTCTTCTCCTTGTCCATTGTTTACCAATTGTTGATCTTCTTCCCTTTCATCCTCAGAATCCGTCCTCCAAGTGTGCACACTTACTCTATCGTAATCCACAGTTTCATTTGCTACCGGTGGAATTAAAGCTTGGACATGATTCTCTTCATCATTCCTTATATTCATCCTTGACGATTCTCCTCTTTCATTTACGCTTTCTCAAACCAAGTCTTCCACTTCTTCTTTAGGTTGTTCAGTACATTTCTTCTTCTAGCCATTTCTCTTTTGGTAAATTCTTTGAAAATTATCTCAAATTTCTTTCTTCTTAATTCTCTTCTTTTAATGCTTTGTTCAAAGCCTGTTTCTAGCGCCAATATGTAGTTGCGGGAAATCCCACAATACACCCCTCACTATATTTTGTTAAACTAATCCATTCAAAGATAATAGATGAACAATTTTGAATGTTTATTAATAACTTTCTTGAATCTTTACACCGGAAAATAGAATTACACTTGAGAACTTACAAAATTCTCTCTCTTTCTCTCTCCTAATGACTTGCTTTTCAATCCAAAAGGACCTCCTCACTGCAAATTCACTCATCCCTTTATATATAGGGTAGTACATAGTGAATGACAGCTAAGCTGTCCCTTATTTTCGGAAGTGCCTTGCGAAGTGTCGCAGGCGTACGAATATTCATATTCGCGACACTTCTTAACTTTCGCCAGATTTCATATCTTCCTATCGTCATCCAGTGCGTCATTTACATTTAATCCTCTGCGACTGACTCGCAGTGTTGTTATTCGTTGTCTTCGCGATTTGTTCTTGTGGCGATATTATGATCCTACAATGCTGGTGCCAAGTCAGGAGGTGTTGACAGCTTAAGGATATGCCGAACATTGATGATGAGTTGTTCACCGCGCCCTTTCAACTATATGAAAATATCCGTTCCACAAGATAACCCTTCTCCTATCGACTTCAAGGCTTTTCATGCTCCGATGGGCCGTCATGAAGGATGGATGAGACGTATGTTGAGCAATGAGTACGTCAAAGATAACTTGACCAGAGCGCAGATTATTGATGCAGCTTGAGTGTTGAAACGGCTCGAGAGGATGTTAAAGTGGTTTAAGTGCGAACGTTGAGGTGGATCTGGAGAGTGTTGAAGAAGGATTCCGAAGCTTAACGTGGGTCCGGAGAGAGCGTTGAGGCGGCTCTTGAATAGACCATCGAAGCGAAACTTCGCTAGAGGGAGAGTTGAAGTGTTTCCCTCTTTAGTTCGACCCTTGCGAATTCATGCTTCTTGGTGACCATCTCTCTCATGTTGAAGAATTCCTTGATTGACGGTGAAGGAACTTTATCTTTGAGCCTCGGTCCCCAAGCGTGGTTTACATGGTTTGTTCGTAGTGGTTGTTGTCGAGCCGGGTATGGAATATCTTGGACGTTGTTTCATCATTGTAGGATTCATGCATGTGGTACTTTGGAGTTGGAGTTGACGGACACGCGAGGATATTGTATCTCGGTGGTTTTCCCCTTGCCGCTTAAACGGGGAACTTCTTCGAGAGAATTTGAAGGTTGTATCCTTTGTTGGTGAGATATATGCCCCTACAAACATTATGAGGCTCTTCATTACCGGCAGGCCTGGTTCTTTCTATCAGGGCATATTTCGTTGTAGATGAGCGTTCAACAGCTCCAGAGGATGACCAAAAGCGCGGATTCTCCAACATAGCATGATAGACATGTACCACTGTCTGATAAAGTGACTCGCCCGGATCTTGTTCGATATGACGCATGGACATCATTATCTTCTTGAGGCTGCTCCCTTGAGGTATCGGCTCCAGTGGAAGATTGCGGGAGCGTTGATACGTTGCACCGGCATTTTTTAAACTAAATGGCAGTATGGTATAATAAAAAATTTCCGAGAGGAGTTCGAAAAGCTATCTTACTTGCGTCATGCTCGTACATCCTTATCTGGTTGTAGCCGCTACATCCATCCATGGAGGAGAACATGCCGTGTCCGCTGGTTGCATCTACTAACATGTCGATGTTAGGTAGAGGAGGATCGTTTTTGGAGCATTCAATTGGGCGGAGAGACTGGGTGCCAGTCTCTCCTGCTAATTGCTAACAGCGGCACCGGTATATTGTTTTCCCCTTCTAATCACGTCTTGCCTCGAAATTGCGTTCCCTTTTGGTGTGAGTATGGATTGAAGCTTCACTGGATAAAGATGAACGCCTCGTCAGAAAAGGTGTGTCGTGGTGCTTAGCTCCCAGGGATGCACGTCGGTCTTCTTCCTGGATTGAAGCCCACGTGGGTAGTGGTGTACGCAGGACTTTGTCTGACCTTCCCCGTATGTCTTTGATGTGGTTTCCTTGAAGTCCGTCATTGTGGTGGGCTGACGTACAATCTTGCATGGGCTAACCTTGGCCGTCCTGAGAGTCTTGAGAGAAATCACATTCGAAGATGCTCCTGTGTCGACGAGGGCCCTCCTGGACTCTGAACCCTTGATGTGTGCGGTGACATGTAGGGCACGGTTGTGACCTTCCTCAGTTAATTGCAGCAAAATGTCTCCGTGCGCTGATTCTTCGAGAGGTGTGAAAGTTCGCATAAACTTTCCACTAGAGAAAGCGCTTCCGATCCCGGCCTACGGTTCATAGTGAAACTATTGACTTGAGGAGGATCGTTATGAGGATCAGCCCCAGTGTAGGAGTCTCCATGACAGGACCACTCATATCGATGTCGCTTCTTTGATCGGGTTCATGTAGGTCCGCGCCGCTGAAAGTATCTTTTCGGTGCGTTGAATGCATTCCTTGTTGGCTCCAGGGGATGTTGCGTGTCTTGTGAAATCGATCAGTTAATGTCTTAAGAAAAGTGAGTACCTCTTTCTGAGTTGCGGCCATATCCATTTGAGTCTTAGCAAGAACTTCCTGCTTCTCCATCAAGTCTGCAATGGTAATGGGAGATGTTCCTCCTCTCGTCCCCTCCGGCTCCTCGTCATGATGAAGGAGTGGGAGTTGTTGCTCTACAGTGACTACCGGAGGTGTTACACTTAAGGAGATGCCGGGATTTTGGCTGCTCTCGGCTCAGTGATGGGAGGAGTTACACCCTCTCGGAATATCTCCTGCTCCGCTAGCGTTGGTAATAGAAGTGACGGCTCCACGAGATGTATTGACCACGGTAGCTCCACTGATAGGTACCTCGACACCGGGAGTGTTATCTACACTAGCTCCATCAGAATTGATTCTGATCCATACCTGAGTTCAATTGCTTTCGAAGCTTTACTTGTATCAACCGAAGTAGCCTCTCTCGGGTCAATTACTTCTTGATCGGTTGGTGGACGCCATACAGGAGGTAGTTCCATCACTCTGTTTCGTACCCACGTCTCCAGCAACTCCAAAATCCTTTCCATTGGGAACGGAAAGTGTAGGTACTTCGAGTCTAGCTTTTCCTGCGTTAGTGGGCGTTGTGATGTCTCTACGTGGCTTTGATGTGGAGCACGTTCCGGAGATGAAGTTGGAATATTTGCGAGTGCCATCATATCTGCGGATCGCTTGCCTGGGTAAAGGGATGTGGAAGGTGTCGTAATATCACCGCTGAGTGATCGAATTGAACGCTCCCATCCCCTGTATTCAGGCATTTCCTAACTGATCTCTCCTTCCTCATGCATTTCTTCAGTTGGTTGGAAGGTCGACGCGGATTGGACAATCTTCCGGACTTCAACAAGAGTCTTGAGATATAAATCCTCTAGCAGGGCTCCGTGAGGCTGCGGGCTCCCTTTCTTTATCGGTAGACGTTGTAGTACTCGGACAAGTCCTTTCCTATGTGGAGTTGCCTCGGTTCTTCATTGTTGACTGGACCATGTTGTTCATCTTTCCTGAGTCTCCTGCGGTTCGCGCTCTTTTTGCCTCTCTCCAGGTAAAGGTGTGACTCTGACTAAGGATTCGGCATTTCTGCCTTTGCTTGAGTAGATGCCTGCTGATCCTTCTTGTAATTGTCTTTGCTATATCATTCAAAAAGCGAAATGCCTCGCTCTGCTTCTACGGTGATACCGACTTGATTTGCCAAGACATCCTCCAGCATTTTAGCTACACTTCCCATGATATCTGAACCACCTGTGGTTTCCGGATACATTGCAAGATGGAAACCGAAAAATTGAGAATTCAATTTTGTGTAACCGAGAGATCAACCTCCCACTGTGGTCGCCAATTGTTTATGGGTGAAAACTACTCTCCTGAGAATTTGGTAATTTGGGGTGTGGATGAGGAATGAATTTAAACCTTAAACAAATGCAACCAGCGGTGAGTGCTTGTAGATTCGAGAGATCAATACTGTGCAAGTCCGGCCTAAACCAAGAAATGGCCTTTTCGGACTTGTTTCGGTCACAAAGTGAAGGAGATGGGGTTGATCTTAGGGAGGGAAGCGAAGAGGGTGTTGAGATTGTGAAGGTGTTGGCTTGCTTATGACTTGTAACGAAGGTAAAGCGGGCTTGTGATTGATGCAAGCAAGCTCTGGGTGTTGGAATACGTTTTGTATTAACACTTGGTTTTTGTCTTGTCCGAACTTGTGTTGTTGTTTGAAATAGGGCGGAGAACCTATTTATACAAGTCATTGAGCCTTATTCACGTCTCTCGTGGGAAGTGGAGGAAGTGGAGTGATGGAGTAGTGGAGTTGTGCGTCGGTGCCACACGACCAGTCTTGCCCACTTCTCATGTTCATCTCTAACCGTCCATGACTTCCGACACGTTCTTGTGATGGCGCGTTGCCTTGTTGCACGCTATAAACCGCCAGACCAATACCCCGGTATGTATCCCCAGTTTGTGACATGATTGATGTCTGGAATGTGTGGATCGTGGATCCACGAAAGATAGCATGTAATCTTTGAATTGAATAAGCTGCGTTATTCGGTAAGTCGATACTTGTGAAGTAGGTGTGTATTTTATCGAGTCTTTGCATCATGGTGTGGTAAAGTGATGGGTAATGACGCCTCATTAACCAAATAACTCTGACCAGGGTTGTATAACCAAGTGGTGAAGTTGGACGGATGAGATGATCTTTGAGACACTCATCTGCGGCCAGATTAATGAATATTAGGGTTTTTGAAGAGGTGCGCAAGCATTACTCTTGACTTGGTGAACTCCAGTTTGGAAAGGGATTTGGAGAGGACCGGCCAGAGCATGAGTGTAGCAGACATGCTTAGGTGTGCACGTCCATACCTCACTTTGTCCCATGAAGGCGCGATCTAGGCCACTCAATTTGACCGGTAAAGTCGAGTGGTTGAGATCGGTTTGTGAGAAATCCATTGCCGCAAAGGAGTTGGAAACCGCGTGACATCCCTAGTTTGGGCACGCGTTTCAAGGCGACCCATCTTGGTCGGTCTTGGTCGATCATACCAGCGTGTAGGTGGTAGGCTGGTGTTCACACCTATACCGATTATCCCTTGAAACGTGATCCGAGCCATCCAAATCGTGGGCGAAGTTGGTGGTCGAGATCGGTTTGTGGTTTGGGAGGCGTGGCCATGCTAGTTTGGACGCACGTTTTGGATTAACCAGGCATTATATGCCTTGGCCGAAAACATGAAGAGGTAGATGGGCCCACGGTGGTCATCTTTGGTATGACCGGCCTTGCTTAATCTAATCTGTGACCCTCCATTCGTCTTAGGAGAAGATGGATGCGCGTGATGGCTTGAAACCCTAATTTTGGCTTTCAAATCAAGTGCGCCATGCTCTCTTTGGGGCGTTTAATTTGTTGCAACCAAGTATGGTTGGTTTTGACCGATTGGTCAAGTATGTAGGCGGGCCCACGGTGATCGTGTTGACATGCTCTGGGCCCTTTGAATCTACATCTACACCCTCCATCTATACCTGCGAAGATGGACGGTTGAGACTGCTTTGCAACACATGTAATATGCCGCAAACCCTAATTTAGGGTTTTCCGTCCATAATGCTTGGTATGGACGGTTTCTTGGCAAGCTAGGCCAATGACCGACCATGCGGGGTCGGTCGTGGGTATTCCATACCCTGCTTGGGGGTGATGGAATTGATCGGGGTCATCAATCATGCTTATGGAGTTGGATGAGGCTGCGATCGAATCATATCCGGATTGATACGATCGGTCAGGATGCTCAATCGGGCTAGTATAACACACCGAGAGGGCTCAATCGGGCTAGTATAACACACCGAGAGTCATCTGTACGGGTATTTCAGTACAAGGTTTCATTATAGTGCTTGGAGGTTCGTGTTACTCTATAAGAGTAACACTCGGTCGTCATGCCACCTTTGATAATGAGTCTTTGGAAATACAAGGCTGATATGAAATTCACAGGAAGGGATTGTTGCCACATGCTCCAACCTGGAGGAATTTCATGTATTCTGCGAATGGGATTGTTGCCACATGCTCCATTCTTGGTGAATTAAGTGAGGGAGTATCCAACACTTATAAATGGCTTTATCTTTTACAAGATGTCAGCGCATAATTTTTTCCGGTTTTTACAATTTTAACCTCAAATGAAAACCCACCATCAACAATAGTATATGGTAAAATCATAGGTAGTGTTTTCCAAGATAAGGTAGCAATCTTCAAACTCAAAATTTTCCCTACGGAATGCCTCGTATCTGTATAGTGCCATACACCGCTGCAAAAACAAACAAATCAATTAAAAGTCAGATAGTAATATTGAAAATTATTTCTAATGAAACGTATTATTCTAAACTTACTTTTATAGCAGACAACGTAGTGGGTTGGGTTCCTTTACGGATTTAATTTCATGTTTTAATACTTGCGTTCTTCGAAGATTTTCTCGAATCTTTCCTTGACGAGTGCCAAAGATCTCGAGTTACGATTTCCGTCTAACGCCACAATACTATGAATATATGGTTCCAAAAAGACATAGATGTTTGATCTATGTTGATGCGTGTCGTAGGTGCAATCAAATTAATATTTTATTTCCACTCAATTAAAAATAATATAATGGAAGTCAAGTTCGTTCCCACGAGAGAGCAAGAGATTCTAGTTGTAAAAATTGTCACAAAAGGGGGTGTAAAAAGCAAAAGAAAATAAGCAAAACAATTAAAAGATAAAGTTGAAAGAAATAAGAGAGACAAGATCAAGGAATCCTTCTTCGTTTGCAAAACAATGAATCAAGTTATGTTCTTTTCTACTTGTTATTAGTCTGATTATCACCAACCGTAGGATAGCAGGTCCGCTTAGCTAGCCCCAAAATCCCTTATTTCACCGAGTAACAAGCCCGCTTAGTTATCGATTCTATTCAAAAGAACCACCTTGAGGTTCGCTTACAAGATGTAATTCCCCGAATGCATTAAGATCTATGAATTTAGGTTTAGTACTAGTAGTTAAACTCGGTTCCGCTTGGTCCACTTTCTAGCGTTGTTTTTACACACAATTGCTCCACGGAATCCCTCCGCAAGGTCTCGTGTTTTCTACTTGTGTAAAGTGTCGAGAACGATTACTTATTCCCTAACTTATACTAGATTTAGATTAAACTAACAAATCAATTTAGCGTGCACTCTAAACAATCTATCAATCAATCAATCATGAATAAACATTCCTATTAGTAAAAACAAACGATAATCATGTGAAAAATTTCAAGATAGAATTGAAACAAAACTCAAATCATATATTAAGAACTAGGAATTCATCCTCAATCAATAATAAAATTAGCTACTCATGCTAAAGAGTTCACACAAAGAATAAGAAAAGAAAAGTGTTGTGTGTGTAGAGAGGTGTCAAAAGATGTAGAAAACTTCTCTATTTATAGGCTTCAATATTCTCCAAATCTTCCAAGGAATAGAATCCTTTTCCTTTAGCAATTCAATTTCCAAATTCAAGTCTTTCTCTTCTTCCATCTTCTCTTTCCAAATTTGAGCCCAATTCTCCATCCAATTCCTAGTCCAAGTCTTCACACCCATGAGAGAAGTCCATAGAAAATTCTGGAATTTTTGGCTCTGGGAAAATCTGGTATTATGGCCGGAATCCGACAGGAATAGTCGCCGTCGGCCCACCAAAATCACTTTTGCCGGTCAGTCGCCGTTTATAGTTATCGGTAAAAGTCAGCTGGTCAAATTGGGTCAAGGTCTGGGTCATGAGTCGGAAGCAGAGTCGACATTCGAGTCCGACTAATCTGGGGTGACTTCGTCTAAGTTGCCATGGCATAAGCCATTGCTCTGGCCAGAGCTGTGTTGTTGCACAATGATTGTGCTTCACGCCTCAGCCATCATGGATGTGCCTTCTTCACTTTTGCAGCTTCAGTTTCATCTCACTCATGCCACAGTTCTCTCCTGCAACATTGCATTGCTTCAATGCCACAAGTCAGTGCAAGTCTTGCTGCCAAATTCTGACTTGATTACATAGCTCCATTTTCTCCTGCCAGTTGCACATCTCAGCCTTGTACTCTCCCATGACTCCACTGCATCAGCTCATTGCATTTTATCATCATCACCATTTTCACTGCATTCTCCATTACAGTGCCAGACTCAAGCCTTATTTGTTCTTCTACCAACAGAACCAAGCCACCAATCCAACCACAAGTAGTTCATGCCACAGACTCTATTGCGCAGCCATAGTTCACTCGAATACCTCCGGGACCTTCGATACCAGCAGCAACACAATCCCGTTCCATCCATTGCTTCTGCTCCATCCTCACAACTCATCTGAGCTGCACATTCAACCACATGCATTCTGTGTCATTTAGTACCTTCTGTCACTTCATACTACCCACCAGAACTTCAACAGTGATTACAATCTCCGTTTCAACAGCAGGTTCATCACCATCTTCTCTGCAATTACCAGCAACAGATGCTTCAATCATTACCACCTTTACAAACCCATATCACTTTCTTGTTCAATTGCAGATGGAAATCGAAACCATGAACTCTCTCAATTAAATTGAATCACAGAAGAACCCTTAATCTAATTTCAATTCCATCATCTCTGCCTTCACTTATCTTCACTGAATCTTCACCAATCATCAAACCCTTCTCACCTGTTGCATCTGTCTGAGTACATATCAACATCGCCACTTGAACCCAGCTCTTCGATTCGAACAACAAAGAGCGACATCGTTTCAATTTCGTCATTGTCTCTTCTCGATTCTGCAGCGAGAGACTTCTCCATTAATCGAGTAGGTCCAAACCCATGAATTATCAGTACCCATTTCAAACCAAACCCTAACTGTCTAAATTTATTGCAGCAACAGAAACCCTAATTGCTTCTCTCAAAACAGTAACAAAACCACCTTCACTTCCATCACCGTAAACTACTAATCGATCTGGATTTCGATTTGAACATCATCTTCTCTCTTGATTCAACAGCAACAGTGGTCAAACCCATGTTCTTCTTTGCATAAACAGCTTCGATCCCTAATTTCAATCATCTTGGATTCCATTTCTGTTCTTCGTTCAACTGATTTTACAGAGTTGCTCGATCTGCTTTCTCTCGGTTTAACCAGCAGCAATGGCTGCTCTCTCTTTTCTTTCTCAATTTCAGTTTCAGAAAGAAATACTCGATTTTAGGGTTGGAATGGGCCGGGATATTGGTACTCGGGCTGCCCTGATAAGGGGTAACCAAGTTTACAGCCCCCCTTTACCTCTGTTGGTTTGTCTATAGTGTTCCTCCAAAAGACTTGTCCCTTAACATTAACCGGGCTCCAGATAGTGATCGCCCATAAAATGACAATCTTGCCCTTTCGCTCAATAGAGTAATTTCTTCTTCTTTTCCTCCGTGCGACTCGTAGTAGCTATAAAACTCAAAACAAGCGTAAAATACATAATTTACAAGAAAAATAGCAAAGAAAGCATAAACAATAGATAGTAAATAGGATGTATTCTACACCCTATCATATGTCAACGTCGAGATTTTCATCATGTTGTTTGACCGTCACCCATGCTCTAATAATAGCAGAATTTTCTTCGTAAGTGTGGGGGTTGGAGTAACCATGTTTTTTTTTTTTTTGGATGAAAAATAGATGAGAATTAATTTGAAAGCCTAAAACTAGAATTTGGGTGAGGAAGAGATGATAAAGGGGTCTATTTTTATATAGTTTAATGATGTAACGACTAATTTTTGAAAAACTAGCCGTTTTAGAGACTCAACCATATTGGTCCAAGTCAAACAAAAGCAATAAATGAATCGGTTGAGAGTCTCGACATCAAAACTTGGGTAAGGATGGGTTACCAGTAGTGTGAAAGAGACACAAGTGATTACGGATGATGAATCGCCGGAGTTCATCCTCACCCATCCATGTCTACGAATTACGGCTTGGAGTTCTTAGATTGCCAACCGTAAAAAGCTATTGCCACTGGGTCGTCATTATATCCCAGTCGTAACATAAAAAAACCCAGATTTTTCCCTCGATTTTTAACGGATTTGATCCAACAACATTGTTATTAAAAGTTGATTATAAGGTTCTCCCATAGTATTTGAAGGATTGTGGTGAGCCGTTTTACTTCCAAGGTCTTCAAAGAATTTCATTAAAATTACCTTTCTTAATCTTCTAAATCAGAAAAAAAAACAAAAAACACACACAAAGTTTCCTAATTGATATACTAATCATAATTAGTTTAGTTAATCACCTAAATTAACACTAATCTAATAAAGGGTAAATTAGTCATTATTTTTAAAATAGTTGGATAAGGGAAAATATGGATTACTACTTAATGGCTCATGTGCATCCCCCAAACCCAAATGGATTCAGCCTAATTTAGTCAATCTTGGCCGACACGGTCTATATATTGCCGATATTATCAATTTCGTCACTTGAACGAGACGAAAACCGCTATATCGGCGATACAAAATATGACTGATAATCTCGGACGGTATACGCCGATACGGCCGATATATCGCCGGTATTAACCATGTGTGAAAAATATTTGTTATAAAAGTCACAAATATCAAATTTGGAATCTATATTGCACCGATATTTTAACGATAATATCCCGATATAAAGTTATACCATGTATCAGTCCCGATGAAGACAAACCGATATCCAATGACTTATCAGCCCCAATAACAGAGTTCAAATTGTAATAGTTTTAAAATATAAAGGATACATCTGTCAAATAAATTGCAAAGATTCCGTGATGGGAAAGGGCTCAATTTTTCTCACCGTCTTTCTTTGGTTTCCCCCTTTATTTCATTAAGATTTAACTACGCTAATTGGACCCGTGAATACATTACCAGGAATACATTACCAGTTTCTTGAGGCCTACCCCAAGAAGGATAAGATGAAGTTGTAGCAAAGCTAAAGATACCACTATTGATTGCGCATGTACATGCGTCTAGACTAGTACTAATTACAATACTCTCTTTTACAACGTCAGTGCCCATGCCAACCAACGTCCCCAACTAGAAAACTTGATAATGCATATCTCGAATCATGAAATATTACATTTGTGAGATGGTGTTACGTACATCCTACTATCCTAGTAGATAAGCAATGACGACACACATACGATTCATGTTACTCAGATAATAATGAAAAGGATGGCAAGTGCAGCCCTAACACGAGTATTGCTTTAAATACGTGCGTCGGTGCCTTTCGTGACCTAAAGAAAGTAGGTTTTGGAAAATTGAAGTTAGCACAGAACAAAATCATACCTAAAGTTATTGCCAGTATCCGAAAATGAGTTCTTACGGGTTTCAATTGGTTAATGTGACACGACAGAGAAATTCAAGTTGATGACATCAACGATGATGTTGACTTAGACAACGGCAGTGGTACGGTACTGAGTGCTCCTTCAGTCAATTCATTTTTCTCTCCCGATTTCGTGGCCCATCTAGAAGACTGCCATAGTTGACTTTTGAGTTAATTTCCGGCCTCAAAGTAAACTTCGGAAAAAGTACAATAGTGGGTATTGGTTCTGATCACAATGGTGCTCAATGTGATGGTATTTTTGGTTGCACCTTATCTCAATGGCCATTAAAATACTTGGGCATTCCTCTGGGAAGTAATTCCAAGTGCAAGGATATTTGGGAGAACATAATTCAAAAAATTCATCTCAAACTTTCTACTTGGAAATGTAGGTACTTATCAAAGGGTGGAAATGCAGGTACTTATCAAAGGGTCAAAGATTGGTAATAGTGAACAGTGTGTTAGCTAGTCTACCAGTTTACTATTTGTCAATGTTTCAAATGCCAGCTTCAGTTATGAAAGAAATAGAGAAGATTATGAGAATTTTTATGGGGTTCTACTTCAAATGCTAAGAAGAGAAGTTGGGTAAAGTGGTCAAGAGCTTTGGTGTCTAAGAAGAGAGGTGGAATTGGATTCAAAAAATTGAAGTTAGTAAATAAGGCACTGCATTGTAAATGGATTTGGAGATATGGCTCTGAAAGAAGAGCTCTTTGGAGACAAATTGTCCATCAAAAGTTTGGTGGTCAACAAAATGATTTCTTTCCTAAGAATTCAAATATGGCTATTAAGAGCAGTCTTTTGGCAGGGATTCTTAAAGCTAAAGATCATGTTCTGCAGAATACTTCTTTGACTGTGAATTCAGGTGATAGAGTTCTCTTTTGGCAGGATAAGTGGATTGGTGATAATCCACTGAAAATTTGCTACACTGCTCTATATAAACTGTCTAGAAAAAAACATGCTACCATTAAAGAGTGTATTTCAGAGGATGTAGCTTGGAGCTTGGTCTTTAAAAGAAATCTGAATGCTGCAGAATTAGGTGAGGTTGTTCATATGCTGCAAGATCTTGGTGATCCTTCAATCTTTTCAACCAATTCAGAGGAGGAGGATCAAAGGAAATGGATTGCTGAGGGAGGGAAATTCTCAGTCAGCAACTGTTATAAATCTTTGGATTTGGATGGATTTCTCTTATTTCCACATAAGCAATTTTGGAATCATAGAGTACCAATGAAGGTATCTTTCTTGGTTTGGACTCTTTGCTATGGGGGTGCACCTACTCTGGATTTTCTTTCCAGTGCTGGCAGAGTAAATAATAGTGAATGCCTTTTCTGCAATTTAGCTCAGGAAACAAACAACCATTTGTTTATGCAGTGTTCTGAGACATTGAAGTTGTGGAATTATTTCATGAACAATTTCAACACTAGCTGGGTTTTCTCTGACTCATTTAAAGCTACTTTGTGGGAATGGCCTGCTAGGAGGGGAAATGCTATGCACAAGAAATTATGGGGTTTGTTACCATTTGTAATTTGGTGGAACATATGGACAGAGCGTAATAATAGGCTTTATGGTAACAGAAGAAGGAATGTAAATCAGTTAATCATCGCAGTAAAATGCACAATCTATAACTGGTGTAGATGTACTAAGGTTTTTGAGAATTTTAATTTAAGTACCATCATCTGTAATTGGGATGCAGTGTTAGCTTAAGCTTTCTGCTGCTTTTTCTCTTGTAATTTGTCATGCCTCTATGACTTATTACCTTTTTTTTTAATGAAATTTGTCTTTTTCAAAAAAAGAGACTAATTATGGCCTAGAATCATCCAACATTGTCATGTTAGGGACACTGTGCCACAGAACCAAACTACATACGAATTACGAATTCGGGTACTTAATGTGTTACGTGCTATGTTGTGCCTGAAGTTAACATTTGATGTGTGGTGTTATATTATGCAAGCAAAAAACCCACAAAGGCACAAAGTATCATGTTATATTGTGTTAGCACATTTATTTATGTTTTTTTAAGTAAAAAGTTTTCAGATATTTAATTGTATAACGAGTAATTTAATGGAGTAAATTTTTAAGATAATTTTTAAGTTATTTAATGGAGTAATAATTAACAAAACGTATCAAAATTTTGAGCCTACTTTATGTACTCATTTGAAGTCAGGGTGCACGTTTTTCCTTTTATTAGGTTCCGTAGTTAACTCTGATTATTTATTTTTTATTATATTTTAAATTTTATAAATGTAAATATGCATTGGAATCGGAGAAACCTTAGGTGAAAATCCAAATATATTTCATTTGTATGTGTTTTATTTTTATGGGGTAATTTGCATTACCTCCCCGGCAAGATCGCTAATTTGCGTTACCTTCCGACATAAATTAAATTAGCAAAACCTCCTTTCGTCAACTTTTCCATCCATTATTGGTTAGATGAGTCGCGACAATATACGGGGAAAAAAATTAACACGTTTCGCATACATTACCCAGAATACTCTTGTACCAAACCCAGACACGTGGATGATCAAGAGTAAAAACAAATTCGACCATCAGATGCGGTCATTTCCAGTCGTCTTCTTCACCACATTTCTAATCCCCGATCCAATTTTAATCACTTTCTATTTCAATTATGTAAGATTTAATCTTTAATCACTACCGCTTCATCATCATAATTCTTTTTCAGTTCTAAACTTAATGTCCAGGTTAGTTAATAATAGTTTCATCCTCCATTGTTGAAACTAGGGTTTTGAATTAGAAAATGGGTTCCCTACCTTGATGCTAGTTTGGTCAAATCCAATCTCGATTTTGATCTAACCAAAAAAATAAACATCATCAGTGGCGGCATCGCGAAGCGCTTGAGAGATCTACAATCAAACCCAAGTAATGGAGTATATTGTACACAGAAAAATCCACAATTAGCATCAATGTCATATGGGATTATAATATGTTTATGATATCCAAGTAAGGCTTAGTCCTTTGGGTGCTAATCTAGCGACTAGATTAGCAGTCCACGTCATCCAGGACTACTTCCTAAGTCCTATGGGAGTGCTAATCTAGCAGTTAGATTAGCAGTCCACGTCAGCTCGGACCACCGTCCAGCGCTGTTTAGTTCAGCGTAACCAATTTCAGCCGTCAGATCAAATTTTGTGATTTTTGTGATCCATGTGATTTTTGTGAGCGATGAACCATTCAGCGTAAAGGTGATATTTGTGGCGCTAAACCATCCAGCGCTTCAATCTCGCTGCTACTTCACCTGCGAGCACATTTTAGGAGAGAGAACTAGTGTTAACTTTTAGGCCACACTTTTTTTTTGAATTGCAATACTTAACTGCTAATCTAGCAGTTCAATCTAGCCCATATGACTTAGTCTAAGTATTATCAAATCTGTAACAATAGATTCTTGGTTTTGAAATTCAATTAAAAAGACAAATTTAAATTATTTTTTTGTAGATAATTGATCAAATTTTAGATAGTGGTAAGTAGAGTTGTCGTTTACTCGGACTTATTGAAATTGATTTTAGGATTTAATAAAGAAAAATAATAAAAATAGAGAAAAAATACAATTTATGTCACAAGACGAAGAGAGTTACTAGGACTCGGGATTCCACCAATTCTCACATTCATGCGGTTCATCTATTAATTCCGGACAATTAAGGCTCATAAAGTAACAAACATCGACTCTAATTCTTTGCCAAGATAGATTTTATAAAGATTTATATGTAATTCACAAGCATGACGCATCTAAAGTACCTAAGACTAAGCATGCGACATCTAACGAATTCACAAATAATCAATAAAAATCATGAATCACTTATAATAGTGCAAATAGTCATAAAAGAATTTAAATAGAATTACCACATGGGTGCAAAAAGACTTCCTCCGTCGTCCGGTGATGGGTTCTAGCTCATCATGGTGTAAACACGCTCAAAAATCATTATTAATGCTCAAAAATGGTTTACAAATGATGAACAAGGGAGAAAAGATGAAAAGCCTGATTTGTAACAGTTTTAATTGTTACAAACGGACTGTTACAGAGAACGATACATGTAAAGTGTTGTTGTTGCTGTTCTACGACCCTCAGATGTCTGATTTTTAAGTCTGTCTGCTAAACTACGACCCTCAGATGTGTCGTTATCACTGTTGATAAACGACGGTCCCTTGTGCGTTGATGTTCTTCGTGTTCTTCAGCAGCAGCAGAAATGGTGGTTTTCTGCAACTCGATTTTTTTGGCTTTCTGATGCTCTGCAACTCTCCCAATCTCTCTGTATCTCTTCTATGATATCTCAACAACTATTTATAACCCAACAACACCAATAAATCTCGCTCATTAACCCACAATAATCTTCCATTACTCGGTGTTAAAGAAAATATTTTTGGGAATATTTTCTTCCCTGATTTGACCCTTCACGCGTTTCTGGTGTTGACACGGTCAGTTGGAGTAAAACTTCTGTTAAGATACACTCTATCCTCTAATACGCACAGAAATCCCATGAATATCTCGTGCCAACTCGTGAATATCTCCCCGTCCTCTCGATTTCATCCAAACGAGTTTCTAGCCAATTCTAGTCGAGCTAAAGACCCAAACCAAGCCTGTTAGGCCCAAAGGAAGATACCCAATGATTTTCAGCCATTGAATCTCCTTCTAGCACGCCCAAAATCGCATCTCAGTTCTGCCAGGCGATAACCTATTTTTTCCCGCCAATTTTCATTTTCAAACGAAGAAGAATGAGGTGTGATGAGTGCCAAATATTGCATATTTATACACCTTTTGATTGGCATTTTACTCATCTTTTGTACTCAAGAATCAGATATTATCCCAGATTCTGTGTTTTCTTTGTTTTCAAGAATAAATATGTGTATTAACTAATTTTGTGTTTTTAGGCAATAAATAAAGCTCGGAGAAATTGAGGAGTCAAAAGAGGAGAATGGAGCAGATATCCCAAGCCCGCGCGCGAATCAGTTGCAACCCAACAAGGAAGACATGGGCTAGAGCTATCCGTGACCCGGATCCGAGTACGTCTCATCCAGGCCGTTAGATTTGATCTACCCTGCATCCGATGGTCGCTCAGCCTTGCACATCAACGTTTGATGCTCCCGCTCAACACCAGTTTACTCCGAGTCTCCCTGAGCCGTCCAGATATTACCCCCTAGATCCTACGCTCGATGCGCCCCTCACTTCAACTCTCGCTGTCCATGCTTCACAACAAAACTACCTAACCCTATACCCTATCGAGAGAACTCATTTCCTCTCTTCTTCTTCTCTTTCTTCTCTTTCTTCTTCCCCCATACCTCTGCAAATCCCATACCTCCTTCACCCGACCAAACCCAATTGCAGAGCCACCTCCGCCACCATCTCTCCATCTCTGACAGACGCACCATCCCCATCACCACCTCCTTAGCTACCCTCGCATCACCCATCTCCATCCATAGCTTCTACCATAACCTAGAAGCTAGGGTTGAGATGATTGAAGCTAGGGTTTCACCAAATCCCTTGCATGGTCGATTCTGAAGTCAGAGAGCCGATTAAACAGAGCCAACAGCTATCTCAGAGGGTATGGGCGAATAGGTTAGCATTTAATTTCTACTTTTGAGAAAATTAGGGTTTTGAATTTTTGGGCATGTATAAATAGAAGAACTGTGGGTGTTAGAAACTCATGCCTGGGCTAGACAGAGCACCAATTTAGGTTTAATTTTAGGTTAATTTGTGTTTTATTATTTCCTCTGATGTTTTAATCACATTGGCTAGGGTTGAGATGAAACCCATAATCTGTTGCTAAGATTTGCTCATATTTTGATAACTGTTCTTGTTGTGCTATATTGTTTAGGATAAATATAATCTTAACACTCAGCATTTTACTTTCACAGTGTATGCCATGTATGCATTGTAGTTGGATAAATACTATGTTGATTGTGTTGCAATTCATGCTTAATTGAATGCTATTAATCCTCAGACTAGTTGTGCCCTAAGAAGACAATTAGTGCTTGGGAGAGATACCCTAATTGTGATTAGAATATCCATCT
This sequence comes from Papaver armeniacum, assembly GCA_023531295.1. Classification (NCBI taxonomy): domain Eukaryota; kingdom Viridiplantae; phylum Streptophyta; class Magnoliopsida; order Ranunculales; family Papaveraceae; genus Papaver; species Papaver armeniacum. The sequence continues at coordinate 144,366 of JAJJWW010009403.1, forward strand.
TAAGATAGGTTCAATCATCTAAGTAGTAAGAATTGATCTGTGATTAGTTGTACTATGACAAGACAGCTAATACTAGGGATTAGTTAATGGCCTTAGTTGATAATAAGCCATCCATTGAGACCCTGGATGAAAGGCAAACTTGCATCTTGTCTGGCATCCAATATTGTTTAAGTGGTGGATTCGACACTCTAGTGCTCTTTCTATATTGTTTACAGCTTTAGCTTAGAGTCACATCTTCACCTCAGTCGCTTCGACAAACCAATATTGTGTTACCGTCACCTGAAATCAGTAAGTAGTAAGCTTTTAGATCAATCAGAGCACCACAAGTCTCTGTGGTTCGACCCGTACTTTCCACGTCTCCGATAGACGTCGTGCACTTGCGGTTATTACAAGTAGGCTAAATAGAAACATCTTTCCAGGCCTACCAAGTTTTTGGCGCCGCTGCCGGGGACTTGGCGTGTGCCCTGCTGATTATTGGCCTTGCTTCACTGAATGCTAACTTAACCTTGTATATATTTGCTATCTATAGTTGTTTTTAGCCTGTATTAATATAACTTAACTGTCATTTTTTCTGCATTTTTGCATTCTGCATCTTCTATTACATCTTGTTCATTGCATATTAGTTTCATTCCTTCCCTGTCTTAGCGTAACTTAGCCATAATTTTTCTTCATTTCTGCACTCTTTATTGTTAACAGTTCTGCATCACTGCCCTGTAGTGTAACTCAGTGTAGCTAGTGTTATCTCCAGCTTGTAGTCTCATATTTAGCTATAGCCATACTTTTGAATTCTTGTTCACTTGCATTAGCTTGCATTATAGTAACTCCGCATCTTATTTGTAACCCTTTATCACCCCCCGTACATCCCGCATCTTTACTTTAAAGTAGATTGCATCTATAATCTGTAGCTTAGCCAGCCCATCTGATCATATAAACTTCATCTTAGCCTTGTAGTTTTTAGCTATAACTTCATAAGTATCATTGCCTTGCATATTAGTGCTACTTGTAAATCTTAGTCCCAATCAGTCCAAGATACTCTCAGTGCATATCCTGTAGCTTGATTCTTACCTTGAGCATAGCCCTGAGCTCTGTCATTGTAGCACTATAGCTCTGTTGCTTATTGTATAACATTGAGAACTGAGTTTGATCTGTTGAGCTCACAGGTGCATGCTACAAAGGCCAAAGGAAGGGAAGACAATGATCAACATAGCCATGCGGCTGCAACCGCTACCATGTCACAGATGCGCCTGAGCTGCGATTTGGAGGTACTGTCTTCTTTGTCTTCTTGAAAGCAAATTGAGCCAACCCAAGGAAACCAAGGAAAAACCTAGAACTTGAGGTAAGCCTACCAAACACTGTATTTCCCGTGAACATTAGTTAGCAAAGATACCGCAAACCCTAGTGAAGTCAGGCGAGGAAGTTGAAATCAACCGACCAGTTGATCATCCGCCTGTACCGAGCCTGTTGAATGACCTGTGACATCTGAGTAATAGCTTTCTACCTGCTGAGATTATTAGCTCCATGTGTATGATTCACAAACCCTTAATTGCTGAGAATTGATTGTATGCTTGCTGAGATTTGGGATCCTTGTGTATGAGCTGTGAAGTTGAGGTTAACTAATCTGTCTTTGACCTATGCATGCCTGAATTTGTGCTTAGCAGCTTACTTGGTGCACCTTTGAGTCATTACTCACATGAATGCATGATAAACCATACTGTTTTGTGATATCTGTGACCATTAGCTTCTATCTGCTCTAAGCTGAGCTCCAGCCCCTGCAGCTGTCGAGCCTCAGCTGCAACCTAGCTAACCAAGTTAGCCTTTAGCCATAATGACATCAACTGGGCAGGTTGCACTAAACCTTTGCCCATCTTGATCAATTAAGCCTGCAAGCCCATTGAAACCCAGTCAATCGCCCGCAAACATCAAACTGTGCACCTGTGCAGACCTGGGTGTTTCCCAACTGTGCTATACTTTGTTTCCACTGATGAATCTGCTGACCCAGTGAACCTTGCATAACCTTGAGCACACCCTGAGTTACTTTTATTGCATAACTCACCTGAGCATACCCTGAGCTCTGCCCTGTGCCTTGTGTGAGACCCTGTGTATTGCTATTCTATGCCTATCTGTCTTTGTTAAGCCTTATCTTGCATTACCCTGTGCTCAACTCCAGCCCCCTGAAGCTGTGAGTTTGAGCTACAACTGAGGTTTCCAAGTTTGCATACTTGACCTTGTGTGAGCTGTTGAGATGTGTCAATCTTGTGAGTTTGTCTTTTGTAAGTCAAGCTTTGAACACAACTCCGTGCATAGAACCAACCTCTGCACACACCCTAGGCTTTGCAATCAACCTTAGCTACACATTACCCTTGACTGTCTTGAACTTAAACCTTCCCGCACAAGCCGTCTGTGAGGGGCTGTGCATCTGTGCAAACCACTGAGTTTTGCATAGCTTGGGCTTATACCAAACTGAGCCCACAAGAACTCAAACTGGGCTGTTATCCTTCCCACAACAACTGGGCTATGTACCCAAGCCAACCCATAATGAACCAAACTGAGCAGTTGGGCTGCATAAGCTGAAGCCCACTTACTGGGCTTAGCATTCTGAACTTCCAAGCCCAACCTCCACATAAACTGGGCTTTGCAGAGCCACTGAACTTTGCATTTTTACACAACCTGGGCTCTGCAACATAACTGAGCCCACAGTTCCACCGGGTCAGTACATTCCAAACAAACCAAACCAGCCCACAAAACCAAACATAAACCCATTTAAACCAAATCAAGCCCACTTTGTGCACTAGGCTTTGCATAACCTCTGGGCTGTACATTTCAAACAAACCAAATCCCACTTACACCAAAGCCCACATAAACCAAATGAAACCCAATAAACCAAACTGAGCCCACTACAACTGGGCTTTGAGTTCAATTTGAGTTGTTAAATCATGTCAGGATTTTGGTCTGCAAATGGGGATACAAACAAATCCATTAGAGAGCTTGCTTACGGGCATGCTTCGCAATATGAACTTCCCACATACCATAGTGATTTTAGGGAATTTTATGAGCCTTCTCAGGGCCCTGACCTCACATACCCTAATCATTATGAGCACATGTATCATCCACCACAGGTTGAGAATGAACACTTTCCTCATACCAAGTCATCACTTCTAGATCAATTAGAAGCTCAAGTTTCTGCTTTAGAAAGGCAATTACATGAGCAATCTGTTAAATCTAATCCCCCTAGGCACTATGCAATGTATACTTGTACCTTATGTGGTAGCTTAGACCACCCTGCTGAGAACTGCTACATTTTACATGAGTTTAGGCAGTCTAGGGAAAGCCATGATAATCAAATGTACGAATTGCCTAGAAGTGACTATGACCATGCACACATGCATCATCCATCATCATGGGAAGTTGAACAATGTTATACTCACCCAACTCCGTGTTTGCAATCAGTAATGGAAACGCTCATGGAGCAAAATGCTAGGCTTGAATTGAATGCAATACACGACCATCCATATAGCAACATGTCTGAATTTCCCTTCTCTAGTGAACCATGTGCACACCCATGTAATGATCATTCATATGAAACATGCATACCCACTAGTGAAAATTCTCCTTCAATTGAACCTAATCTAGAGGTAGATGAGTATACTGGAACTCAAATTTTGAATGGGGAGATGAATTTTTGTTATGATGATGATGATGAATATGAAGAGCATGCGTATTTCGAAAATGTAGTAGAATCTTTTGGTTCAGAGACGTTAGGCGTCTCTTCTGTGAACCTTATGAATGATGCTTCTTGTAATATTCATACATGTGATGCTGATTTGGAACCTGTGAAATTGTCCTGTGAAAATGAGCATGCTTTACCACCTGTTTGTGACCTAGGAATAGCTGAATTGTCTGTTGACACAGATGATTCAATGCATATGTCTAATTCCATGCCTAGGTTACAGCATGATATCTCTCCTAGTTATGTTGTACACGAGAGTGATGATGATTATGACATGGAGATTGATGAATTGTTCTATGCAGGTGAACATGATTTACCCTCTTATGACTTTAGGAAAGTGTGTGATGGTGCAAATGATTTTATACATGAAAACAACTTAGATGTACCTAACCTCTCTCCCGAGTCACAGATTGAAACTCCTCCACCAAACCTAGGTGTAGTTTGTCACGAAATTGCAAAACCAACTTTTCTACAAATGCCTAACTTAGGCCTAGAGCTTTGTGCTTCCCAAGTCCTCTTGGACTATTTTGCATCAAAGTATAACACCTTTAGGGAACCACAGTTGGAATATGTATGTATGCCTGTTTTTAGCAAGACTCATTTTGAGTTAGACCTTGTGCATGATGTACCTTTAAAATTGCAAGATTTTGTGCTCTCAAACACACCTGTTGACAAGTTTAGGTTTGGGGGAAACTCATTCACATACACAGTCTTACTTGCACTCTCATTTTATATTTGTGTAAGGCTGCTGATGTTTGTACATATTTTCTATTGGGTTGATCCTCAACTCTTTAGATTGTTAGTATATGGTGAATTTTCATTGTATATAATCCAGTAGGACTTGTTAAATTTTTCTTTCTTGAATCGGTTGAGTCTTCTTGTGCATATATTGTGCTAATCCGATATGATCTCCACTGAGAATGTTGGATTCTAGCCTTGACTAATGAAGCTCTAACCTTGCTTTCGCCGACATCCAGGTAATCTCTTCCCTTTTCTCTTATCAACATAGTTCTCTTGGTATGTGACTGTTTAAATTTTTTCTATCTGTCGACACATTGAGGACAATGTTTGATTTAGGTTTGGGGGTGCATTTGCATTTAGAGTTTTTAGTCTTTCTTTTATTATTAAAAAAAAAAAAAAAAAAAAAAAAAAAAAAAAACTCTTTTTGTAAAAACCTCCAACTTTTAGAGATTTTAGAGTCACTAGCATGCTTCTAGCTATGTTTACATAGAGAGTCTGACCGAAATAACAGAACTTGGAAGTACCGGAGAACACAATCCGGTTTCTTAGTTGATTAGAGCGTTAAAGTTGGATTTAACCATACCGGAGGGTGAATTAGGTGTTGTTTAGATATTCGGTAGTAGAATTGTGATCACCCATAGTGGAGACTACCCATTTTACATCAAGTGAGGCACCAACCTTCAATTTTTTTTTTGCAACTTTCTAGAAAAGCTGTTAGAGTGTGTGTCACCGTATGTCAATTCCGGGTAGGAATGGTGAGCTACCCAACTTCGCACCAATTTCAGCACTACTTTTGATCTCTTGAGTGCTAGTTTTTGTCAATCATGAGGGTGACGTTTAAAGATGAAAACTCCTTCTAAATATCGATTTGCAGTTAGCATCACTCTCTCTCTCAATCAACAGACCCATAGAAACACATCATCATCAGCAAACGGAGCATCATCAGAATATTGAAAGAAAAGTTGAGATAGTCCAAGGTTTATGTGCAACAAAGAAAAGAAAAAGAAGATGAGAATTAATGAAGTTTGTGAAAAATTGATTTTTACTGTTTTATTATTATTTTCATGTCATATATGTTATCAAAAAAAAAAAAAAAAAAAAAAAAAAAAAAAAAAAAAAAATTATTGTTTGTCAAGTTTTTGTAAAGTTCAGAAGTTCATCATCAACATTTGAAGACCGAAGATTGAAGACGTTTCTATGAATGCTGAGAGAGTGATATTAATTGCCGATCGGGTGAGAAGGTAAGTGAGTACTCCCATCCTTGCTAATGGTTGATTTCCTTTCTTAGAGATCATCAGAAAAAGATTCTTTTTGTCCACACTTCTGTGGAGTCTCCAGAATTTATTTCGGAAGGTTATCCTTCTTACCTACAACGTGTGCGGGATTTCTCTCTTTATTCCCGCCTGCACACATGAGAGACTAAAAAAGCGATCTTTTTGAGTGCAATTATCATAAAACCCTAATAGTGAGGCGAAGTCGAGGCTTATGATCACAATCGAATCCGAATTCTTTCATATGGTATGGTTACTTCTCGCTCAAAGCACTTAAGGATGAGAATGCGTTTTTGGTAATTCTAACTTCATGTTACTAGCATGCGAAACTCTATATACTCATAGCTCCTTGGATGCTTGAGACTCTTTTATACTCTGAAGTTGGAGAAGGTTTTGTGGGTACACCTTGGTAAACCCTCACGAGACTACAACTCGTCCACTAGGGACACCTAGGGGTTTAAAGGCTTAGTGCATACGCTAAATGCATTCGAGAGACCAGCGACAGTGGTATAGTTAGGATTTCTTAATTTCTGTTTCACTTGAGGACAAGTAAAATTCAGGTTTGGGGGTATTTGATGAGTGCCAAATATTGCATATTTATACACCTTTTGATTGGCATTTTACTCATCTTTTGTACTCAAGAATCAGATATTATCCCAGATTTTGTGTTTTCTTTGTTTTCAAGAATAAATATGTGTATTAATTAATTTTGTGTTTTTAGGCAATAAATAAAGCTCGGAGAAATTGAGGAGTCAAAAGAGCAGAATGGAGCAGATAGCCCAAGCCCGCGCGCGAATCAGTTGCAACCCAATAAGGAAGACATGGGCTAGAGCTATCCGTGACCCGGATCCGAGTACGTCTCATCCAGGCCGTTAGATTTGATCTACCCTGCATCCGATGGTCGCTCAGCCTTGCACATCAACGTTTGATGCTCCCGCTCAACACCAGTTTACTCCGAGTCTCCCTGAGGCGTCCAGATATTACCCCCTAGATCCTACGCTCGCTGCACCCCTCACTTCAACTCTCGTTGTCCCTGCTTCACAACAAAACTACCTAACCCTATACCCTATCGAGAGAACTCATTTCCTCTCTTCTTATTCTCTTTCTTCTCTTTCTTCTTCCCCCATACCTCTGCAAATCCCATACCTCCTTCACCCGACCAAACCCAATTGCATATCCACCTCCGCCACCATCTCTCCATCTCTGACAGACGCACCATCCCCATCACCACCTCCTCAGCTACCCTCGCATCACCCATCTCCATCCATAGCTTCTACCATAACCTAGAAGCTAGGGTTGAGATGATTGAAGCTAGGGTTTCACCAAATCCCTTACATGGTCGATTCTGAAGTCAGAGAGCCGATTAAACAGAGCCAACAACTATCTCAGAGGGTATGGGCGAATAGGTTAGCATTTAATTTCTACTTTTGAGAAAATTAGGGTTTTGAATTTTTGGGCATGTATAAATAGAAGAACTGTGGGTGTTAGAAACTCATGCCTGGGCTAGCCAGAGCACCAATTTAGGTTTATTTTAGGTTGATTTGTGTTTTATTATTTCCTCTGATGTTTTAATCACATTGACTAGGGTTGAGATGAAACCCATAATCTGTTGCTAAGATTTGCTCATATTTTGATAATTGTTCTTGTTGTGCTATATTGTTTAGGATAAATATAATCTTAACACTCAGCATTTTACTTTCACAGTGTATGCCATGTATGCATTGTAGTTGGATAAATACTATGTTGATTATGTTGCAATTCATGCTTCATTGAATGCTATTAATCCTCGGACTAGTTGTGCCCTCGAGAAGACAATTAGTGCTTGGGAGAGATACCCTAATTGTGATTAGAATATCCATCTTAAGATAGGTTCAATCATCTAAGTAGTAAGAATTGATCTGTGATTAGTTGTACTATGACAAGACAGCTAATACTAGGGATTAGTTAATGGCCTTAGTTGATAATAAGCCATCCATTGAGACCCTGGATGAAAGGCAAACTTGCATCTTGTCTGGCATCCATTACAGGGGACAAGAACAATATTGAAAATGAACTGATGTAGCTAAGATTAAGTGGTGGATTCGACACTCTAGTGCTCTCTTTCTATATTGTTTACAACTTTAGCTTAGAGTCACATCTTCACCTCAGTCGCTTCGAAAAACCAATATTGTGTTACCGTCACCTGAAATAAGTAAGTAGTAAGCCTTTAGATCAATCAGAGCACCACAAGTCTTTGTGGTTCGACCCGTACTTGCCACGTCTCCGATAGACGCCGTGCACTTGCGGTTATTACAAGTAGGCTAAATAGAAACATCTTTCCAGGCCTACCAAGGTGCCCCTTAACCAGTGATGTGGTGCGATTAGCAGTTGGCTCCCTGGGGTTCCCCTTAGCAATTGGGTTACCCCTTATCCAAAGTGGGAGTCCGAATAGCAAATGTCCTCCGGAGGTGTTCCGAGCAACTTTTTGGGCCGAATTTTCCAACAATCTTTAATTCCAAAAAATACCTACAAACACACAAAACACTATAATAAGGACAAAAACGAGTACTAACAATACGAAACATTGAGGACAAATTAGACACATAAATGCGTCTATCAAATACCCCCAAACTTATTATTTGCTAGTCCTCGAGCAAATTTATTCTAGAAAATAAAAAAAATCATTTGAACCCCTAGGTGGCCCTAGTGGCGGAGTGTTGTCTTCGGATGGTTTACCAGAGGTTTACCCACAAAACCTTTTACTCCAGACCCTAGATATCTACGCAGAACCTTGGAAGGCACTAAAGAATCTCCTTGGTTGGCATACTTATTGACTACAGGAGGAAGTACCCTGATGCGAAATTCCAATTGTTGTACACGAGTTTGCACTCAAGCATACTAAAATTCATATAAAGTGACAGAGCTCTACTCAGATAGTTTCTGGACAACATAAACCGGAGTCAACCAATCACATGGATAGATTAAGAAGATGGATGTAGAAAAACATGGATGATGTTGACTAAGGTGAACCTATCCTAATGGACTGAGATACTGGTCTGGACTAATATCAACACATTGGCATATACAAGGGGACCAGTGATTGATAATCCTAACTCTAGGTCAACTCAGCTGGCATATACAAGGGTACCAGTGGTCGACTTTATTGTATTTATTCCGGTTGGTCTAGTCTCTTTTTTTTTTTAATTTTTTTTTTTAAATTTTTTTTTTTAAATTTTTTTTTGGTGATCTCAGTCACTCTATTTCACCCTAGTAATGGTAAAAGAAAAAGAAAGAGAAGTGATCAGGATTCTTTCGATGTTTCCATCACGAGGATATGGCGAAACTACCATGTTTTCTTTTCTAACACCTGAGCTATGTGCTTTTATGAATAGACTCTTCTAGATGTTTCCATCTAATCAGATTGGTTCCTCAACTCCTACAACCAAGATGTTTCCATCCACTTAGATTAGTTAGTGCCGACCTTAATAAACATAAATTTCTAGGCTCTGGAGTTTATTTATTAATACTGCAACTAAAAAGTTTCTCCCATACCCCCAAACTTAAATCTAACATTGTCCTCAATGTTCTAAAGATGAAATTAAAAACATGAACAAGGAGAAACTGTTACCATTTGAAGCAAAAGAGATAAGGAAAGATATTACCGTGTCGCATGAATATTGGGTTACCTCCCAAGAAGTGCTAAGTTTAAAGTCTTTAGCCAGACATTGGAAGAGATTAGTCACCTCGAAGAATCATAAAGCAGAAGCCGGAACAACTGCGGGTCATCTGGATCAAAAAGTGCTAACCATATGAAGAGGAAACTGCCACAAACCAGGAAGATATCCAACACACCCTTATATATTGTTTTGTTTAAGACAACTACATCTAGTTGTGGTTCGGGTTCAGGCTCTATGAAAGGATCTAGATAAAAAGTTTTTCATCGGCTGGATTTCCTCAAAGGAAGTATCCTGAAGATCAGGTTCTAGAGTCTGGAAATACTCAATTAAGAACTTTGAAGCACATAACAATAACCTGAATAACTGGGGATCCTCTAAGTCAATCAGACTTGACTCACACAGTTGACCACAGTAGTGGTCATTCTTAAGCAAATGTGTCGACCCTAATATCCTAAAGTAATTAGGTTTAGTCTCAAAACTTAATAATTGACACATCTGAAACTTGTACTTTCCCACAATTGGAAGGAAGGTTTTTGGTAGGAAAACAAAATCAATCGTGGTATCATAGCCTGGGTTAACCACATCAACCAGAGGATGGGTTCTTAACAACTGAACTTCTTTATGGACACAACTAGGTTCAGGAAAAAGTGTATGAAGATAATCTTTTAAAATGGTTGAGGCACATATGTCAAGTCCCAAGTTAGGGACTTTTCTAAGAGTTAAAGCACATGGAGAATGATAATCACCCCCAAACTTAGAGTTTTCAGTGTCTCTAGAAAGACTAGTCACAACTTCCCTAATTTCAAGGTCATCCGATTCCCCGAAAATGGTCAATTGATTCTTCTAAGTCGGTACATCCTCACTCATCTCTACGAGTTCATTTTCTTTTTCTAAGTCTATTGTTTCTAAATCGCTAGACTCAAAATATACTCGTTCCTCTAAACCATCATTGGCTTCATAATCAAAAGGAAATACTACATCGTCTAAAACGGGGGTATCTCTAGTCAAATCCTCATCCTTTTGAATATGTGAATAATTATTAAAATTATTTGGATTTGAACTAGAAATAATATTATCGTTATAAAGTTCAATTGGGGTAACAATTTCCTGATCACTATGCCTATTTATTTCAAATTCATCAACACTATCCTCATCATAATCATCATTATAATAATATGAAAATGGTTGAACCTCATCTAGACAAGTAGTGTTACCAATTTTATCCTCGTCATCTTGATTATGTGAATAAAAATTATCCTTATTTTCAAGGGTGGTATTGGGAACACTATATTGGAATTTAAGACTATCTTGAGCAAATTTTTCCACAATCCTATTTGTACTCTCAATAAATTGCTTGAGGGACTCTTCTAGAGATATCTTAGTTGACTGCTCTACGGACTCTTCTGGAAGCGGAATATTATAAGTCTCTTTCATAAATAAGTGAAACTTCTGTGTTGACTCATTGAAACTCTTGAGAGACTCTTCTAAATAAATTGGAGGATCGTTTTGCTCGTAAGACTGATACATGTGTGGATAGTAATTGGGCGCACCATGGTATGACCCATGACCATCAAAAGGTTGGCGTTCCCAACCACTATTCACACTCTGGTCATAAAAAGAGTGATGTCCATATTGTTCAATTGGATATTCATATTCATTGTGATGGCTATTATAATACTGACCGGTTGTCAGCCGACACAAATATAAATTACACTTTCTTACTACTCAAAATATAAATATAGCAAGGGCAAGAAAGGATCGTTCCCACAGAGAGGTCTAGGTTGTCAAATTGTTTCGGTATCTTATAAGTAACACGGGGGATTTTCTGATTGTGTAAATAAAAATAAACATATAATCAAAACAATAAAAAGTAAACACGCAAATCAAGGATGAGAAAGTATTGGTCATGGATTTCTTCTTCAATCACAAACATGTTTTCAACACAATAACTAGAATTGATATTTTAATCTCAACTTTTATCAAAGGCCCTAGAATACCTTGATCGCAAGAATATCCCGCTAATCTCCTCTTGTCATCAACAAACACATTAAAAGATGCGAATATGAATTCTATCTAAAAGAACAACCTAACGTGTAAAAGCACTAATCAAGTTTAATTCCCTAGATGCATTAGGTTCTATGAAATTAAGCCAATCAAAGCAATCGAACGTGTAAAAGCATTAATCTGATTTAACAAAGGTTATGACTCACATGTGACTACTAGGATGTATCACTACAAGCAATAATCACAATTATGCTACTTGTAATCAGGAATCTATCACTTTTGCGTATAATAAATCCTAATCTAGCAAGAGAGATGAAAAGAAACTCAATCGATTCGCAACTCGACTAAATAGCATTCAACTCATGTAACAATATTGATGGTGAATCATAAACGATAATATGGAGACAAAAATAATTTATTGAACAAAAACTCATGTTTGGAAATCCAACTAATCCATAACCAAAAGAAAACTCTAGCTCATATCCATGGAGTTCATAACAAGAAGAAAGAGAAAAGACTTCATGGTTCTAAACCCTAGAACACAAAATAGAGGCAAAGAATAATAATAAAGATATATCCCGATTAGGTAAAAGTCTTCTCTTTTTATATGTTTCTCAATTTCCATAAAGGATACTCCTTCCAATATTAGGTCTTCTCAAAACCCATCTCCAAGTGGTCCACCAAGCCCATGTGTGAGAAAAAACCCATGTAAAATTATGTCCAAAATTCGTCGCCGGAAAACTGGGATTATGGTCGGAAATTGGCCGGAGTCCGGCACCGGAAAGTATCTCAGGTGACCGGCAAAGTCCACCCGGTCACCAGTCAACGAGTCAACTCGGTCAAACACCGAGTCAGAGTCTGAGTAGGGGATGAGTCAGGAACGAGTCAGACCTGAGTCACCTTGGCCTAGGCCATTTACAGTCTTGCATAGGCTTTATGTTGTAATGCGCCAAGATTGCGCTTCAGCTGGGAAAATCCAGCCATGATGGCCTTGCTCCAAGCCTGCAACACCCTTTTAACTTCAGCTTATCACTGCCATCTCAGGCCACCAAATAACTCTCTCCAATGCCATCAGCTGCAACCATTGCTATACCAAATATCTCCACTGTCACCTGCTACCCTTCAGCTCAACAAAACCAGACCATCACCAACTCTGTAACTCCTTGTCCATAGCATCAACAACAGCTTATCCTGCAGCTGCAAATTCATCCAGCTCTACCACCAATTCCTTATTCGAGCCTCTATTATAAACTGCAACTGCGCAAACCTCATTCTGCTCCTGCAATGTCTTCCCTTGGCTGACTGCCACAAGCTCTAGCGCAACTGCCTGCAACCTCTCGCATCCCTGTTATCACCAACACCATGAGCCATTGCCTCCCAGCTGCAGCAAAACACCATTGCAAAGCCAACCTCCACCATTACAAACCAGCACCTGTGCCTCAGCCATCATACAGCAAGTCCATTTTGCATCCTCGCCATCTGACTGCAGCCAAACACACACAGCTTCTCTGAAATCACCACTGCCATACTGCAACATCACAACCTGAGCAAACCTGCATCTCACCAGCTCCACTCAATATCCCCTGGCACAATAAACAATCTGCCTCACAGACCAACATCTCCAATTGCCAATTTCATAAAAACCTTGAAGCTCAACCCAACAGCAGGAACCATTCAACTGTTCCTGCAACTTCAAGACACTACCAGACCCATGGCTATCCTCGATTCCACCTGCAATCTTCACCTGATTCCTGGTACGCCCTTGCTCTAGCTAACTAACAACACCAGATTAGTTTGTAGACTACCGATATACCTGCCAGCACCCATTGTAAACTCACAACATTCAAACACAGTAACACATACACCATGCCAACACCTAACATCACCAGTGCCAGTCCACTAAACTCAGCCACCAACGAGCTCCATCTCTGTCTCAATTCCACCAGTACCAGAACCCATAAATCAATATCCTCGTTCTCTTACTTGCAAATGCAGCTGCAATCTGCTTCCTGAGTTGTTCTCTATGGCGCCAACACCTGCAACTTCACATACACAGCACCAACAGAACCACCTACACCAGTTGCTCCACCAACAAGCCCATTCAATCACAACCATAAGCTGCTGGTTCTTGTTCTTGATTCACTACGCATTTCATTCATTCCCATCTGCTCATCTGCCAGTCTTGTACACCACCAACTCTGAGTCCATAAATCAAACCCATCTTCTATTTCTTCTTCATCACAGTGTCTCTCAAAACCCCTCTCTGAATCGGTGTTCTTCTGCTACTACTATTAACCCATTTCTTCCATCTTATGATTGACAAAATCCCAGCCTCAATTTCACAGATTCAAGACCCATCAGCTCCATCAACTTCTCAAGTACCATCTTAATCACCTCCAGCTCAGTAACACTACAAACCCTAACGATTCTCAATCAAAACATCACAGTCCACAGCAGCAGTGTCTTAATCACTCAATGTCAAAACCTAACTCTATTTCACTCAACAACATCGATTTCTTCGTGATTCTTCTCCTCAGCAACATCAATTCTCGATCTAAATCTTCACAAAAAAACTCTAACCCATAATAGTGACGAATCAAAACCCTGTGTTGGCTTCTTCTTTTCTCGATCTTGAACTCATCAGCGAACCCATCTCTCAACAACATCAATTAGGGAAATACTCCATTAATCCCCTGAAATCTTTTCGATCCATTAGTTGCGTCTTACAGACTCATCTTCTGTTCAATCACTACCAGCTTAAGCTTAAACTGTCGGAGATTCTCACAGAAACCCCATCACTAATTTCTCCTTCTGAATTTCTTCTCGATCTCTTGGAAGTGCGGCTGCTGTTCTTTATTGTTTCAGTTTCGGGAGAAAGAAAGAATGAAATGAATGAGAGGCGGATTCTCTCGAATTCAGGTTTAGGTAGTGATTTGGCCTGGATTCAGACACCCCAGCACTTAGACAAGGTGCACCCAGATGATAACCCCTTAACCTTGGCTGATCTGTATTTAGTACTCCTCCAAGAAGAGTTGCCCCTTAACCATTACCGGGCTCCAGAAAATATTTGCCTATGCAATGGCCATTTTGCCCTTTCCGCGTGCCTTAGTCTGGTTTCAAATATCACTCGCTAGTGAATTGATCTTTTTGCCCTTAACGCTCCATATGAATGATTTCTCCTTCTTTTGTTCCGAATGACTCCATTGCACCTGATAAACTCAAAACCACACATAAGAGATGCAATTCCCAAGGAAAATAGAAAAGAAAGCATAAATACTAGATATAATATTAGGTGTTTTACAACACCTATCAGATTCCCCCACACTTAGACTTTGCTAGTCCTCGAGCAAATTAAACAAAACAATTCTAAAATACATACAACTCCGTGTCGTCGAGGCTACGGTCACTTTTAGCATAAATAACAAGCCTTTAAACCCCTAGGTGTCCCTAGTGGACGAGTTATAGTCTCGTGAGGGTTTACTAGAGATATACCCACAAAACCTATTTTTCCAACTTACTAATTCTCCGTAATGATAGCATCCAACGTGCTAAGAAGACATAGAGATTCTACACACTAGTCATAAGAAGTTAGACACATAAATGAACACAATCTCATTCTTAAAAGTTGAGAGAGAAATAACCATCCCTTCTAGACAAAAATTCGGGTTCGGAGTGATCAAAAGTCTCAACTCTGCCTCACTAGAAAGGGGTTTTATGAAGTTGCTCTCAATAATAAATAGCTTTTTATGGGTCACACATGTGTCTAGGTAGGAATGAAGAGAGAATCCTGCGACACGTTGAATGGTAGGAAGGCATAACCCTCCGAATTGTTTTGAAAACCCACATCTTTTATCATTTTTGAAAACCCATTTTTCTGATGATCTCTAAGAAAGGAAATCAACCACTTAACGAAGGTGGGAATATTCTTACTTACCTCGTTATCCGTTCGACGTAAAGCTAGCACCACTCTCACAGAATCCATAGAAACGTCTTCGGTCTTCTATCGGTGTCTTCATCTTCGTCTTCGGTCTTCAACTGTTGATGATAACTCTTGAACTTCATAGAATCTTGATAATGTAATTTTTCCTCTAATTCCTTATTGCTTGAAACTTCTTTGTAGATATTCCTTCTTTCCATTGGCTTTATTGGAAGAATAAAACTAAAAACAAACCATACAAACCCAAAATATGATACAATGATTTTTTCTTTTTTCTTTTTCTTTTTTTTTTCTTTTTTCTTTTTTTTTTCTTTTTTTTTTTTCTTTTTTTTATAGAAATAAGAAATAAAACAAATACAAAATAAAAACAAAACAAACTAATAAAAACTATTAACAAACCTAAAATTTTCTCTTGTCTTTTTTTTCTTTTTTTTTCTTCTAATTTTTTTTTTTTTTTTTTTTTTTTTTTTTTTTTTTTTTTTTTTTTTTGTTTTTTTTTTTTTTTTTAAGACAAGAGAAAGTAAAATACAAATAAAATAAAACGTAAGTACAAAGGCCATGGTGTAAGTACTTTACCGCTTGATTCTTCACAACTTATATGTCTTGATATCATAAACTTCTCGAACTCTCATCCTTGATAATTTTCACTCATGTACAATAGTCTTCAACTTATAAAAATTCTGCTCCTTGTTTTGTTGCTTTACTTAAATCTGAAATCTGCTCAATTTTTGTATCGTTGCTTGTAAACCTCGAACGTGTTCAACTTTCCTTCAAATTTGTGATGCTCCTCTTGTTGATGATGATGGTGTTTCTATGGACTTGTTGGTGTAGAGAGAGATAAGGCGGATGGTGCTAACTGCGAACAAGATTACAAGTGGTATGTAAGTTAGCAATTCGATGTCACCATCATGGTTGATAAAAATAGCACTCAAGAGATCAAAATAGTGCTTCTATTGGTGGGAGGTTGGGCAGCTCACCATTCTGCCCGGAATTTACGTACGGTGACACACACTCTAAAAGCACATATTTAGACAGGTACAAAGAATTGAAGGTCGGTGCCTCACATTATGTAACATGGGTAGTCTCCACTATAGGGGACCACTACTCTAATACCGAATTTCGGTTGCACCTTTTTGCCTTTGGCATGGTTAAATCCAACTTTAACTCTCATACAATTAAGAAACCCGATCATGTTCTCTGTCATCTCTAAGTTCTGTCACTCTTATGAGATTATCGATGTAATCTTAGCGACATGTATACTATGTGACTCTAAACTAACCACAAGTTGGAGTTTTTTATTCACTAATTATACAAAAGTTGAAAATTTTCAAAAATTTACAACGCAAATGCTTAACCACTCCCCCACACTTAAACTTTACATTGTCCTCAATGTAAATTGAATCGTCCAAAGAAATTCAAGGTGGGAAATCATATAACAATATGCGACAAGAAAAAACTAAAAACAAGACAAGAAAAATTAAAAGATAAGAGATACAAAACCTATGGGTTGCCTCCCATGCAGCGCTTGGTTTAAAGTCGTCAGCCCGACTATATCCTTGCAAGATTCATTCCCATATACTAACAATCGGAAAAGTTGGGGATCCTTCCATAGAACCTGTTTTGCAAACACTAGCTTCACACAAATATTAGTAATATAAAACAGAAATGAAGCTATGAATCGATAAAAGTTTCCCCCACACTTATTCTTGTCCACACTTGGAAGTGTATAAAGAATATAGAAGTCGGGTACTTCCACGGCTTCTTGTTCCAAAACCTGCATAGTATGAGAATCAAGTATCTCTAATGGCGGAAATCGAGAAACAAAGTCATTCAACAATATTCTTGAAGCACATACATTCAAACCAATAAGAGGTAAAGGAGAAGAAACAATAGGCAAAGGGTTAGACAAACCTTGCACAATCTCTTTTATCACGGAATCCTCTTCATCCTTGAAAAACTCAAGTGAATAATTCACCTCTTTTATATCATGGTCCTCTATCAAACCTTGCAACCATTCTTCGTCCGTTTCTGCCTTAACCAAAGTCTCGACATAAACATCATCATTACAATCATATGAAAGCTCAATTGGGTCTTCCACAATAGTGGTCAAACCGGTTTCATTCTCAACACACTCCTTTTTGTTGTAAGGCACATACTCTTTTGCGGATCCAAATTTTATTATAAGAAACTTTTTTTAGAACACTCGAAAATGCATCATCCTCAAGCTCCACCCTTTGAATAGGCTCTTGATCATTATTAAGATCAATGCTCGAGTAATCTACACAAGTGTCATCATATTCCTCTTCGTCTTCATCTTGATCCCAAAAAGACTCCATTGTACACTCCTCGGGGATGTCACCATGAGTTGTTTCAAGCAATGTATCATAATCACCGTCACTATCATAGTCAACATAAAATTGGTCCTTGCTGAATTTAGTGTTGCTAATCTCGAACTCATCCTTTTGAATAGGTGAATGATCATTATTACGATCAAGAGTTGAGTTAACTACACAATTATCAACGAAAGTGCCCAAGGATTGGCCTTTTTCAACATTAGCATCAATCAAATAGTCATCACAAACCATATGCACATTAGAATTATCCATATCTTCCTTGCATTGATCAATGCCTCTTCGCAAGCTAGCAATAACTTCACGAAGTTCTTGGAGTTGCTCGTTTGTAGTCTCTTTTGCTTTTTGAAATTCCTCTTGTAAAAAGTTGGAAACTTTGTCTATAAAGTTAGAGACTTTTTGTTCACAAGCATAAGAATCCTCCCATCCTTGTGGTTGTTCACACACATACCCGCCATAAGGTTGTTGAGGAAAACCATAAGGTTCCATGGAATATTGGTCATAACCAATGAATTGGTTTTGATCATACCCCTGGAATTGGTAGTTGTCATATTGTTGAGGTTGTTGAAAACCGCATCCGTTGTTCCAATATACTTCGTCCATAGAAATTAGTACCTGAAACAAGAGTTCTCAAAACTATGTCAAAAACCAGAAAATAAGAATATAAAACAAAACTAAAAACAAAACAAAAATAAGAAACCAAAAACAAGTGACAACCGCTGCCTCCCCGGCAACGACGCCAAAATTTGACCGGTTGTCAGCCGACACAAATATAAATTACACTTTCTTACTACTCAAAATATAAATATAGCAAGGGCAAGAAAGGATCGTTCCCACAGAGAGGTCTAGGTTGTCAAATTGTTTCGGTATCTTATAAGTAACACGGGGGATTTTCTGATTGTGTAAATAAAAATAAACAAAAAGCAAAACAATAAAAAGTAAACACGTAAATCAAGGATGAGAAGGTATTGGTCATGGATTTCGTCTTCAATCACAAACATGTTTTCAACACAATAACTAGAATTGATATTTTAATCTCAACTTTTATCAAAGGCCCTAGAATACCTTGATCGCAAGAATATCCCGCTAATCTCCTCTTGTCATCAACAAACACATTAAAAGATGCGAATATGAATTCTATCTAAAAGAACAACCTAACGTGTAAAAGCACTAATCAAGTTTAATTCCCTAGATGCATTAGGTTCTATGAAATCAGGACAATCAAAGCAATCGAACGTGTAAAAGCACTAATCCGATTTAACAAAGGTTACGACTCACATGTGACTACTGATGAGTGCCAAATATTGCATATTTATACACCCTTTTATTGGCATTTAGCTCATCTTTTGTGTTCAGAAATCAGATATTATCCCAGATTCTGTATTTTCTTTGTTTTCAAGAATAAATATTTGTACTAATTAACTTTGTGTTTTTAGGCAGTAAATAAAGTTCGGAGAAATTGAGGAGCCAAAAGAGCAGAAACTTGGAGGCAAGCATCTATGGAGCAGAAAGCCAAAGCCCGCGCGCATCAGTTGCAACACAACAAGTAGCAACTCATCTACAAGACATGGGCCCAAGCTACCCACGACCCGGATTCGAGTCCATCCTTTCCGAGCCGTCATTTGATCCAGTCTTCATCCAACGCTCGCTCCAGCTCCTACACATCATCTCTTGATACTCCCGCTCAACACCAAAGCCGCCATCACCCTGAGACGTGAGATCTTCCACTGCCAAGATCCAACGCTCGCTCCACCTTCCTCATCAAATCCTGATGCACCCGCTCCACAGCACAGCCCCTATATAAACTCCCAACACCAAAACCTAATCTCATTTCTTTCTCCTTCACCCGACCAAACTCAGACAAACCCTTACCCCTTCTCTTCTTCCCCGACCAAAAATGGCAGAGCCATCTCCTCCGCCGTTTCTCCCACCACCCGTACCAGCCTCAGCCGCCAACACCAACAACACCACAGTTATCTATTCTGCCACCCTTAGCTCTATTCATCTCTCACATAGCTTCTTTCTCAACCCCTGAGGCTATGTTAGAGATAAATAGACTTAGGGTTTACTCCTACATCTGATGCATGGCTTGCAGAGGCGATTTGGCAGAGGGAACAAGCAATTTTGATCTTTGGGTTTGTCGAGTAAGCTTTCAATTTCAGTTTTAGGGTTAGAAAGAATTGTTAGGTATAAATTGAAGTTTCTCTGAGGAGAGAGGGTAGCATGTTTTAGGGTTTGAGTTCTGCAATTTTAATTCGAATTTGTTTTTACTTCTGCATCATGTTCTAAACAATTAAACTAGGGTGTAATGAAACCCTTTGATTTAGTATGAAGTAAGTGGATTGTCAAATTGTTCTTAGTGAGTGTATGGCTTAAGATATTAGTGAACTATTGGACTAACTTTGCCTGTGATCACTGGTGCTGTAAGAAGACCAGCGATACTAGGGGTAGATAAGGTGCTTTAGTCCATCAATTATCCAATTAAGGCCTTCAAGGAAGGCAGTAGAACAAAGTGAAAATTCATATTGCATTAGTATAAGATCAGAGGGTGGAGTTAATCACCCTAGTGTCACAACATCATCAGTTCCAACACTTTGTACTTATCATTGCCTTAGCTTAGAGTCACAGCCACATCAACAACATCTCAGTCGTATCGACAACATTAAACCAAACAACTTTGTCACTTGATAGAAATCAGTTGAAGAAGCTCTTAGATCACTTAAGCACACACCACTTCTCTGTGGGATCGACCTGTGCTTGCCACGCCTCCAATAGGCCTGTGCACTTGCAGTAATACGTAGGAAACACACTCTTTGTAAACCTACCAAGTTTTTGGCGCCGTTGCCGGGGAATTGGTAGTGTGCCCTGTTGACTATAGTGTTTGCTTTACTGATTTTCAGTTCATCCATTGTATATTTATGCTTTACAATCTTTGCTCTTTTGCACTGATTTGTGTTATCTTAGCTTAAACTTTCGATTTTTCCCTGTTAACTTAGCTTCACTTAGCTTAGTCATTCTATTTTATACTCTGCATTGTAATCTCTTTTAAGTATCTTGTCATTATAATTTCTAGTTAGGTAGTCCATCTGTTAATCTCTCTTAGTCTTGCATAAGCTACATGTTAGTATACCTTAACTCAACTCTGTTCATATATGCATCATTAGCATAAGTTAAGCTCTTTCCATCATCTCCAACACTACCCTGTAAAGTAACTAGTGGAACTGGTATCATCTCAAGCTTGTAGTCCTCTCTGCATCATTCGTTAGATATTTCACCCCCTGTAGTTTGGTGCGCCTCGACAGGACAACCAAGTACAGTGGTTATCTTCACACTTTGCAAGTCTTGCTCTTCTCCTTTGATCTGTGCAACATTGAGATCTGAGATTTTTCTCTTGAGTAACAGGTACCTGTGGAGCAGCTGGAGAAAAACCAAGGAGCAGAACCATTGGTGGATTTGCCTAAACCCAGTGTATACTGGTGGTATCATCTTCTACCCTGGCTTACATGAATGTTGACATAGCATCTTTGAATGAATGAATGTATGTGAACCATAAATGAATGAATGAATGAATGCATGATAACTTGAGCCTTGCTAGCCCCCTGAAGCTGCAAGTTTTGAGTCACAACTTGGAAAGCCAAGTTGGCTGTTTTGCAAAACCTGTATTGCCTTTTCTAGTTATTGCTCTGTGAGCTCTGTGCTCATCTTTCGCTGCCTGTGCTCGGCTCCAGCCCCTGAAGCTGTGAGACCGAGCCGAGTACTTTTATTGCCCTGTCACATGTGAGTTTGAGCAAACCTTGAGCTTACCCAAGTGTAGTGCTCTACCCTGTTGACTTGCTAAGTCATCTGACCTGCAATCTCTGTGCATACATCTCTGAAGAGGTACTGTGACCATAAGACCTTGCTTTGACACCCTACGAGCATCTTTGTAAAGGCTAGCATTGATTATTTGCTGTTTCATCTGCTAAGTCTGTAAAATTCATATCTGAAATGCTTTGAACTTTTATGCTTTGAAGTGTTAGCATCAATCCCTGCAATTTATTTGTGAATGAGCTTTTGCAGCTATGTTATTTGCATACTTGTATGAATCAGTTTCTGCAATTTGTATGGTTTGAAGTGAATGTTGAGTAGCAGATATAGTGATAGCATTTAGATTGTTTTTTCAAATACACACCCTGGCACATGCTTCACCATTGAGTGAGCACATCCATCAAACCTGTGCACCATACACAGTTTTTAAACTCTTTTGTTCTCCTGCCACTCTGAGCTGTGCATCAGCTCTGCTGTGTGCTGCAATTTGTGTGAGAGTCTTGTGACTAGAGCTGCACATTTACCTGCATTTGTTCCTTGCCAGTCTTTGTGTAAACTGTGTTGTCTTTGTGACCAAGCTGTCTTTGTATTGATAAGCACAAGTTACATTGTGCTGTGCAAGCACTAGGCTGTGCTTAGCTGCAAAAATCTTTGTTAATCTTTGCACAAACCTGTTCCCTGTGCTGTGAATTACAAAGCTGTGTTGTTGCATAGACCAGCCTGCAAAACCACTAGGATGTGTCAATTTTTGTGAAATTTTTGTGAGTTGTGTGTTTCAGCTGAAGCCCTCAACCACTGGGCTGAACATAACCTAGAACCAACATACCTGGGCTGAACCCTAAACAGCTAAGCCCGCATCAGCTGAGCTGTTGGGCTGTCTACACAAACTGAGCCCACATCATTTGGGATGAAATACACCTATTCAGCTGGGCTTAGCAACTTCAAAAAGCCATCTTTTGGGCTTGAGTCTTATATTAGTGGGTCATTTCTGAGTCTTTGCTTTTCTGTGTTGAACTTGATTGTATGTTAACATGCTAGATGCGCTAGCTAGGCTATGATTGTGTCTTTTAGAGACCAAACAAATCGACTAGTTAGAATCCGCCCGGACGAAATCGTAAGCATACCCAGTTCTTCAACCGAAAACCCAAGCCCAGACCTATCTGAAACATAAATCATGGGTGATGAACCAAACCCACCCCGTAGTCTCAAGGACTACATGTACCCAACTAGGGCAAGCCAGCCCTCTTGCATCATTACTCACGGTGATGCTTGTCGTTTTTGAAGCGAAAGCAAGCACCATTCATATGCTACCCGTGTTTAGAGGGGTCGATCTTTGAGAACCCCTACCATCACGTGAGAGACTTTGAGGATATTTGTGGGACTCTGCGTTTTAACCAAATGCCAGAGGAGTCCCTCAAATTGAGATTGTTTCCTTTTTCTCTGAAAGACAAAGCCATGTCTTGGCTTCATGCCCTACAACCACAGTCCATTAGAACCTGGGATGACCTCACAAAAGAGTTTTTCAAAAAGTTTTTCCCCAACCATAAGACGGCGACAATTCGCCAATGTCTAAATGGTTTTGTGCAATTAGAAGATGAAACTCTAGCAAAGTACTTGGAGAGATTCAATGAATTACTACTCCAATGTCCCCACCATGGTTTTGAAAAATGGAGACTCGTCCAAATCTTGTATGAGGGTCTAGATGTTAGAACCCGAACCACAGTCGAGTCAATGTGCAATGGTGCATTTATTGACAAGAGTGTTGATGACGCTTGGACTTTCTTAGTCGAAGTCGCTGAAAAGACTCAACAGTGGGAGTCCATCCGAGAACCGAAACGGACTACCCCTGCACAAAATGTTCATAGAATCGAGTCTGACTTTGAGGGAAATGCAAAAATGGCATCTTTGGCCCGGAGAATAGAAGTGCTTGAGTTGGAAAAGAATGTAAAATCTAATGCCCCTACTCTCCGTGACCAAATTGATATGGCCACTTGTGCCGCATGCCATAGTTCTGACCACTTAGTGGACAGCTGTCCAGATTTACATGCATTTCAAGAGTCCAAAACCGAGCAAGCCAATGCATTGTACCATAGGCAAGAGAAAAATCCTTATTCTCAAACCTACAACCCAGGGTGGAGGAATCACCCTAACTTCTCTTGGTCTAAAGGGCCAGTACAAGGGGGACCAACAAATAACAACCAATGATACTCATATCCTAGAAACCCCCAAGTACAACCACACCCTCAGTACCCTGTAGAGAAAAAGACTAGCTTAGAAGACTATGTCGGTCTGTTGACCCAAAATCTTTCACAACTTCAGAAAACTACCGACCAACGTTTCACAAGTCTAGAACTTAAAATGGGTCAAATCTGTGATGCATTGAATGAGAGAGAGAAAGGAAAATTCCCTAGTCAACCCCAACAAAATCCAAAGACTGTGTTTCAAGCGAGGCTCTCTACTCTGCAATGAAACTTCGCATAGTCAAGCGAATGCTATCACCACTCTCCGTAGTGGTAGAATTGTTGAGAACAATGTAGGTGTACCACCGTCAAGCGAGTCTATATCAGACTCACCAGTACACACAACACCACAGAAAACATCCACTTTGTAGAGAAAGAATCGAGCACTGTTGATAAGACCAAGAGTCCTACTTTTGATGTTCTGTGCCAAGTCATGTACCTGTTGCTCCATTCCCACAAAGGTTGGTGCAACCGAAGGGGGGTAACCAATACAATGATATTTTGGAAATGTTCAAGAGAGTTAACATAAACATTCCATTTCTCGAAGCAATCAGACAAATACCCACCTATGCTAAGTTTCTGAAGGACCTTTGCACACAAAAGCGTAAGCTTCATGTGCATAAGCGTGCCTTTCTCACTGAGCAAGTGAGCTCCATAATCCAAAACAAGATTCCCACTAAGTTTAGAGACCCAGGTAGTCCAACAATTACATGCACCATAGGTGACCATGTGGTCGAAAAGGCGTTACTAGACTTAGGAGCCAGTGTGAATCTATTGCCATACTGTGTATGTGTAATTGGGCCTTGGGGAGCTGAAGCCCACACCTGTTACGCTACAGTTAGCGGACAGATCCGTGAGAATCCCCCGTGGTATTGTTGAAGATGTGTTAATCAAGGTTGATAATAGTCTTAGACACTCAACCCGTGCAAAACCCAAGTAATCACATCCCTATGATTTTAGGACGTCCTTTCCTGGCGACGTCCAATGCCATCATCAACTGTCGTAATGGTGTGTTGAAATTGTCTTTTGGTAACATGACCGTAGAGCTAAATGTTTTTAACACTAGTCAACAACCCATTGATTGTGATGATACTGATTTGCATGAGATTAACATGATCGAGAGTCTGATCCAAGACTCTTTGCCCGACATTTTGTCAGTGGAACCTTTGCAAGCATGTTTAGATAACTTTGACTTAGATCTCTTCGAGTCTAAGTACATTGGTGAAATTCAATCTTTACTTGAATCTGTTCCACCCATGGATATTGCTAAGTGGCAGAATGCAGTGGAACCACTTCCACTCTCTGATACCAAATCTGCCCCACCTCTTGATACACCACCTAAGCTTGATTTGAAACCATTACCTGATACTTTGAAGTATGCCTTCTTAGGTCCTTCTGATACTTTACCTGTGATTATTGCATCATGTTTAGACACAGAACGGGAAAGTAGACTCTTAGAAGTACTTCAAGAACATAAAGGAGCCTTAGGTTGGACCATCTCCGATCTTAAGGGTATAAGTCCCACAATTTGCATGCATCACATAAACCTTGAGGAGAACACTAAACCATCTAGGGAAATGCAAAGGAGACTTAACCCCAACATGAGAGATGTTGTCAAGGGTGAGTTTCTGAAATTGCTCGATGCGGGTATCATTTACCCCGTCCCTGATAGCCAGTGGGTCAGTCCCATTCAGGTAGTACCCAAGAAGTCTGGCATTACTGTAGTTCAAAACGAGATGAATGAACTCGTTCCCACCCGTGTCACCACAGGGTGGCGAGTTTGTATTGATTATAGAAAACTGAACACAGTAACCAAGAAAGACCATTTTCCCCTTCCCTTCATTGACCAAATGCTGGAAAGGTTAGCAAAACATAGTCACTACTGCTTCTTAGATGGCTATTCGGCTACAACCAAATTCACATAGCACCCGAAGACCAACAAAAGACCACATTTACATGTCCTTATGGAACTTTTGCTTATCGTCGTATGCCTTTTGGGCTGTGCAATGCACCCGCTACCTTTCAACGTTGCATGATGAGCATATTTTCCGACATGGTAGATAAGTTTCTTGAGATTTTTATGGATGATTTTTCTGTGTTTGGGTCTTCTTTTAATGAGTGTTTGCATCACCTCACTTGTGTGCTAATTAGGTGTAAGGAGAAGAATTTGGTCTTGAATTGGGAAAAATGTCATTTCATGGTTAATTCGGGCATTGTTTTAGGGCATATCATCTCGGAAAAAGGCATAGAAGTAGACAAAGCCAAGGTAGATCTCATTCAACACTTGCCTCAACCTCATTCTGTGAGGGACATCAGATCATTTCTAGGCCATGCGGGTTTTTACCGCCGATTCATCAAAGACTTTAGTAAAATTTCACGACCTTTGTGCAATCTTCTTGCAAAAGATGTTGCATTTGTCTTTGATGATGCTTGTAAGGAAGCATGGGAGCAACTGAAGGCTCTCCTTACATCTGCCCCTATAGTCGGACGGACCACTGTTGGACATTACCATTTGAGATTATGTGTGATGCGTCGACTATCTTTGTAGGAGCTGTTTTGGGCCAACGAGTAGACAAACTCCCTTATGTGATCTACTATGCTAGTAAAACACTTAATGATGCTCAATTGAATTATTCCACTACTGAGAAAGAGTTGCTAGCTGTTGTGTTTGCATTAGATAAGTTTAGATCTTATTTGATAGGATCTAAGGTCATCATTTATTCTGACCATGCTGCATTGAGATATCTTTTGTCTAAGAAAGATGCTAAGGCTCGTCTAATTCGATGGATACTCTTGCTACAAGAGTTTGACCTCGAAATTCGAGATAAGAAAGGGTCGAGAGAATGTTTTCTTTGATCACTTGTCTAGGTTGAATGTCGAATCTCTTTGATGAATCTGTGTTAATTAGGGAATCATTCCATGATGAGCAATTGATGCTTGTGTCCGAAATGCCTTGGTTTCTTTGATATTTTGAACTACGGCTACAGGTAGAATGCCCTTGCATTGGTCTAAACAAGACCGTTCTAAGTTCTTAGTGAAGTTAAACACTTCCTTTGGGATGACCCATATTTGTTTAAGTACTTGCCAAGACCAAATCATTAGGAGATGTGTCCCCAATTCGAACAAAGGGACGTCATCTCTTTTGTCATGACCATGCATGTGGAGGCCACTTTAGTGCCAAGAAAACTGCTGCAAAGATCTTGCAAAGCGGTTTCTATTGGCCAACACTGTTTAAGGATTGCCATGCTTTTTGTGTTGCTTGTGACCGATGTCAAAAATTAGGAAGTATCTCTAGGAGAAACATGATGCCCTTACAACCCATTTTTATTGTTGAGCTGTTTGATGTTTGGGGTATTGATTTCATGGGACCATTTCCTAACTCTGAAGGTAAGTTATACATTCTTGTTCTTTGTTGATTATGTCTCTAAGTGGGTAGAGGCCATTGCATCCAAAACCAACGACCATAAAGTTGTTCTTTCTTTTCTTAAGGAGAACATTTTCTCCCGTTTTGGAACCCCTAGGGCAATAATCAGTGATGGAGGTAGTCATTTCTGCAATAGACCCTTTGAATCACTAGTGCGCAAGTATGAAATCACTCATAAGGTCGCAACACCTTACCATCCTCAAACCAGTGGCCAAGTAGAAGTTTCTAATAGGGAAATTAAGCATATCCTTGAGAAGACCGTCAATCCTTCTAGGAAAGATTGGTCTTTGCGCTTAAACAATGCTTTATGGGCCTATAGAACTGCATACAAGACTCCCATTGGGATGTCTCCTTACAGACTTGTGTACGGAAAAGCATGTCATCTACCTGTTGAGTTAGAACAACGTGCATTTTTGGGCTGTGAAGAAGTTGAACTTTGATCTTGATAAGGCTGGAACCCGTAGAAAACTTCAACTCAATGAGTTAGAAGAATTGAGAAACGATGCATATGATAGTGCCAAAACGTACAAACATAGGATGAAAGTGTTTCACGACAAGCGCATTCTGCGCAAGTCTTTCACACCAGGTCAGAAAGTTTTATTGTACAACACTCGTTTGCACTTGTTTCCAGGAAAGCTACGTTCTCGATGGTCGGGACCATTCTTGGTACGTACCGTCTTTCCCCATGGAGCTGTAGAAGTTGAAAACCCAGCAAACAAGAACATTTTCAAAGTCAATGGTCAGAGATTGAAACCATTTCTGGAGCATCTTCCACCAGAAGTTGAGACCGTTGACTTGGAAGACCCCATCTATGTGGACTAGACTAGTTCACTTGTGTACATACATATGGACTAACAATCCATGCTCTTTCCCTTTTCTTTTTCTTTTTGCATAGTTTTTGATGTGTGCTAACCAAACTTTTTGTCTTGCGCTCTTGATTGTTTGCTTTCAAAGCATTCATCTTTCTATGGTTTAGCAACACCCTTGCATCCGGTAATCTCTTCCCTTTTCTCCTCTCATCATAGTTCTCATGGTATGTGACTGTTTAAATTCTTTATATCTGTTGACACATTGAGGACAATGTTTGATCTAGGTTTGGGGGTGTGATTTGCATATAGAGTTTTTAGTCTTTTTGTTTTACTTCTTTAAAAAAAAAAAAAAAAAAAAAAAAAAAAAAAAAAAAAAAAAACTCTTTGTAAATATTTGCACAAAAACCTCCAACTTTTAGAGATTTTAGAGTCACTAGCATGCTTCTAGATATGTTTACATAGAGAGTCTCGACCGAAATAATGAACTTGGAAGTACTTGGAGAACGCAATCGGGTTTCTTAGTTGATTAGAGCGTTAAAGTTGGATTTAACCATACCGGAGGGCTAATTAGGTCTTTGTTTAGATATTCGGTAGTAGAATTGTGATCACCCATAGTGGAGACTACCCATTTTACATCAAGCGAGGTACCGACCTTCACTCTTTGTGACTTTCTAGAAAAGCTGTTAGAGTGTGTGTCACCGTACGTCAATTCCGGGGTAGGAATGGTGAGCTACCCAACTTCGCACCACTTTCAAAGACTATTTTTGATCTCTTGAGTGCTAATTCCGTCAATCATGAGGGTGACGCCTAAAGATGAAAACTCCTTCTAAATATCGATTTGCAGTTAGCATCACTCTCTCCCTCTCAATCAACACATTCATAGAAACACATCATCGTCAGCAAGCGGAGCATCATCAGAATATTTGAAGAAAAGTTGATATAGTCCAAGGTTTATGTGCAACAAAGGAAAGAAAAGAAAAGAAGATGAGAATTAATGAAGTTTGTGAAAAATTGAGTTTTATTGTTATTTTCATTTCATGTACTAAGTAAAAAAAAAAAAAAAAAAAAATGTTTGTCAAGTTCAGAAGTTCGTCATCAACATTTGAAGACCGAAGATTGAAGACGTTTCTATGAATGCTGAGAGAGTGATATTAATTGCCGATCGGGTGAGAAGGTAAGTGAGTACTCCCACCCTTGCTAATGGTTGATTTCATTTCTTAGAGATCATCGAGAAAAGATTCTTTTTGTCCACACTTTTGTGGAGTCTCCAGATTTTATTTCGGAAGGTTATCCTTCTTACCTACAACGTGTGCAGGATTTCTCTCTTTATTCCCGCCTGCACACATGAGAGACTAAAAAAGCGATCTTTTTGAGTGCAATTATCATAAAACCCTATTAGTGAGGCAGAAGTCGAGGCTTATGATCACAATCGAATCCGAATTCTTTCATATGGTATGGTTACTTATCGCTCGGCACTTAAGGATGAGAATGCGTTCTTTGGTAGTTCTAACTTCATGTTACTAACATGCAGAAACTCTATGTCCTCATAGCTTCTTGGAGGCTTGAGACTCTTTTACACTCTGAAGTTGGATAAGGTTTTGTGGGTACACCTCTTGTAAACCCTCACGAGACTACAACTCGTCCACTAGGGACACCTAGGGGTTTAAAGGCTTAGTGCATACGCTAAATGGAATCGAGAGACCAGCGACAGTGGTATAGTTAGGATTTATTCATTTCTGTTTCACTTGAGGACAAGTAAAATTCAGGTTTGGGGGTATTTGATGAGTGCCAAATATTGCATATTTATACACCCTTTTATTGGCATTTAGCTCATCTTTTGTGTTCAGAAATCAGATATTATCCCAGATTCTGTATTTTCTTTGTTTTCAAGAATAAATATTTGTACTAATTAACTTTGTGTTTTTAGGCAGTAAATAAAGTTCGGAGAAATTGAGGAGCCAAAAGAGCAGAAACTTGGAGGCAAGCATCTATGGAGAAGAAAGCCAAAGCCCGCGCACATCAGTTGCAACCCAACAAGTAGCAACTCATCTACAAGACATGGGCCCAAGCTACCCACGACCCGGATTCGAGTCCATCCTTTCCGAGCCGTCAGATTTGATCCAGTCTTCATCCAACGCTCGCTCCAGCTCCTACACATCATCTCTTGATACTCCCGCTCAACACCAAAGCCGCCATCACCCTGAGCCGTGAGATCTTCCACTGCCAAGATCCAACGCTCGCTCCACCTTCCTCATCAAATCCTGATGCACCCGCTCCACAGCACAGCCCCTATATAAACTCCCAACACCAAAACCTAATCTCATTTCTTTCTCCTTCACCCGACCAAACTCAGACAAACCCTTACCCCTTCTCTTCTTCCCAGGACCAAAAATGGCAGAGCCATCTCCTCCGCCGTTTCTCCCACCACCGTACCCGACCTCGCCGCCAACACCAACAACACCACAGTTATCTATTCTGCCACCCTTAGCTCTATTCATCTCTCACATAGCTTCTTTCTCAACCCCTGAGGCTATGTTAGAGATAAATAGACTTAGGGTTTACTCCTACATCTGATGCATGGCTTGCAGAGGCGATTTGGCAGAGGGAACAAGCAATTTTGATCTTTGGGTTTGTCGAGTAAGCTTTCAATTTCAGTTTTAGGGTTAGAAAGAATTGTTAGGTATAAATTGAAGTTTCTCTGAGGAGAGAGGGTAGCATGTTTTAGGGTTTGAGTTCGCAATTTTAATTCGAATTTGTTTTTACTTCTGCATCATGTTCTAAACAATTAAACTAGGGTGTAATGAAACCCTTTGATTTAGTATGAAGTAAGTGGATTGTCAAATTGTTCTTAGTGAGTGTATGGCTTAAGAAATTAGTGAACTATTGGACTAACTTTGCCTGTGATCACTGGTGTTGTAAGAAGACCAGTGATACTAGGGGTAGATAAGGTGCTTTAGTCCATCAATTATCCAATTAAGGCCTTCAAGGAAGGCAGTAGAACAAAGTGAAAATTCATATTGCATTAGTATAAGATCAGAGGGTGGAGTTAATCACCCTAGTGTCACAACATCATCAGTTCCAACACTTTGTACTTATCATTGCCTTAGCTTAGAGTCACAGCCACATCAACAACATCTCAGTCGTATCGACAACATTAAACCAAACAACTTTGTCACTTGATAGAAATCAGTTGAAGAAGCTCTTAGATCACTTAAGCACACACCACTTCTCTGTGGGATCGACCTGTGCTTGCCACGCCTCCAATAGGCCTGTGCACTTGCAGTAATACGTAGGAAACACACTCTTTGTAAACCTACCAACTACTAGGATGTATCACTACTAGCAATAATCACAATTATGCTACTTGTAATCAGGAATCTATCACTTTTGCGTATAATAAATCCTAATCTAGCAAGAGAGATGAAAAGAAACTCAATCGATTCGCGACTCGACTAAATAGCATTCAACTCATGTAACAATATTGATGGTGAATCATAAACGATAATATGGAGACAAAACTAATTTATTGAACAAAAACTCATGTTTGGAAATCCAACTAATCCATAACCAAAAGAAAACTCTAGCTCATATTCATGGAGTTCATAACAAGAAGAAAGAGAAAAGACTTCATGGTTCTAAACCCTAAAACACAAAATAGAGGCAAAGAATAATAATAAAGATATATCCCGATTAGGTAAAAGTCTTCTCTTTTTATATGTTTCTCAATTTCCATAAAGGATACTCCTTCCAATATTAGGTCTTCTCAAAACCCATCTCCAAGTGGTCCACCAAGCCCATGTGAGAAAAAACCATGTAAAATTATGTCCAAAAAATTGTCCGGAAAACTGGGATTATGGTCGGAAATTGGTCGGAGTCCGGCACCGGAAAGTATCTCAGGTGACCGGCAAAGTCCACCCGGTCACCAGTCAACGAGTCAACTCGGTCAACAATCCAACTCGTCCAGGTCAACTCGGTCAAACACCGAGTCAGAGTCTGAGTAGGGGCTGAGTCAGGAACGAGTTAGACCTGAGTCACCTTGGCCTAGGCCATTTATAGTCTTGCATAGGCTTTATGTTGTAATGCGCCAAGATTGCGCTTCAGCTGGGAAAATCCATCCATGATGGCCCTGCTCCAAGCCTGCAACACCCTTTTAACTTCAGCTTATCACTGCCATCTCAGGCCACCAAATAACTCTCTCCAATGCCATCAGCTGCAACCATTGCTATACCAAATATCTCCACTGTCACCTGCTACCCTTCAGCTCAACAAAACCAGACCATCACCAACTCTGTAACTCCTTGTCCATAGCATCAACAACAGCTTATCCTGCAGCTGCAAATTCATCCATCTCTACCACCAATTCCTTATTCGAGCCTCTATTATAAACTGCAACTGCGCAAACCTCATTCTGCTCATGCAATGTCTTCCCTTGGCTGACTGCCACAAGCTCTAGCGCAGCTGCCTGCAACCTCTCACATCCCTGTTATCACCAACACCAAGAGCCATTGCCTCCCAGCTGCAGCAAAACACCACTGCAAAGCCAACCTCCACCATTACAAACCAGCACCTGTGCCTCAGCCATCATACAGCAAGTCCATTTTGCATCCTCGCCATCCGATCATGACCAAACACACACAGCTTCTCTGAAATCACCACTGCCATACTGCAACATCACAACCTGAGCAAACCTGCATCTCACCAGCTCCACTCAATATCCCCTGGCACAATAAACAATCTGCCTCACAGACCAACATCTCCAATTGCCAATTTCATAAAAACCTTGAAGCTCAACCCAACAGCAGGAACCATTCAACTGTTCCTGCAACTTCAAGACAATACCAGACCCATGGCTATCCTCGATTCCACCTGCAATCTTCACCTGATTCCTGGTACGCCCTTGCTCTAGCTAACTAACAACACCAGATTAGTTTGTAGACTGCCGATATACCTGCCAGCACCTATTGTAAACTCACAACATTCAGACACAGTAACACATACACCATGCCAACACCTAACATCACCAGTGCCAGTCCACTAAACTCAGCCACCAACGAGCTCCATCTCTGTCTCAATTCCACCAGTACCAGAACCCATAAATCAATATCCTCGTTCTCTTACTTGCAAATGCAGCTGCAATCTGCTTCCTGAGTTGTTCTCTATGGCGCCAGCACCTGCAACTTCACATACACAGCACCAACAGAACCACCTACACCAGTTGCTCCACCAACAAGCCCATTCAATCACAACTATAAGCTGCTGGTTCTTGTTCTTGATTCACTACGCATTTCATTCATTCCCATCTGCTCATCTGCCAGTCTTGCACCACCAACTCTGAGTCCATAAATCAAACCCATCTTCTATTTCTTCTTCATCACAGTGTCTCTCAAAACCCCTCTCTGAATCGGTGTTCTTCTGCTACTACTACTAACCCATTTCTTCCATCTTCTGATTGACAAAATCCCAGCCTCAATTTCACAGATTCAAGACCCATCAGCTCCATCAACTTCTCAAGTACCATCTTAATCACCTCCAGCTCAGTACCACTAAAAACCCTAACGATTCTCAATCAAAAAATCACAGTCCACAGCAGCAGTGTCTTAATCACTCAATGTCAAAACCCAACTCTATTTCACTCAACAACATCGATTTCTTCGTGATTCTTCTCCTCAGCAACATCAATTCTCGATCTAAATCTTCTCAACGAAACTCTAACCCATAATAGTGACGAATCAAAACCCTGTGTTGGCTTCTTCTTTTCTCGATCTTGAACTCATCAGCGAACCCATCTCTCAAAAACATCAATTAGGGAAATACTCCATTAATCCCCTGAAATCTTCTCGATCCATTAGTTGTGTCTTACAGACTCATCTTCTGTTCAATCACTACCAGCTTAAGCTTAAACTGTCGGAGATTCTCACAGAAACCCCATCACTAATTTTTCCTTCTGAATTTCTTCTCGATCTCTTGGAAGTGCGGGTGTTGTTCTTTATTGTTTCAGTTTCGGGAGAAAGAAAGAATGAAATGAATGAGAGACGGATTCTCTCGAATTCAGGTTTAGGTAGTGATTTGGCCTGGATTAAGACACCCCAGCACTTAGACAAGGTGCACCCAGATGGTAACCCCTTAACCTTGGCTGATCTGTATTTAGTACTCCTCCAAGAAGAGTTGCCCCTTAACCATTACCGGGCTCCAGATAATGTTTGCCTGTGCAATGACCATTTTTATGCCTTAATGATTTCAAATATCACTCGCTAGTGAATTGATCTTTTTGCCCTTAACGCTCCATATGAATGATTTCTCCTTCTTTTTGTTCGAATGACTCCATTGCACACGATAAACTCAAAACCACACATAAGAGATGCAATTCCCAAGGAAAATAGCAAAGAAAGCATAAATACTAGATATAAAATTAGGTGTTTTACAACACCTATGAAATACCAGTTTGACATCCTAACTGCAAGGGAATTCTACACAAACACAAACAAGGCTGACTCGACCACAACAATCCTACTGATTTCTAGCAAACAAAAAGCATGATGGCTCCACTTAGATTGTTTTCTAGACCAGCTTCTAAACCTTCGAAATGGAATTCGTTACAATTTAAGCAAACCCCTCTGGAATCAATCCGAGTTTAAGTAAGTTGAATAGAGGAGAGGGAAGCTGCGTGGAGCTTTGATACCCAAGGCCTCACCGCATTACAAGGCGGCGCAGTCATGCATTCAACTTACAGAAACCATCATGAACTTGAAGTATGCTTAAAGAGTAACCAATATTTTTCGAATGACTTTCCTATTAAGCTCGTTACCCTATCGGTCTCGTTCTAGTCAAAATTTTAGGCTTAGGTTCGTGTTTGGTTTCGTTTTCCTAAGGCGGGCAAGAAGAGAACGGTGATGAAATCCGAACTCTTATCTTGTATGGCCAGTCCTTGCCCTTTACTAGGAAATTAAAGCGGCCGGATTCGGTTCCTCAACATATATTCACACGAAATCATCCAAGTAAACCCGGCGACGGGGATTCGCGGGTGTTTAGAATCCTTACCTCCCGTTCCAGACGGGGGATGAACCGTTGAAGTCGACTCGGGCCACGAATCCTATGTCGTGTACGAACCCGAGGGGCCGAGGTGATATCACAATCACCGTCCTTCCCTGTGCAGTTTATATTTAAATTACCCTTCCTTAGGGTTTAAAATTAATAATGTCCGATAATCCAAAAATAAAGTCCAAAAATTAAAAAGTCCAAAAATAAAAATTACAAAAATAATTACCTAATTACAGTTTCTAAAAAAATAAAAATAATTAAACTATATACAAAATTTTCTTCTTCACTCAGTTCGGATCTCTCTTTTCTTTCTTATTTTGGCTTTGCTTTTCTTTTCAAAGACTTTCTCTTTTTCTTTCGCTCCACTCCAAATCGAAAGCAAACAGAAATACCAAAACGCGTAAAAAGAACAAAAATAATAAAAATAAAAATAAAACCTAAAAACAAATCTATACACAAGTCCGCGTCGGCGGCGCCAAAAATTGATCAAATTTTAGATAGTGGTAAGTAGAGTTGTCGTTCACTCGGACTTGTTGAAATTGATTTTAGGATTTAATAAAGAAAAATAATAAAAATATAGAAAAAATACAATTTATGTCACAAGACGAAGAGAGTTACTAGGACTCGGGATTCCACCAATTCTCACATTCATGCGGTTCATCTATTAATTCCGGACAATTAAGGCTCATAAAGTAACAAACATCGACTCTAATTCTTTGCCAAGATAGATTTTATAAAGATTTATATGTAATTCACAAGCATGACGCATCTAAAGTACCTAAGACTAAGCATGCGACATCTAACGAATTCACAAATAATCAATAAAAATCATGAATCACTTATAATAGTGCAAATAGTCATAAAGGAATTTAAATATAATTACCACATGGGTGCAAAACAGCTTCCTCCGTCGTCCCGGTGATGGGTTCTAGCTCATCATGGTGTAAACACGCTCAAAAATCATTATTAATGCTCAAAAATGGTTTACAAATGATGAACAAGGGAGAAAAGATGAAAAGCCTGATTTGTAACAGTTTTAATTGTTACAAACGGACTGTTACAGAGAACGATACATGTAAAGTGTTGCTGTTGCTGTTCTACGACCCTCAGATGTCTGATTTTTAAGTCTATCTGCTAAACTACGACCCTCAGATGTGTTGTTATCACTGTTGATAAACGACGGTCCCCTGTGCATTGATGTTCTTCGTGTTCTTCAGCAGCAGCAGAAATGGTGGTTTTCTGCAACTCGATTTTTTTTGGCTTTCTGATGCTTTGCAACTCTCCCAATCTCTCCGTATCTCTTCTATGATATCTCAGCAACTATTTATAACCCAACAGCACCAATAAATCTCGCTCATTAACCCACAATAATCTTCCATTACTCGGTGTTAAATAAAATATTTTTGGGAATATTTTCTTCCCTGATTTGACCCTTCACGCGTGTCCTGGTGTTGACACACTCCCAGTTGGAGTAAAACTCTGTTAAGATACACTCTATCCTCTAATACGCACAGGAAATCCCATGAATATCTCGTGCCAACTCGTGAATATCTCCCGTCCTCTGATTTCTTCCAAACGAGTTTCTAGCCAATTCTAGTCGAGCTAAAGACCCAAACCAAGCCTGTTAGGCCCAAAGGAAGATACCCAATGATTTTCAGCCTTTGAATCTCCTTCTAGCACGCCCAAAATCGCATCTCAGTTCTGCCAGGCGATAACCTATTTTTTCCCGCCAATTTTCATTTTCAAACGAAGAAGAAGGAGGTGCCCCTTAACCAGTGATGGGGTGCGATTAGCAGTTGGCTCCCTGGGGTTCCCATTAGCAATTGGGTTACCCCTTATCCAAAGTGGGAGTCCGAATAGCAAATGTCCTCCGGAGGTGTTCCGAGCAACTTTTCGGGCCGAATTTTCCAACAATCTTTAATTCCAAAAAATACATACAAACACACAAAACACCATAATAAGGAAAAAAACGAGTACTAACAATACGAAACATTGAGGACAAATTTGACACATAAATGCGTCTATCAATAAACAATTCGTTTTCATTAGCTTGTTAGGTGTTCTTCTTAGTTCTGTAGTTCTGTGGATGCAGATGTCATTTTTCTCGCTAAATGATTCATTTCATTAGTTTCCAAGTGATGAATTTTTAGTTCAATTTTTATGTTAACACATCATGTTTTTTGAGTGAGTCTGATTAAATCATTAAAATGGGAAACAGATTTTTTTCATTGTGAGAAAACTAATCAAAGTTATCATTTGAATGATTTGAGTACTGATACATATGATTAAAAAAATTACTATTTGATCTACCATGATTGTTGAAATGTCTATAAAAATCTTGAGGAGAGAAGTGAGGAGTAGGTACAGCCGTACCAAAAATTACTCATGACGTGTATTTATTTTTTCACGTGTATATTGCCGCTGAGTCAGCTAACCGAAAATGGATGGAAAAGTTGATGAAAAGAGGTTTTGCTAATTTAATTTATGTATGGGAGGTAACGCAAATTAGCGATCTTGCCAGGGGAGGTAATGCAAATTACCCCTATTTTTATTTTTATGTTTCCCTTCCCTCTCTAGTCTCTTCTCGACACTCAACAACCTGGATCAAAATAACTCTTTCAACACTAGAGTTTAACCCGTTCCGTTATATAAAATTTTGGATGATTATGTTAGATTATCTGTCGAGAATAAGTGGATTTCTAGTCAAATATCCCTAACTTTGAAATGAAACCCGAAAAACGGGGCATTATGACACCTAAATCAATAGTCCTTAACTGAAACCAACTCAAGCCATTTATGTTATGTCAAAAAAGTAACTCATTTCACCAATGGACTTCCATATTATGCCACAAAAGTTTCACACCATATAGCTGAAAGGCGCTAGAAGTTGGCGGTGAAATTCACTTATAGGCCCCTTACAACTTGATATCTAAATAGAACGTTATAATTAGAGCGTCCAAAGTCCGAACGTGGTTCCATAAGACAGTCCATTGAAACAGGAATTCAAAATGTCAGTGATTGCAATTCAAAATTCTAACATTTTATCGTTATGCAACAATGGAGTTTGAAATTTTATACTACGTATAAAGGAAGTTCATAGATCAAACATCATGATTAATTAATAATTGATCAGTATTACATTCATATTACTAATATTAGAAAATGCAATTCAAAAGTATAAAATCTATTGTGGAACTAGAAAATAGAGAAGGAAAAACACAAAGTAGAGATGAAGAAGGGGAGAAAATCTTATTAGATGTGTATAATAGACTAAGATTAGAGCCTCTATTTATAGGGCTAGACACAAGGGCATCCCAGTAATAAACGGGATTTGCCCTAGATATTCTTAACATAATTACACGTTTATAACACTCCCCCTGATGACATTGTGTCTAAGCTAATTACAAACGGACCAGGAAAACTCAAAAGAGAAAAACCTGAAATTGCATAAGCATGTAAAGACTCGAAACATTGTTGGACACACAAATGTTGCCTCGTTAAAACCTTGACAAGGAAAACCCATTGGGACAAAACCTTGACAAAGGAAAAAGAGTACAACTCGATAAAGTCCAGTGAATGCAACTTAATTTGATGATGGCGCTCCCCCTGATGAGTACTTCAGTAAATTATTGGCTTGCAAATCTTTGAGTCGAGACTTCCCAATTTCGGTGAACGAATTTCTTGAATGTATAAGATATTTGTTCTGATGAAGTCTTCTTTTGTGTTAGTCTTCTAATAGTAGTGTACTCGAATCTTCAAGCTTCTCCAAATTCATTGAGAACTTATTTCTTGGTTTGCTATCTTCGGAGATGATTTGCATATGTAGTTGACGTAGTTTCTTCAACAAGGTGCCAATATGTAGTTACAGTACCAAAGGTGAACAAAATTTGTGATCATACCTTATATGGATCAGAATAATATCCAAATTCATAGGAGAAGTTTATGTTGATGTGGTCTAACAAAATAATCTAGTTAATGGTGGGAATCCACCAAATAACCGAAATCGATACAACTCCCCCTTGGATGACCACCATGTTGAATTAAATTGCCTCGCTAAAACCTCGCCAGTAAAACCCAATGGGAAAAAACTTGGACAAAGGAAAAAGAGCACAAATATCAACATTTTGAAATAAAATCAAACATCAACGAGATGTTGCCTCGTTAAAACCTTTTCAGGAAAACCACCTGGGATAAAACCTGAAATAAAGGGAAAAGAGTACAACTTTTGACGTAAATATGGATGCTAACCCAAATATATGAGATTTTCAAAAGTTAAGCATCAAAATAATAACTCTAGTCTATATGAAAGACGAGTTTAAGCTAGCATAATTCTAACTGCAGATTTAAGAAAGAAAGAAGAAAAAAAATAGAATTTATGCTGCGAAATCGTGGATTTTGTGTTTTTAAAGACTCGTCAAGAGACCTATAACGTTGAAATCATCAACTAATTAATCCGGATTTTTGGTTGTCTACCAAATTTCTAAAAACACATAAAGGATTGTTAAACCTTATTAAGCAAATAAGGTGGCTGCCTAAAGGATTACAAATTTAACATGTTCTCCGACCACATTTCTTGTGTGAATGCTATATGAGTCCTTCAAAGACTACCACGCCAAAAGCATCATACATGGAGAACAAAAATATTTATTGAATCAATCCTAGGGTCTGAGAAAAATGGAACCCTTAAATCGTTTTCACAACGAAAAATTTCTCATGTAACGCATTATGACTACACTAGCCTGTAATTGATAGGCTTGGCATTTATAGTGTTAGTTTTGGATCCAAAATTGCGTTAACTGAGAAATTAATCCAACCTAATTGGATCGTATGCCAACCAATCACATATGTCGATATTCCTCTGCAGAGGGGTTAACAACCACTATCTTTGTTATTCGACAACTAAATTAGCTTATCACGATCTCACATAATTTCCAGTGTATGCATGCTTTGAAAAAATCTAAATTTACTGGTACCAGTGCCCATGGGCGTGATAATCTCATACTATTCAAATGAGTAGATATAAATTTTTGAGATTTGAGATTGTGAGTCGTGTTATGATAGACTCTGTTAGAGCTATCTGTAGCATACATACAAATGCTACATGCTTGCTAGATGTGATTGAGTCTGCCTTTTTAAACGGCATAAGCTATATGAGATATTTTCACACCAATTATTAGTGGCAGCCTTTTTCGATTTGATCATATTGGGAGAGAAATATATATAACTTTTAAGTTAATTAACACATGATTTTGATAGTGTGTGTCTCCCCCTGATCATGGTAAAAAAATAAATAAAAAAATAATCATCTCATATACGAAAACTAGTTTCATAGAGTATTATCCGATTAAATCAAGGACATATACTCAGAATAATTTCTGGATTTTAGCAATACCAGTTGGACTGTAGATAATGACTTCAAAAGCCATAAGAAATTGTCCTAAAAATAAAATAAAATTGTAGTCTTTTTGACATACAAATTTGACATCAACCATAGGTTTTATTGGTTACAACCAAAACATATAAAATATGTAAATAAATCTCCAAATAATTTCATGACCTCTATGGACAATGAGATAATGATTTAGAATGAGGTTATGGACACTTTCTTTTTCAAAAGAAAATAAATTCAAGATCAATTTAGTCACTACAAGGACTAATAATATAGGCTAAAAAGACGGGTGCGCACCCATTGATCTTGAGTGTCCAAATATATTCTAATTCCAATTGGTACAATTCCAAAATTTGGAGATAATTACCACGAGGAAAATTAAAATTGCAAAATATCCAGCAGGAACGCAGCAATTCCTCGTTCATCGGTATTTAACGATTGGCTTATACCATAATAACGATATTTCATCATTTAGGGATCGAAATAGATGAATTATATGTTTCCTTTTGAGAATATAAAGAAATCATTATCGTGATTTTTCTTTGAAGAGATAAAATCCACTCTTTCTAGTTGATGAATGGTTTCATTGAAAGGAAAATAGAAACCAATGATTTATTATTAGATAAAACCAATGGTTTATTATTATATAAAACCATACATATTTGATCGTAAAAATTTGTTTGAAACGATCAATCTTCCGTAATGGGGAAAAATCAAACCATTATTGGCAAAATTTTAGAAAATATGCCAATCTATTTTCTCTTGTATTATAGAAACCAGTGAGAAAATTCACAAAATTGGTTTTTACGATTTATCAAACTCGTATCGACAAAATAAAAATATTGTCGTTATAGCTATCGCTTAGGAAACCTATTTTGAGGTTGACATATGGTTTCTTGCATATAAAAAAAAATAGAAACCATATGTAAATCACATGATCCTTGTCTAAAAGACAAAGATACCAAAACTAATTGGCCGTAGGTTTTTCAACCATGCACGTGATTAGTTACCGTAAAGGTATTTATTTATAGCGATAACACCGATTTATGGTGATTATGGGGTTTCGATAAAGAAATAGAAACTGTGTAAATTAACCGTCTTTCGATGTTCTTTTCCCTATGAAAAAAAATTAGAGACGAAAGAAAATACCAAACTTTGGTATTACAGTTTCATTAGGAGAATAGAAACCGTAAACCATCTTTTGATGGATTTTTTTTTCTATAAAAGAGTCGAATCTATTCGAGAAAATAGATCATCGGTTTCCAATAATCACGATCCGGTCTATTTAGGATTAAACTAAAAGGTTTTAGTTGCTCCCCAAAAAATAAAATAAGAATAGCCTTTGGTAAAAATAAAAAATGGCATTAATATAATTACTAAAGATGCAATAAGATGCAAAGATGTAAAGGAAAACGAACTCTGTATAACAAAGAGTCACTCTTTGTATAGGTAGATGGTGGCCTTGTATCCGCACCTGTTTGATGTCTTATGATCCCGTTTGAGATAAAGAAGAACAAATCAAAAGTATCCAAGCACCCGTTCACGGCTACTTCCTTATCGTCATCATATAGACCATGAAAGCTAAACCAACCTAAAAAGTATCCAGCGAAAGCATAGTTAGAATATGTTTAACAAATCAAAGAAGTAAAAGAAAAAAAAAATTAACTAAGAGAGAAGGTTAGATATGGATGTGAATATCTTCTCCGTTTTCATGGGTAAGTTGGATGCGTCAGTTGGTAGAACAACGTGCGTGATAACGTATTGTGGAACTAGAAAATAGAGAAGGAAAAACACAAAGTAGAGATGAAGAAGGGGAGAAAATCTTATTAGATGTGTATAATAGACTAAGATTAGAGCCTCTATTTATAGGGCTAGACACAAGGGCATCCCAGTAATAAACGGGATTTGCCCTAGATATTCTTAACATAATTACACGTTTATAAAAAAATCTATCTAATACAATAAAAAAAGGTCATGGATCAAATACTGATTAGTATTGCACGCGCCTAACCCAAGTAACATCTCTTTGACACAAATTATTTAATGTACATAATTGCTCATGTGAGAAAAATATTCATTTTGGAAACTGAAATTCAAAATTATATGTTTGAATAAAAAATGGAAAGTTTTACGTCTAAGTAACTTCCCTACTCTTGCTATCGGTTTTTACATTGCAATCAAATCTCTGTGATGCTACTAATGAATATAAAAATAGTGGAGAACATAACTCATTCATCCTAATACTTCGTAAAGTACAAAATTGAGAAAGAAATTCAAAATATTGTACAATGATTTTACGCTAAATCAAAATATTAGTACTTGCACATATTTTTCCCTTTTTAGTTATGTTGAGACTGAATTACCCAATCAACGTGGTGCTCCTAGTTGTTGTCTCTCAATAAAAAAAAATCTTGAATTCCTAAAAGTCGATTCCTCAACTGACCTATCCCTTTCACATTTCAGATATTGCTTCTCTCATCCAGGTGCACAAAATATAACATTAATGATTATGAAGTCATTCTACAACATAAAATCTTATTTAGAGGAGAGAAGTTTCCTCTTGTTTTCAATGCTTACTCATGGTCCCTAGATTAGAGTTATGCCCTTTAATGTGTACCGAGAGTTTTCTCCCGCAACGCACATGTGGTGGGACCAAAAATCCACCC
Organism: Papaver armeniacum; assembly: GCA_023531295.1. Classification (NCBI taxonomy): domain Eukaryota; kingdom Viridiplantae; phylum Streptophyta; class Magnoliopsida; order Ranunculales; family Papaveraceae; genus Papaver; species Papaver armeniacum. The sequence continues at coordinate 187,426 of JAJJWW010009403.1, forward strand.
CCTAAATTCCTCAGTGGGCCCCAGGGGCTGTGTGTGTATCGGGATTTTTCGGGAGAAAATCCTCGGTTCGTCTATCACTTCCCCTTTTCTAAACCCATCTCTCCAAAAAATAGTATTATCGTAACAATATAATAAGAGTGCAAAATCATTAAGATTATTTACTTCAATTTAATGTTAGAAAAATATATATAATAGGTGTCGTGTTTCTTACTAATCATATAGAAACCTCGACTGAATGAAATATATGTCTGAAAAGACTATGTTGGATGCGTGCTGAAGATCAAGAAAGCTTTTAATGGCATTGATGGTAATTAGTTGTTTCATACACCATTTTTTCCTTTACTTTTCATTATTATTTTTTGTGTTTCCTAGGTGGACATAATTCAAAATTTATTTCAAAATTTGCAAGGCCTATGCGATACATATTGATTTCCTAACAAAAAAGATTAACAATAATACGATGGGTTGATCCTGAAAAGATTAAGTTATTGAGAAGACCAAGAAAATTGTTACCATTTCCATCCGAGTCTTCCCAATCCCATGTAAAAACAATAAAATTGCTACACAATTGGAGGAGTTGATTTAGTTGTCCTATTACAATTAATAGGTATGTGGGCACTTTGGTTGGTCTTCACTTGCCTAATGATGCAAAAAAAAAAAAAAAAAAATCCCAGCCTCAATTTCACAGATTCAAGACCCATCAGCTCCATCAACTTCTCAAGTACCATCTTAATCACCTCCAGCTCAGTACCACCACAAACCCTAACGATTCTCAATCAAAACATCACAGTCCACAGCAGCAGTGTCTTAATCACTCAATGTCAAAACCCAACTCTATTTCACTCAACAACATCGATTTCTTCGTGATTCTTCTCCTCAGCAACATCAATTCTCGATCTAAATCTTCATAACGAAACTCTAACCCATAATAGTGACGAATCAAAACCCTGTGTTGGCTTCTTCTTTTCTCGATCTTGAACTCATCAGCGAACCCATCTCTCAACAACATCAATTAGGGAAATACTCCATTAATCCCCTGAAATCTTCTCGATCCATTAGTTGCGTCTTACAGACTCATCTTCTGTTCAGTCACTACCAGCTTAAGCTTAAACTGTCGGAGATTCTCACAGAAACCCCATCACTAATTTCTCCTTCTGAATTTCTTCTCGATCTCTTGGAAGTGCGGTTGCTGTTCTTTATTGTTTCAGTTTCGGGAGAAAGAAAGAATGAAATGAATGAGAGACGGATTCTCTCGAATTCAGGTTTAGGTAGTGATTTGGCCTGGATTCAGACACCCCAGCACTTAGACAAGGTGCACCCAGATGGTAACCCCTTAACCTTGGCTGATCTGTATTTAGTACTCCTCCAAGAAGAGTTGCCCCTTAACCATTACTGGGCTCCAAATAATGTTTGCCTGTGAAATGACCATTTTTCCCTTTCCGCGTGCCTTAGTCTGGTTTCAAATATCACTCGCTAGTGAATTGATCTTTTTGCCCTTAATGCTCCATATGAATGATTTCTCCTTCTTTTGTTCCGAATGACTCCATTGCACCTGATAAACTCAAAACCACACATAAGAGATGCAATTCCCAAGCAAAATAGCAAAGAAATCATAAATACTAGATATAAAATTAGGTGTTTTACAACACCTATCAAATACCAGTTTGACATCCTAACTGCAAGGGAATTCTACACAAACACAAACAAGGCTGACTCGACCACAACAATCCTACTGATTTCTAGCAAACAAAAAGCATGATGGCTCCACTTAGATTGTTTTCTAGACCAGCTTCTAAACCTTCGAAATGGAATTCGTTACAATTTAAGCAAACCCCTCAGGAATCAATCCGAGTTTAAGTAAGTTGAATAGAGGCGAGGGAACCTGCGTGGAGCTTTCATACCCAAGGCCTCACCGCATTACAAAGGCGCAGTCATGCATTCAACTTACGAAACCATCATGAACTTCGAAGTATGCTTAAAGAGTAACCAATATTTTTCGAATGACTTTCCTATTAAGCTCGTTACCCTATCGGTCTCGTTCTAGTCAAAATTTTAGGCTTAGGTTCGTGTTTGGTTTTGTTTTCCTAAGGCGGGCAAGAAGAGAACGGTGATGAAATCCGAACTCTTATCTTGTATGGCCAGTCCTTGCCCTTTACTAGGAAATTAAAGCAGCCAGATTCAGTTCCTCAACATATATTCACACGAAATCATCCAGTAAACCCGCTGACAGGGGATTCGCGGGTGTTTAGAATCCTTACCTCCCGTTCCAGACGGGGGATGAACCGTTGAAGTCGACTCGGGCCACGAATCCTATGTCGTGTACGAACCCGAGGGGCCGAGGTGATATCGCAATCACCGTCCTTCCCTGTGCAGTTTATATTTAAATTACCCTTCCTTAGGGTTTAAAATTAATAACGTCCGATAGTCCAAAAATAAAGTCCAAAAATTAAAAAGTCCAAAAATAAAAATTACAAAAATAATTACCTAATTACAGTTTCTAAAAAAAAAAAATAATAATTACACTATATACAAAATTTTCTTCTTCACTCCGTTCGGATCTCTCTTTTCTTTCTTATTTTGGCTTTGCTTTTCTTTTCAAACACTTTCTCTTTTCTTTCGCTCCACTCCAAATCTGAAAGCAAACAGAAATACCAAAACGCGTAAAAAAGAACAAAAATAATAAAAATAAAAATAAAACCTAAAAACAAATCTATACACAAGTCCGCGTCGGCGGCGCCAAAAATTGATCAAATTTTAGATAGTGGTAAGTAGAGTTGTCGTTCACTCGGACTTGTTGAAATTGATTTTAGGATTTAATAAAGAAAAATAATAAAAATAGAGAAAAAATACAATTTATGTCACAAGACGAAGAGAGTTACTAGGACTCGGGATTCCACCAATTCTCACATTCATGCGGTTCATCTATTAATTCCGGACAATTAAGGCTCATAAAGTAACAAACATCGACTCTAATTCTTTGCCAAGATAGATTTTATAAAGATTTATATGTAATTCACAAGCATGACGCATCTAAAGTACCTAAGACTAAGCATGCGACATCTAACGAATTCACAAATAATCAATAAAAATCATGAATCACTTATAATAGTGCCAATAGTCATAAAGGAATTTAAATATAATTACCACATGGGTGCAAAACGCTTCCTCCGTCGCCCGGTGATGGGTTCTAGCTCATCATGGTGTAAACACGCTCAAAAATCATTATTAATGCTCAAAAATGGTTTACAAATGATGAACAAGGGAGAAAAGATGAAAAGCCTGATTTGTAACAGTTTTAATTGTTACAAACGGACTGTTATAGAGAACGATACATGTAAAGTGTTGTCATTCTTTGTTCTACGACCCTCGGATGTCGATTTTTAAGTCATGTCGCTAAACTACGACCCTCAGATGTGTTGTTATCACTGTTGATAAACGACGGTCCCCTGTGCATTGATGTTCTTCGTGTTCTTCAGCAGCAGCAGAAATGGTGGTTTTCTGCAACTCGATTTTTTTGGCTTTCTGATGCTTTGCAACTCTCCCAATCTCTCCGTATCTCTTCTATGATATCAAAGAACTATTTATAACCCAACAGCACCAATAAATCTCGCTCATTAACCCACAATAATCTTCCATTACTCGGTGTTAAATAAAATATTTTTGGGAATATTTTCTTCCCTGATTTGACCCTTCACGCGTTTCCTGGTGTTGACACACTCCCAGTTGGAGTAAAACTCTGTTAAGATACACTCTATCCTCTAATACGCACAGGAAATCCCATGAATATCTCGTGCCAACTCGTGAATATCTCCCGTCCTCTGATTTCTTCCAAACGAGTTTCTAGCCAATTCTAGTCGAGCTAAAGACCCAAACCAAGCCTGTTAGGCCCAAAGGAAGATACCCAATGATTTTCAGCCTTTGAATCTCCTTCTAGCACGCCCAAAATCGCATCTCAGTTCTGCCAGGCGATAACCTATTTTTTCCCGCCAATTTTCATTTTCAAACGAAGAAGAAGGAGGTGCCCCTTAACCAGTGATGGGGTGCGATTAGCAGTTGGCTCCCTGGGGTTCCCATTAGCAATTGGGTTACCCCTTATCCAAAGTGGGAGTCCGAATAGCAAATGTCCTCCGGAGGTGTTCCGAGCAACTTTTCGGGCCGAATTTTCCAACAATCTTTAATTCCAAAAAATACATACAAACACACAAAACACCATAATAAGGAAAAAAACGAGTACTAACAATACGAAACATTGAGGACAAATTTGACACATAAATGCGTCTATCAATAAACAATTCGTTTTCATTAGCTTGTTAGGTGTTCTTCTTAGTTCTGTAGTTCTGTGGATGCAGATGTCATTTTTCTCGCTAAATGATTCATTTCATTAGTTTCCAAGTGATGAATTTTTAGTTCAATTTTTATGTTAACACATCATGTTTTTTGAGTGAGTCTGATTAAATCATTAAAATGGGAAACAGATTTTTTTCATTGTGAGAAAACTAATCAAAGTTATCATTTGAATGATTTGAGTACTGATACATATGATTAAAAAAATTACTATTTGATCTACCATGATTGTTGAAATGTCTATAAAAATCTTGCGGAGAGAAGTGAGGAGTAGGTACAGCCGTACCAAAAATTACTCATGACGTGTATTTATTTTTTCAGGTGTATATTGCCATTTGAGTCGCCTAACCGAAAATGGATGGAAAAGTTGACGAAAAGAGGTTTTGCTAATTTAATTTCTGTAGGGGAGGTAACGCAAATTAGCGATCTTGCCAGGGGAGGTAATGCAAATTACCCCTATTTTTATTTTTATGTTTCCCTTCCCTCTCTAGTCTCTTCTCGACACTCAACAACCTGGATCAAAATAACTCTTTCAACACTAGAGTTTAACCCGTGCCGTTATATAAAATTTTGGATGATTATGTTAGATTATTTGTCGAGAATAAGTGGATTTCTAGTCAAATATCCCTAACTTTGAAATGAAACCCGAAAAACGGGGCATTATGACACCTGAATCAATAGTCCTTAACTGAAACCAACTCAAGCCATTTATGTTATGTCAAAAAAGTAACTCAATTCACCAATGGACTTCCATATTATGCCACAAAAGTTTCACACCATATAGCTGAAAGGCGCTAGAAGTTGGCGGTGAAATTCACTTATAGGCCCCTTACAACTTGATATCTAAATAGAACGTTATAATTAGAGCGTCCAAAGTCCGAACGTGGTTCCATAAGACAGTCCATTGAAACAGGAATTCAAAATGTCAGTGATTGCAATTCAAAATTCTAACATTTTATCGTTATGCAACAATGGAGTTTGAAATTTTATACTACGTATAAAGGAAGTTCATAGATCAAACATCATGATTAATTAATAATTGATCAGTATTACATTCATATTACTAATATTAGAAAATGCAATTCAAAAGTATAAAATCTATCTAATACAATAAAAAAAGGTCATGGATCAAATACTGATTAGTATTGCACGCTCCTAACCCAAGTAACATCTCTTTGACACAAATTGTTTAATGTACATAATTGCTCATGTGAGAAAAATATTCGTTTTGGAAACTGAAATTCAAAATTATATGTTTGAATAAAAAATGGAAAGTTTTACGTCTAAGTAACTTCCCTACTCTTGCTATCGGTTTTTACATTGCAATCAAATCTCTGTGATGCTACTAATGAATATAAAAATAGTGGAGAACATAGCTCATTCATCCTAATACTTCGTAAAGTAAAAAATTGAGAAAGAAAATCAAAATATTGTACAATGATTTTACGCTAAATCAAAATATTAGTACTTGCACATATTTTTCCCTTTTTAGTTATGTTGAGACTGAATTACCCAATCAACGTGGTGCTCCTAGTTGTTGTCTCTCAATAAAAAAAATCTTGAATTCCTAAAAGTCGATTCCTCAACTGACCTATCCCTTTCACATTTCAGATATTGCTTCTCTCATCCAGGTGCACAAAATATAACATTAATGATTATGAAGTCATTCTACAACATAAAATCTTATTTAGAGGAGAGAAGTTTCCTCTTGTTTTCAATGCTTACTCATGGTCCCTAGATTAGAGTTATGCCCTTTAATGTGTACCGAGAGTTTTCTCCTGCAACGCACATGTGGTGGGACCAAAAATCCACCCCCCTAAATTCCTCAGTGGGCCCTGTGGGTTTGTGTGTGTGTATCGGGATTTTTCGGAGAAAATCCTCGGTTGTCTATCACTTCCCTTTTCTAAACCCATCTCTCCAAAAAATAGTATTATCGTAACAATATAATAAGAGTGCAAAATCATTAAGATTATTTACTTCAATTTAATGTTAGAAAAATATATATAATAGGTGTCGTGTTTCTTACTAATCATATAGAAACCTCGACTGAATGAAATATATGTCTGAAAAGACTATGTTGGATGCGTGCTGAAGATCAAGAAAGCTTTTAATGGCATTGATGGTAATTAGTTTTTTCATACACCATTTTTTCCTTTACTTTTCATTATTATTTTTTGTGTTTCCTAGGTGGACATAATTCAAAATTTATTTCAAAATTTACAAGGCCTATGCGATACATATTGATTTCCTAAAAAAAAGATTAACAATAATACGATGGGTTGATCCTGAAAAGATTAAGTTATTGAGAAGACCAAGAAAATGGTTACCATTTCCATCCGAGTCTTCCCAATCCCATGTAAAAACAATAAAATTGCTACACAATTGGAGGAGTTGATTTAGTTGTCCTATTACAATTAATAGGTATGTGGGCACTTTGGTTGGTCTTCGCTTGCCTAATGATGCAAAAAAAAAAAAAAAAAAAAAAAAAAAAGTAACGTAATAATAGCATTCATTCAAGGAATGTCTCTTTAGAGCTTCTCCAATGGAATGTGTGTGAAGAAAAAAGTCTTCATCCACATAGGATACACAACCATTTATATAAAAAATCATCTCCAACCCATTGATGTGAGGGTGATGTGGCAAAAAAAAAAAGTTATACGGTGAACCTCTTGTTTTAGACATTCACTTAGAGGATGTCTTCTCATCCTAGTCACACTTTTGTTAATAAAAATCATTAAAAACAAAAATAGAAATAATTTTAACCAATTATATACCTACAAATAAGTAAAAGAAGGATACAACACTTTATGGGTTGGAGAAAAAATTTATTTTTCACAAGAAATAGACATTATCCCAGTTATCTAAAATACATAGCTCTCCCTTCTCTCCTAAAATCGGGCGACAAAAACGTTTCAACTCAGTATTCTATTTTCAATTTTCATCATGTTTTGATCTTTCTTCAAATCTTATTCCAGTTTAATCTTCTCTTATTTGGTTAATTAATCTTTCTTACATGTATTAATTTTGATTTTACATTTCTACTCTTTTTACTTTTACAATCTTTTTATCTTTCAAATTCTAAAAACTTGTTTCATGAGAATGAGTAACTAATTTTCTACTTAAATCTCTAATATGTGTTTACAGATCGAGGTATCTCTTTTGGCGTTTGCCTTCTTATGTGTTGTGATTATGGCGTTTGCCGAGCTGATTATTATTATCATTCGTTTGTTTGAACAGGAATTCTGTAATGGTTTCAATGGCATGTGGTGGATGAAGAACAAAATCGGTCCCAACCCGGCGATCTGCAACATTAATGAAGCCCGCGTTCCTCTCGGTTTTAAAATTTTGAAATTAAAAAAAGTCAGTTTCCTTCCGAGCATTGTCTGCCTTATTTTTCTCGGGTCAAAAGCCAGCTGCAAAACTTACCATATCAAAGAAGATACTCACTTACTGGAATTGAGTTATCACGACCAAGAATTAAGGAACAATATCTCAAACATATACTTTCAAACCTTTTATCCTTCTCTACATAAGAATACTTCACACAGTCAATTGTGCTTCATTCCAAAACTTTATCACAATGGAAGGAGATAGTTCATCACAAGTTGGAGATCTGGTGAACAAGTTTAAGCAAGTCGCTTTAGAACTAGGTGATACTTTCGAGATCGTAGATTACTCTCAAACCGAAGAAAAGAAGGAGAAGATGATTCAACATGGGAAGCAAGTGCAATTGGGAAGATTATCACGGAAGGAAGAATGAGAGCTGAAACAGTGGAGAAACATATAGGATTCACATGGCCTTTCATGACAGCTGAAGATCTAAGGATTGTGGAAACAAATCCTAACATCATGATTTTTAAGTTCAGCAATTGGGATCTGTTGAATAAGGTTATTGAACAACGTCCATGGGGCATCAACAAGCATTTACTGGTAATACATGACTATATACCAGGCATGATTTACACTGAGGAAAAACATTGGGGATTTCAACTTTTCTGGATACAACTGAGGTTTTTGCACCCTGAACACATGAATACTGCTACAGTCACAAAAATAGGATAAATTATGGGCCAAGTTATGAAGATAGAACCCAAAGACGCAATCCATGTTGGCAATGTTCCTGTCAAAGTTTGTGTCAATATTGATCTTACCAACCCTTTAAGGAGAGGAGTCAAAGTTGTCACTAACGCAGGGGTATCTCGTTGGATCAAGTTTTTTTATGAAAGACAACCACCTGGTATTTGCACTGAATGTTATGTCATCAAGCATTGCAGGGGAGCATGCAAAGCAGCAAAATATTTTCTCGAAAAGGCTCACGAAAAGCCATACTTTTTTGGAAAAATAACTAATGTTCGGAAAACTATAGTCATCAATTCGACAACTAATGCACCATCTTCTAAGAAGAGCAGCAAAAATGTAACAAAAACTGCAGTGTTTGTACCGCCTAAGGATGGAGTTCAAATTAATCTCGATTTCTTGCTGACAAAGGCAGCGGGTAAGGATGATGGAGAAAACAACAGACTCGAAAAAAGACTAAGAGCAACTGATGAAGGTAGCACCTCCAATAGCAACATTGAAGTAGTTTCGTCCACCACTGCCAACACTGACTCCAGCACAGAATTCCAATCATCTCAGAGAATCACCACTGGAGATGCTCAGTCTACAAACACAGAAAAAGAGATGCAGGTAATCTTTTTACATATTAAAATCCACTATTTTCGATCTCTTGCCCTATTTACGACATATTTTAAAATTATTTTGACTCTGACTCTACTGCATTGTTTTACATCAAAGCATTTTTGTCTAAGTATAACTTACACTTTAACTTTCATTATTGCTTTCGAAAACATGAATATTTTATCCTGGAATGTTCAAGGTTTTAAAAATATTACTACTAGAAACCATTTGAGTGATCTTATAAGAACCCAGAACCCAGATATTATCTTCTTGTGTGAGACAAAGTTAGACCAACTCAAATGCAAACCTCTTCTGAAGCAGTTCCAATACCCCAATAGTGCTTTCATTGAACCAATAGGGGTTTCTGGAGGCCTTGTCATACTTTGGAAATAAGGTTTCACTTGTGACATAGTTGATACTCATCATAACATGTTATTATTGTTCAGTATGATCTTAGCAAACCAGAATTCTTGTTAACTTGTATGTATGGTTATTCTAACTATACTAGGAAAAAAGAACAATGTAATTATATTCATAGTATTAGCAGAGCTAGTATAAATCCCTGGATTATTTTAGGTGACTTGAACTTCCATATACTTGAAAATAATTCTAGTGCTTCATCTTCTACTGATAGTTGGGTAAATAATATTGTTTCTAATTGTGGACTAGAAGATATAGGTTTTGTTGGCAAAGATTACACTTGGACATATAATAATATGGGGACAGGTACTATTAAAACTAGGATAGACATGGCATTAGGAAATGGAAATTTATCTTTACACTATCCTAATTCTAAGTTACTTCAATTAGATCAACTAGGAAGTGATCATAGACCTGTCATGTTAGATACTGATGTTACTCTTCCAAAATGTTAAAAGCCTTTTAAGTTTTTTTGGACTTGGTTAAATGATGCATCTTGTTCTACTATTATTGCTAATGCTTGGAAGGAAAATGTTAATGGCTCTCCAGCTTTTCAACTTGTTAATAAGCTTCACATAACAAGTAAAAGGTTATCTTTGTGGAACAAAGAGCACTATGGTGATATTAATCAACAGGTCAACAAACTTCAACAAGAACTACATAAACTCCAAGAGAAAAATTCTACTTCAGATAACAACAATTCCATCATCAACATCAACAATGAGCTTAGTAAGTGGCACAAAATAAAGGCTGAGTTCTATCAACAAAAGTCCAGAGATAATTTCATCAAAGACATGGATGCAAATAACAATTACTTCCATACCAAAGTAAATAGAAGGAAGACAAGAAATAACATAGACTCAATTCAAGACCACAACAACATATGGTTCCAGTCAAGGGAACAAATCTCTCAACACCGTACACAGCACTTTCAGAGTATCAGTTCAACTAGAAATCCAGTTATTAATGAAGGACTCTATTCAATTCTTCCTACAGTTATTTCAGAAGAAGATAATATGTCTCTTAGAAGAATTCCTACTGATGAAGAAATGCATGTCACCTTGAAGAGTATGGAGAATTGGAGTGCACCAGGGCCTGAGGGTTTTCAAGATGGATTCTACAAATGCCAATGGAACATAGTTGGTGAAGATGTAAGTCTAATGGTCAAGAGATTCTTTGAAACTAAACACCTCCTCAAACAGATCAACAAAACCTACATTTCCTTAATTCCAAAAAAGAAGAAATGTGTTTGTGCAGCAGACTACAGACCAATTGGTCTGTGTAATACATCATAGAAGATTATTTCTAAAGTCATTGTTAACAGGATGAAGCCATTAATGGATAAAATCATCTCTCCCTTTTCAGCAAAGATATGTTTCGGGAAGACTTATTAGTGATAACACTATAATTGCACAAGAAATCATACATTCCATGAAGAAGAAAAGAGGAGAAACAGGTTGGTTGGCTTTAAAGCTTGATATGTCAAAAGCTTTTGACAGGTTAGAATGGTCTTTCTTATTGAAGGTTATTTCCTACTTTGGGTTTAATGATGATTTCTGTGATTTAATTCATCAATGCATAAGTACTACCACCCTCTCAGTAATGCTTAATGGATCACCTTGTGATGAATTTTCACCTTCAAGAGGCATCAGACAAGGTGACCCCTTATCACCTTATTTATTCATACTTGCTATGGAGTTTCTCTCAAGACAACTCTGCTGCTCAAGAGAATAAATCTATAAAAGGTATTAAAGTGGTTGCTTCTTCACCAGCCATTAATCATCTGCTCTTTGCAGATGATTGCTTGATCTTTACTCAAGCAAATCTTACATCGGTTCATAATCTACTATAATTGCTTCATGATTTCAGCAGTCAATCTGGACAGGTCAAAATTTTTGATAAAAGTGCAGTTCATTTCAGCAAGAAGACAAAGCCCGAGGTAGCTGAGACTCTAAAACAAATCCTTGGAGTCAAAACTATGAACTCTAAAGAAAGGTATCTAGGTTCTCCACTAATTCTTGGACACTCTAAACAAGAGTCTTTCAAGAATATAAAAGAATCTTTTGAGAACAGATTATCCACATGGTCCGATGTTTCTATGTCTCAAGCAGGAAGAGGCACTATGATTAAACATGTGCTTAATTCCGTTCCTATTTATCAGATGGGAACTTTCAAACTTCCATCAAATCTTCTTCAGCAACTCACCAGCATAGAAAGGAAATTCTTTTGGGGAGATAACAGCAATAGAGGAAAAAATCCTACAGCATGGTTAAGCTTATGAAGACCTACAGGGATGGGTGGCCTTGCTTTCAGGGATTTGGAGAAACTCAATTTAGCAATGCTCACTAAACTTGCTTGGAGATTGTACAATGAACCTGACAACCTAATGTCACAAGTTCTATCCAGTAAGTACTTCAAAACTGGAGATATTATTCATCAGAATATTTGTGCTAAAAATTGCTCTTATGTCTGGAATGGAATTACTAAAGGGATGTTAGTTGTTCAACAAAATTACTTTATGGAGATAAACAATGGCTTAAAGACTAAAATATGGAAAGATTGGTGGATACCTGGTATGGCACACCCTCCAATTCCAAAAAATGAGTTTTTTCGTTTCTATGATCTTGTGGTAGAACTTTTTCTTCATGATTCTTCACAATGGAATGTTAACTTACTGGATAAATTGTTCGATCCTGATACTGCACCGAAGATACAATCTTTCTACATAGACAACAGTAAAGACGACATCATGATCTGGCTTCCGGCCAAAGATGGTAAATTCAAAGTAAAAAGCACTTACAAAAAGCTTACTTTTAATGACAGATAAGTTCGAATCAATGGGGTTACAGTCAACAAGAAAGTGTGGAAAGCATTATGGGGTTTTAAAGCTGCTCATCGTATTAAACTTTTTGCATGGAAATGCATAAGAGAAATTCACTGCACTAAGATCAAAAGAGCAATGTATGATGTTACTCAAGAGACTGGTTGTGAGATATGCAGTAGGGCTGAAGAAACAATGGAACATTTGATGTTTGAATGTAAACATGCAAGAGCAGTATGGAATGGTATCAATATCAATATAGATGCAGTCAGAAACAACACAGTTTCTGAATGGATGATAAGTTGGTTCCAGTCTACACAAAATGATGAAGAAGAAAAAAGGTTGCTTACTCTTATGATAGGTGCATGGGTCATTTGGAAAGACAGATGCGATTTAGTTTTTCAGGGAGTATCTCTTAACCCTGTTAACTCTGTGCATAAAATACTTTATCACCTTAACTCACATCTGCATGTAGACAATGACTCTTTAAGTAATCCTATGGGCAATATCAATATCTCTAGATGGAAACCACCTTTAGAAGGTGTTATTAAGCTCAATATAGATGCATCGGGAACAACTAGAAAAAATACTTTGGTTTAGAAATTTGAAATTTAAAATTTTGAAATTGGTTTGATTTTAGGTATTAAAATTTCAAAGGGGAGGAAGGGTATAAAAGTTAGTCTTATGGTGGAATCCAAGCTATTCCAAGTGCGAAAAGTGTGGAACGTAAAGTCTAATGACTTTCAAATTGTGGTCATCCACTTTTTTTACAAGGCATGTTCCAAGGTTTCATGGAAGATAGGTTGGACTCCAAATGATAGAACGGATCCAAAAGCATATAGAGTTGCAATCAGATTAACGCTTTTTGCCAATCCGATTGGCGTTCTACACCAATCTTAGAAGTTGGAATTCTTCCACCATTAGACTAACACTTCCATGATCTATTCCAAGTGCTGGTGTGTTACCATAATAAAATTTCAATTAGGTAGATATTGATTTGGCAGATATTGATTATCCTTCAATTGAATTATGTCAACCAAACAATAAATTTCAATTAGGTTTCTTATTCCTAGGAATCCAATTCCTAGAATTGGATTACCTATAAGGCTATAATCCTATTCCTGGATTTTCAATAACTTGAACCAAAAGCATTGTAACATCTTACACAAAACCTATGTATAATGTGAAAATGATTGTATAACGATTGTGCCATGACACAAAGTGTCGGGGATTGAATTTCCTAATTGAATATCTCTATTTATAGATGTTCAAGACTAAAGGTTGTTTAGAATTCAAGCTGAGATAACTTGAAATTCAAGCAAACACTTTCTCTGTTTAGATGAAACTCTAATTAGGGTTTCAAGTAAGTATGTAAGAAGTTTGTCTTGAAATAACATAGAAGAATATACATAGTGGTCCGGCTATGTGAACCTTGTATAATGACAATTCTTGGCAAATATACATTTTCGAACTAATGAGCAATATCATGTTCATATAAACACTTAAGAACTTGATCATGATGCACATACAAAAGGAGTTTTAATGATCATAAATGTCTTAGAGGTGTTTAATTATGAGAGTCATAACAATGTTAAACATATTTAATAAATAAGTCTTTAAGCATCTGCTTATATTCACTAGGATGGGTTGTGAAATGGTTCGTGAACCGCTAGCTAGTTCGTGAATTCAGGGTGCTACGGTTCGTAAACCGGGTTCGTGAATTGTCCTGCTTCCTAAAATTAAGATGTCTATGGTTCGTGAACCGCTGGCTCGCCAACCTTCCTATATTTCGAACATCTGATATCAATAGTTTGCGAAGTGGTTTGCCAACCTTCCAAATTACAGTAGTTCTAAAAAACTCTCTTTCATGTTTGAAACCTTCCCAAATGTCATAGGTAGAAGTATCATTGTTTGGGCAATATTCAAATGATGCACAACATTAATTAGTTCTTGAACAATAAATTGGTTTGAACTAAGATTGCTAAGCATCAATGAACATCCAATGCTTAAATCATATTTCGAGATGTTTAACAAGACAAACTCGACTCAAAATTTCTTCTTTTCAATAAATATCTTTGGAAGTCATACGACATAGTCTCATAAAGATAGAATGGTAAAGCTTTTGAGTAAATAGAATAGTTCAATCTTCACACACCTTGTTAATTAAGTTTTCCAAATGTCTTCGTCGATCTTCAATCTTTGAGGGTTATTCAGTGATGTCTGATACTCAACTACTAACTTTTATACCTAGTCCGAGACTTAACGTAGACTATAAATCAATATATAGTTTTGTTCACTAAACATTGACAACAAGCTTGAGATAGTAAAACTTGTGAGTTCGACTAAACAGTGCTCTAACAAAGCCAACAACGATTAAAATTGTTCTATCTTTAGCAGTCAATTTAACTGGAAAATACATCATCTTGGTTTTAACAATTGAAAGAAGCCATGTACATGACTCAATTTCCAAGCTTTTGAAGATCCCACTAGGCCCAATCATGTATGTTTGCTACACACAAATTCATATATAATTTTAAACAGGCACCAAAAACATGGTATGACAACTCAACTTATGCTTTACTCTTACTGAAGTTCATTTCCTCTGCTGCTAATATTTCATTCTTTGTTTATAAACATGAATCTAACATGGCTATAATATTGATTTATGTTGTTGATATTTTGTCGACTGTTTCGTCTCCTACAGTTCAGCAGCAATTCATTACTCAACTGCAAGCTCAGTTTCCTATCAAAGACTTAAGGAACTAGCACTATTTCTCGGGCTTAGAGGTGAGGAGAGATAATGTTGCCATTTTTTTCTCACAAACTAAAATGCAATTGGTCTGTTAAAGAAACATCATATGGAGGGAGCCAAATCTTGTCAGACTCCTATTGCCACTTATACAAAGCTCATCAAATTTGATGGGGAATTGCTAGATAATCAACTGAATATAAATCACTTGTTAGTCTTATTCAATAATTAACACTGACCAGGCCATGGATTTATTTATTTTTGTTAATCTTTTTTGCCAACATATGCAGTATCCTAGAGTTCTTCCTATGGTAGCTGCGTCTAAGATAGATGTTCTTCCTATGGTAGCTGCATCTAAGATATATTAAGGGCAGTTTGACTCACAATTTTCATTTTGCTAGACAATACTAGGGAAACTGGATTTTCTAAGGTTGAAATCCCATTTCATGTTCATCCAAGAAACAAACTATTGTTGCAAGGTTTAGCATTCGGGCTGAATTCAAAACTCTTACTCACAGTGCAACTGAAATGGTATAGATTTGTTATCTTCTTCAAGATCTCCATTTTCATTTACTTGCTATTCCTAGTTGGTTCAATATCTCTAGTTTCCAATCCTGTTCAACATTCTAGAATGAAGCATATTCGCATACACTATCATTTTATTAAGGAACTAGTGTAATCCAAGGCTTTGGATGTATTTTTTGTCATCAAATAGCTAACATATTTTCCAAGGGATTGCGTGGCCTAGATTTTCTCTTCTCAAAACCAAGCTCAAGTTTGTACCTCCCTTGTGCTTGAGGGGGATATTAGCACTCATATAACTGGCAGAAGAGGTACGGTGCAAAGAGTGCTGTGTAGCTCAAAGTGTAATTGGGGTATCAGTATATTACTCTCTGTTTGTATTGTAAGTTTGTGCTTTGCACACTCATTTTTGTTAATGGTTTGTTAACAACTAGTCACTTAACGATTTCTAAATATTCATACAATAATTCTCTGTGTTTTCGGTGAAAAAAATTCTGAATTATCTTCTTCATTTTTGTATCTCAAATACCTCCATAAATAGTATCAAACTAGCCTTTTAGTTTTTTTATTTTACTTTATTTTGGACCTAACATTATTTTTTTTCTGGTTTAAGGAAAAAATCCTCATAAGCTAACCAAAAAAATGTCCTCCAGATATACCAAATTTAAGTAAATAACTACCCTTGAATTACCAAGTTCAAATAAGTTTTAGGAAGATCTATTTTGGTGGAGTTTGGATCACTGCAGAGGTAGGGGTTCGAATTCTAATTGTTGAAATCCGCTCCAATTTAAGGAGTTTGGATGTAGTCTAGGGACCACTAGTCTAGGGCATTTAAGAAGAAAAAAAATGGTGGAGTTTTTTCTTATTATGCAAGCACATCAAAATATGCCATGTGTCTTGGACTATTCTATAACATTGACTACCAATGCCGGCAACGAGAAGTTATTTTTGAGATAGCAAAATCCGGAGATATAAGATCTGATTTTATTCCGGGGCCTTTCATAAGTGTTCCTTCCAAGTTTGAAACAACTATTCCAAGCTGCGCATGCAGTTTGTCATTCCTTCAAAGGAAACCATGTGGAGCGCTAGGAACTGACCATAAAAGAACATGCATTTAAAGAATTTTTTTGATCAATAATTTATACTTTAGAACTAAAAGTTTGATGCAAATATATATAACCATGATTAAACATGATCTAACTGGATTCGAACAAAATAACTCATTTATCTTTCTTTTCTCTCTCTCCTCTCTCTCTCACACTTTCTTCTCCAACAAAATCATCAAGAACAACCCTTTTTCTCTCAGATCTAGTCTATTTTTGGACTTGATCTGAGCAGATTTCTTCATTATTCCTTGTTTAATAGTTTAGCTAGTAGTTTAGTGTAGTTTTTATTATGTTTCTTACTTATCTACACCGTTATGGTGGTTTTATTTACTCTTTTGAGGTTTATCTTCGCTTTAATGACGATTCTTGGTTATTGAGTTGGGTTTTAAGATCAATAGTGATGCTCTCCAACGACGAAATCTTCATCTTGGTTGTCTCCGGAAACGGAATCTTCATCATCAACTTATCCGGCGACGAAATCTCCATAGGTGGTCTTTTTGACGACGGAAGCTTCATCACTAGTTACAAGAGATTTGAGCAAATCACTCCTACTTTGGGAGCACATCTTTCTATAGAAGAAAAACAAACTAAATGGTTGGAAGTTAATTCTGAGAAAAACCATCCCTCTTCCGATTTAATTCATACTTGTATTTGTCTTACTCCGGTAATCCTTCTCTTTCTCTTATCGGATTTTTCGGTATTGTACTTTTACGGTATGTTCTTGTTACTTTGTATTCTCTTATTTTCGATCTTAAACTCATTGTAACCTCGAATTTTCATTAATGGAAAGGTTCATTTAAAAAAAAAAAAAAAACATGCATGATATTAATATATGCCTACTAGGAGGGTCTTGTGGCAGTGCCGCAGTGTCAACCCACCGAAAAATGTAGATGCTCATATTCATCTTTTTATCCATCATGACGGGGGAACGCGGGTTATATTATAGGGCAACATATCTGAACAGCGGCGGAGCCAGTATTTAAATGTTGGAGGGGCCATATAGAGATCTATAAAAAAATTTAAACCGACCTAAACTCTTTTCCTAAGATAGAAAGGATATTCAAAGATATTAAGAATTAGATTTAAGGGAAGTTAAAATCATTTTAGGAAAATCATTAATAACGTAGGAGTTATTTATACAGGAAAGTTTCTTCTCATTTTCCAAACTTTTCTTGGAGGGGCCACATAGTACATAAGTTACAATATTTAGGAGGAGATGTGAACAAATGCCTACTTAATTGCCGTAAGCTTGGGGTGGCCATGGTCACCCACAAGTTTCATATAGCTCCGCCGCTGTATCTGAATCTTGCTATGGACATCACAAACCAGCAGGGCCGTCCCTGAGACATGGTTTTAACTTAGGGTGCTTGCGCTCTAATATCAAGGTGACGACAGTTCATTATGTATTTCTATATCAGTACTATCAACTTTATGATTGAAATGCAGAATGTGTTGTCACTGCCTCACTTCTTCTCCTTTTCATGGAAGGTTTTTTTTTTTTTATATAGAAAAAGAGGATAACCTCACTGCATTGATATTGAATTGGCGTAGTTTCCGATAGGAGAGTTACGATATGTCATTACATCATCATTCCATGACTGAATGTTTAAATAAATCAACATTGCCCATAAGCTTTTGTCTACCCAGCTATGTCTAATTGCATATTTGTTACAAAAAACGGCTAATTTAGCTGCCCAAATTATATCGATTCTTCTAACAAGAGTAAAATCCTTAACTAAGAAGTTTATGTCAAACTTTAAGTTGTTTCCAAAATCTGCACTAATCATGTATCTTTGTTTTCTTGCTTCTGCGTACTTTCCTATTAGCAGCATGAGAGTTGGTTCAGAGTCACTTCTGAAAGAGATAATATGTCCACTCCATTTTGTTTCCCACTGGAAAGCTGCATCCGCTCCTGCCTTTTCTAGTTCTTCTCTAGTTGTGCACTCAGCATGTAACCCTCTAGCTTCCCTGATTTTCCCTGTATGATCAAACAAAGTTAGCCCAATTCCAGTCGTAGCGGTGGAGTTCATCATTGTAAAAGCGATATTTATTTTCAAATTCATTTTTCCTATGTGCTCATCAACCTGTTGAGTAGAGATTTTCAACACCTCATCATTATTTGGGTTATAGTACAAAGATTGCATTACACTGTATCCGGGTTTGTTTACAGAGTTAAAACTATTGATATATTTAATAATGCTATTTGTTGTTTCCACACTGTTTTGTTTTTTCCTTTTGAAAGTGAAGTTGCACCTCGCTTTCCAAATGTGCCAAATTATTATGCTACACAGTACCTCCCAATCAATGTCATAGTTTCCCTTTTCTGAATTTTCAAAACAGTTAGTTAACCATTCATGGAACGATTGTGTACCATTCATAACATAATTCATATCAAGGTTAAAATGCATCCATACTTGTTGTGCAAAATTACATTGTAAAAAGAGATGGGTTAGAGTTTCCTGACCATTGCTACACAAGTTGCATACAGTGTTTATTCCTGGTACGTTTGTTGCCATCCGCATACTATTTGGTAAAATAGCATGTGCCGCTTTCCAAATGAAATTTTTGACAGAAGGAGAGGTGTTCATTTTCCAGATCTTTCCCCAATACTGATTTGTGTTTCCGTTTGAGTTTAAGTGGTTGTATAGAGATTTTACTGAAAACGTACCTTTGTTGTTTAATGTCCAGTGTGGTGTGTCTTCTTTATCAACAGCAAATATCCTTATTTGCTTAATTTTTTCTATGGTTTGTCTATCAAAACACTTGGCCAGTATTCCTGTGTCCCATGTGTTTTGTGGTGTGATCGATTGACTTACTTTAGAGTACTCTGTATGTTTTCATCTAATTTTTGTATTGGCGGCATTTTATCGGGATCCAAAATCATCCCGGATATCAATGTTTGTACCATTCCCAACTTCCCAAAAACAACACTTGTTTTATTTGATTTATACCACTCATAAAACCTTTCCAAATCCAACTATCTTTCCTATTTGGTTTGTTATTGATGTGAAGAACATCACAATGTGGATAATATTTTGCTTTTAGGATTGTTGCACAAAGGGAATCGGGTTTCTCTTTGAGTTTCCATCCCATTTTAGCAATCATTGCTAAGTTGAAATTCTGGATATTTTTAATTCCTAGGCCCCCTTCATCAAGTGATTTACAAATCGATGTCCAATTTTCAAGCAAACTCCCTTCTTACCGTTTTCATTTAGACCATTTTCATCTTTTCCCCACCAATAGTCACGTTGCAATTTAGTTAGCTTTTTACATATCTTTACTGGAATTTTAAAACAATTCATTTGATAAACATACAATGAAGTAGTTACATTTTTTATCATTACTGTTTTTCCGGCATTGTTCAAGTTTATTCCTTTCCAACCAACCATTCTATTTTTCATTTTCTCTACAAGGGGTTCAAAACATTCAATTTTTGATCTATTTGTAAACAAGGGCGATCCTAGATATTTATCCGTAAGAGGGATTGCAAAGTAACTCCCAATATTTCTTTTACCCTATGTCTTATACTAGTTTGTTTTTGGGTGAAGAAGACCCACGATTTACTTAAGTTAATGATCTGTCCAGACGCAAGTCCAAAATTTTTAAACAGATTTACTAGGTTGTGGCAAGTCTTTTCATTTACTTTGCAAAACAGAAGACAATCATCTGCAAACATTAAATGACTTATAGAAGGTGCATTGTGAACAATTTTTATTCCTTTTATCAAATTAGTATCCTCGGCATGGGTAATTGTTCTAGACAACGCCTCCATGCAAAACAAGAACAAGTAGGGAGAGATTGGGTCTCCCTGTCTCAATCCCCTCGTAGGTTTGAAAAATTCAGTGGGAGACCCATTTAACAACACAGAGAGAGTGGTAGTGGAAATACATTGGTTCACTAGATTACGCCATTTATCATTGAAACCCATTTTGGTCATTATTTGTAACAAGAAGTCCCATTCGACCCTGTCGAATGCTTTGGACATATCAATTTTTAGTCCCATGAAACCCTTTTTTGATTTGGAATTTTTCATCTTATGTATAAGTTCATGAGCCAAAGTAATATTCTCTGAGATCTGCCTTCCAGGAATGAAGGCAGATTGATATGGCGAAATGATTTTTTCGAGTAAACTTTTCATTCTCCCTGCCATGAGTTTTGAAATTATTTTATAAGATGTGTTTGCTAAAGCAATTGGCCTGAACTGTTTGGGGTAGTTGGGTTCGAGTTTTCGGATTAGGAAATGAATGAAGCATTCATTTCTTTAGAAATGTTTTCGAGTTGTAAAAAAGTTTGAACCATTGTGACCAAATCAGGCCCTATGATTTCCCAATTTTGTTGAAAAAATTTGGTGGGAAACCATCCGGTCCTGGGCTTTTGTCTGGTTCCATAGCAAACAGAGTTTGCTTAATTTCAGTTTCAGACGGGGTGTTACAAAGCATTTCATTATCCAAGTGTGTTATGCAACTTGGAATCAGGTCAATCATGTTGTGGTCCATCTTAGGATTAATGTGGTAGCTATATTATGGAAATGATTTGTTAAGCATTCACTATTTCTTTACGATTTTCTAACCATTCATTTTTTTCATTTCTTAGAACTTCTATCCTATTTCTCCTAAAATGTTGCTTCGCTTTATTATGAAAGTACCTCGTGTTTCTGTCCCCTAAGGCAATGTTTTGATCTCTACTCTTATCTTTCCAAAACTTCTCTTTAATGGTATACCATCTAGCTAGGTCGTTCCTTAGATTTCCAAGGTCAGAGGCTTTGTTCACATAATTTGTCTGCTCATTTATTCTTTTCATTTCCTTTTTTATATTGTCTATGTTACTATGTATGTTTCCAAAACTATTTTTGTTCCAAAGTCTCAAAATATGTTTGACAGTACCTAATTTTCTATTTACTTTGTGAGCTGGTGAACCTTTCACATTAGTTTGCCATATTTTTTGTATTAAAGGTTTACATTCTTCATGTTTCATCCAATCCCCAAAAAATTTAAAAGGGGTTGCACCATCATTCCAATGGTTATAAGTATTTAATTTTATAGGGATATGATCAGAAGCCAAAGGACCCAAGTGTTTTATACTAGAATTAGGGAATTTCTTTTTCCATTTTGGGTTAACTAAAGCCCTATCTAATCTTTGTTCAATATTTTGATTATCATCTCTATGGTTGTTCCATGTGTAGGTATACCCCGTGAACCCCAAATCCATTAAGTTACATTTGTTTATCAGCTTATTAAAAATTTTAGCCTCATGTTTTTTGAAAGGAAAAGCACTTTTCTTTTCTTCTTCATGTAAGACCACATTTAAGTCTCCTATGATTAACCATGGTTTATCCATTGTTTGACCATTTCTTTTATGATATTCCAAGAGCTTAGTTTCAAACGTCTATATGGGCTACCATAGAAACATGTTAAAACCCAACTACTGTCATTGAGATGATTTCTAACAGTTGCATTAATGTGGTTATAAGCATCATCAATTACTTGAATGTTAACATTGTTTTTCCATATTAGACATAAGCCACCAGCAATTCCTCTTGGTGGTACTAGGTGGTAGTTATAGACTTTTACCTGCCTTAGAATCTTATGCATTTCGTTATTCTGTTGCTTAGTTTCTGATAGAAAAAGGATATCTGGATTTTCTTTATTCAGTAAATCTAAGAGACTATTTCTAGTATCTAAGCGCCCTAGGCCACTGGCAATTCAGTGCTATCATGCTTATGAACTCCCAAAAATAGGATATTAATGGATATCCGAATTCTATCAACACGCAAGAAATATAAGTTTGACATCGTAGACTAATAATATCGGGATGATGTTTATCGAGAATGGTTCTCAATTAAGTGATAGAGGAAAATAGTGGAAATAAAATTAGCTGATTTGGAATTGGTACTTACCTCTTATGACTGCATATCCCAAATAAATAAACAAGAGACAGTATTTGAGATGTACAACAATATCACATTTAAATATGGTTGAACCACAATAGTCAAAAGAAACATGAAGGTAAACTAAATACTTGCCGGATTTACTCACAGTATTCGTAGAATTGGTAGGCAACAATATGGGGATTAGAGTTACCTCCTTGTAGCATGACAATCCTAGATTCAAGTCACCGATCTGGGTATAAGGGATTAGAACAGATGGAGTCTTGAATCCCCGGCTTTCTCTATAGTTTCCTTTTTTTTCCAGTTGTAACAAATAGTACCTGGGATCAAACAAGTATGCATTAGACTTGATAAAGATTTTAATTGACCCTTGCAGAATTTACTGAACTTCATAGGTCTGCTAGATGGAATACAGATCAAAACTAGGGAAATTAGATACTAAAAAAAATTTATTGAGTCCGAACAACTAAGGGAATTAGATACTGAAATTAAGGAAATTTGATATTAAGTAAGCTATTATAATGAAAGAGAAAAGAAACCCCAATTAACGATCATACAACTCCAGAAATTTGGTAAAGTGGAAAGAAATGCAATTAAACAATCATCACAATTTAACGACTAGGTTAATTAAACGAAGCCAAGAAAATCAATTCTTTAACAAATAAATTCCTATATCAATATCTCATGAACATGAATCAATAGTCAGTGATAGATCAAAAGGGAAGAGATTGAAAATAGGATAATAAATGGTCAATGCATTTGCCGACGTCGCCTATAATTTCCGTATGTAACCCGGTGTTGAAAGAAGCCTTAGAGTCTTAGAAAACTTGAAACACGATCTTCAGAGTCTTAGTAGCCTTGGAAAATTTGTGTCTTAGTATCCAATATGTAACAGAGTCTTCAGTGTTTTAGCAGCCGACGAAATTGAAACTTAAAATTTTCAGATCTTGGTCTCTGTAAAAGGTGTCTTGGTAACTTATGGAAGTAGAATCATGGGTGTCTTAGAAGCAAAAGGATAAGAGGGTTGATTTGAAAGCAACTAGATCTTTAAACTTGTGGATCTAATCCGTTAACGATGGTTCCCAGTGACCATCACCGTCAGAGACGGTGGTTACTGGCTATATTGCGGTGGTTGGAGGCTTTATTTTGGTGGTTTTAGTGGTGGCTCAAACACTAACTAATCACATGAAAAAATGTGGTAATAAAATAATATCAAAATATAAAGTAAATCTTCAGTGTAGTACTTACCTGTGGTTTTGGGGCTACTGATGTGTCTTTGGTGAAGAGATAAAAATGCAAGACAGATTCAGCAATTTCTTTCTTTGAGTTGTTCAAACTTTCCTTGATCAGGATGCTCAACCTTGACCCTAAATGCAATCAGAGCATCCATTTGCTTATTTAACAAAGCGACTTCATTCATAACTTGATCAACTTTATCCTTGTAAAACTTGTTAACTTTGTTGAATTCATCATCAAGTCTATAGAAAAATTCTGTTCTAACTCCCCTCCTTCTTCATTTGACATCAAGAACTTGGTCTCATATTTATGGTAATCTTGCTTCTTATTAGGTCTTCCTTGTTCTACGTCATTATGATCAAATGATTGCACTAATATGGACTTGGTTCCTCATGGTGTATAAATAAATGATGATGGCCATGGCTAGGACTATTGGTTAGGCCGATGCTAGGAATACGACTCAAGAGACCACTTGAAACTTCGTACATTGTAAAATTTCGCTTAACCCATCTCCACCTGCAGCAACATTAGTAGGATTATGAGAATGTTTGTGGTTTTGGTGGAGGTTTTGAGATCTTCAAGTGCAGATTTGAGGGATGTGTAATCCATGTAAGCCCCTTGCCATTCTGGCACCATTTGAGAGGCAAACTCTTTTCCAAATTTCATCTCTCGATACGCAGATAGAAAAATGTGAGACAAGAGATGGAGAGAGTATATCTATTAAAGATCTAGGAAGGGATTCACTTACTATACATTATTGTTTCGTTCTGTACATTTTTTACATTTTTTTCCAAATGGTGATCGTGTAAAAAAAAAAGACCAAAATCCATAATTCCTGGGTGAAACAGACTTGTAAGTTTTGATACTGTTTATATGGACAGGAATCAAAAAGATACTGTTCAAATATCTTGTTTGGTTATTCCACCCAGAATTTTGTTTCTTAATTAATAGGAATGGACCAATATGCCATTATCTTCTTTAAATGTTATCGAGACCTTCGATTCAAAGAAGAACGTGATTTTTCATCCTCAAATATATATTTTTTCTTCTCCTCCGAACTCATCCTAAATTAGATGATGATAGATAATACCATATTGAATCAGGGCTGCAAAAACATATATTTTCAAAGTCAAGACTAAAAAATCAAGTCTTGATTTAGTTTATATTTCATATATGAACTACAACAACAAATTTAACACATGATGAAACCAATTTCATCCAATGATAAGACTAGGCTCATCCAGTGGCAACACATGATGAAACCAATTTCATCCAGTGATAACACATAGTAAAACCAATTTCATTCAGTGATAACACATGATAAAACCAATTTCATTCAGTGGAAACACATGATAAAACTAGGCTCATCCATTGGAAACACATGATGAAACCAATTTCATCCAGTAACAACACATAGTAAAACCAATTTCATTTAGTGATAACACATGATGAAACCAATTTCATCTAGTGGCAGCACATGATAAAACTAGGCTCATCCAGTGGCAACACATGATGAAACCAATTTCATCCAGTGATAACACATAATGAAACCAATTTCATCCAGTGATAACACATGATGCAACTAGGAAACAAATATCAAAGTGTATACCAAGATGAAAAATTCAGATATAATCAAAAAGATAATTAGGGTTGGAAACTTACCGATTTGAGCATGTATACTTCAATTCACACAAGACCCTAATTTTTTAATTTATGAATTTGAAAATTTTCAATTAAAATAGGGTTGTTAGATATTCGGGTTGGATCCGAATGTGGTCGCCCATATTGTATGTGGCAAGTCCGGTAGGGTTCCATATTCCTTCAGGGTTTGGACCCCATATAAGCATCTCTAGCATGTGTTTAGAAAGAGACGTGATTCCCACCGATATCACATATAAGTTTACCATTAGAAAAGTGGTAACTCTAACCCTAAAGAGAGTTACCATCAAGAGAAAAGGTTTTAAGTTCTTAGCATGTGAATCAAGTTTGTGCTCATCTTTGGAGATTGTAGTACCTGCTAATCGTCGAGTTGAAAACGTTGTTACTGCTGCTGCTGTTTCTGTTCCTTGTTCTTGCCTTTCGGAGTTCAACAACAAGGTATTTACCGATACCCGCTTCCGCTTTAATCGTATAATCTATGATATTGGTATCGTGAGCTATTGGTTTGCTATGTTTTCGTGCTTGATATAACTTTCTTTGGTTGCTTGAAAGTTGCTGATAACATGATAGTATCATGATTAGGGTTCTTGTTGTTTTTTAAGCTAAAAATCATTAATGGATGTATAAATATTTTGAATTTTGATAAGGGTGTTTTGTTTTGAAATATTTAATTGGGTATGTTCATTATTGATTAAAATGATCTCCTGGAAAGTTTTGTATCGTTTGAACGTGTGGTTTGAGAGATATAGCAAAACCCTAGTTTTATATCATGTTTGTGAGCAGTGGTTTGATGATTGTTTTGATATATATATGTCGATCCATGTTAATTAAAATTAATGTATATAGATAGTTCTCTCTGAGACCTTTCATTTGACATATTATTTGCTTGAATCGGAGCTTGTATGAGTGAGATATCATCTCCGAAGTTGGCCATGCGCGTATGTACGCTGCTAGAAATTTGGAGAAGATGATGAACATTAACCGAGTCAACCCAATCCAGATCGGCGAGTCAACCCAGTCAAGATCGGCGATTCAACTTGCGGTCCAGACTGGCTGATCAGCTCGCGGTCCAGACAGGTGAGTCAGCTCGTGGTCCAGACAGGTGGTTCAGATCGCGGTCCAGACCGGCGGGTCAGCCCGCGGTTCGGCCCTGGTTATTTTTTTTCATTTTATCTCCATTTGTGGTTGCGGATCAGCTCCAATTTTGGTACCCCAAGGTTTTTCGACGCTCCGAATTCAATAAAACTATTTTCAGAACCTAATTAGATTCACATGATAGAGTTTCTTTGAAATTATATGGTTAATCACTTTATCCATGATAACATGTGAATGGTTCTATGTTGTGATTGTCTAATTTGTTTAATATACAACATGTATGGTGCTGGATTGAATTCATATCTTGCTGATTTGTATGTCTAGATAACATGTTGATTGATTAGATAATCATCTTGGCTTGATAACATGTTTGATTGAATTATTATCTTGATTGAATAACATGTTAAAACAATTGAGTGGGAGGTTGTTTGATTGAGTTTTGTTTAGTTCCAAAAAACCATTCACTTGCGCATATATTAAATAGATGTAGAAAATATTACTTGTGGCGCGATAGATGATTAGGAGTTTAACGATTTTTCGATCTTGCGACTTGTAATGTTGTTTTGCTATTTATTTAGATTAATGTTGCAAAGTTATCTTTGAATATGTGTATAGTGCCATAAGTTTAATATCCTTTTTTCATTTTTTTCGCATGGTTAGAATAAATGGGTTCCAAGAACATCATTGTTGATTTGAACAAGGGAGAAAAACTTGATGGCGACAACTATAATATCTGGCGCCGAAAGATCGTTTTTCTCTTGAATGATGATGGGCTGCAGGAAATAACTGAGCATGTGATGACTCGGCCTGAGGAGGTTACGACGGTTCAACACCGTCACAACCTCGAGGCTTACCAGGAATGAATTAAGAAGGATCGCAGTGCTCGTCATATGATCCTGAGCTCAATACATAATGATCTCATTGGCGAGTTTGAGAACCACCAGTTTGCTCATGACATGCTAGAGGCAGTCAGGCAGAAATTTGGAGTTACCTCTGTGGCTAAGTTGCGCGCTTTAACTATGAAGTTTGACACTTGTCAAAAGAAGCCGAATGTTACAATAAAGCAACATTTGAGGAAAATATCGTCAATGATACGCGAACTTGAGGCTGCAGGTCATCACTTGACATATGAACAACAGGTACAAGTTGTTATTCGTTCGTTACCTAACTCTTGGGAGCAGATGAAGCAAAACATGACACATAATGATAATGTCCGCACTTTTGAGGATATTTCTCGTCGTGTGGAACTAGAAGTCGAGCGCTTGGAAGCTGCTAAGACTGACAATTTTGTTTTCGCTGCTGAATCTGTTTCGTAGAAGACCAATGGTTCTAAGCACAAGAGGGGTAAGGGTTCTTCTGCTAAGATCCTCGTGATGGATCTGGGCCATCCACTACCAACTCTCCTAAGCGCAAAAGAGGCAAGTGTGCTGGTAAGAAAGACAAAGCGAGAGATGAAATGCTTTAAGCGTGATAAGAAATGACACTTTGCTCGTGAATGCACTGAGCCAAAGAAGGTAATTTCTGAACCCATTCCTCGCTATGAATGTTTTGTTTCTAGTCAAGCATTAGTTGCTCATTCTCCTCATTTGTGGGTTGTAGATTCGGGAGCAACCGACCATGTAGCGAGGGACCGAGATGGGTTCCTAGATTATCGTCGAGTTCCTGCTGGGAGCATGAGAGTTTATATGGGGAACACAACTAGCATAGAAGTACTTGGCATCAGTACCTATATGCTAAATTTGCGACAAGGGCGCACCTTAATCCTCTGTGATGTACTTTATGCTCCAGATATTCGACGAAATTTAGTTTCAGTTAATAGTATGTTGCGTTTAGGCTTTAGTTTTCTTTTTGAAGGTAATTCTGTTAAGATTTTCTTGGAAACTGGGTTTTATGATTTTGGATATTGACAATTCTAGTTCTTATGATGCTAATAAATCTATTTCATTAGTTGCGTCTTCCTCAGATGTTAATAATGATACTGTGATTTGGCATGCTAGCTAGATTAGGTCATATCGGACAAGAAAGGATGACTAGGTTAGCTATAGAAGGCCTTTTAGGCCCCATCGCTAAAGTCTCTTTGCCTACCTGTGAACATTGTCTTGCAGGTAAAGCCACTAGAAAACCGTTTAGGACAGCCAAAAGGGCCTCTGAGCCTTTGCAATTAATTCTTCTGATATATGTGGCCCAATGAACGTTAAGGCAAGACATGGAGCCTCTTATTTCATCACTTTCATAGATGACTTTACGCGATATGGTCATATTTACTTGATATCCCACAAGTCAGAAGCATTGGACTGCTTTAGACGCTATGTATGCGAAGTGGAAAATCAACTAAATAAGAGCATTAAGGCTCTCGGGTGATCGTGGCCGCGAGTATCTATCTGACCTATTCAAAGGGTATTGTGAAGAAAAAGGGATCCTGAGACAATTGACTATTCCTGGTACTCCGCAACAAAATGGTGTAGCAGAGAGAAGGAATCGTACTTTGTTAGACATGGTTAGGTCAATGATGGCGCAAGCTCATCTTCCTATTTCTTTTTGGGGAGATGCATAACTGACTGCTGCCTATGTCCTTAATCGTGTTCCTTCGAAGTCAGTGCCTTCCACCCCATATGAATTATGGACCGGCAGAAAACCTAAATTGGGTAATTTGCGACCATGGGGTTCAGCTGCTTATGTACACAATAGTTCTCATCGGTATGGGAAGCTGGGCCCTCGGCGAAAAAAGTGTATCTTTATCGGATATTCGATCACTCAAAAGGCCATGTGTTCATTGGTGAGCCTTTGATGGAAGTGTAAGCGAGATTGAGTCACGTGATGCAGATTTCCTAGAACATGATTTTCCTAGAAGAAACGAGGTAGGGGGGATCTTAGCTTCTTTGAGATGGAAGATTCAATGGAAGACGCACCAATTCGTATAGTTGAGAATAGAGAAGAAATTCCTCGTTCTCCTAGGGAAAGTGGGAGTGTTCCACCTGATAATGTATTGGCTCCATCAAATCAGGATCCCCAATCTCGGAGAAGTGAACGTGGAAAAGTCCCTCGTCGTCGTTTTCAGATTGAGGGGGAAAGTTTCAAGGTTTGTTCACATGATGACGCGGAGCCTAAGAATTTTAAAGATTCTATGTCAATGGATTATTGCACAGAAAGAAGGGATAGAATCAATGAGGATAAATGGTGTGTGGCAATACGTTGACCTCCCAGAAGGGCACAAGGATATTGGAAACAAATGGGTTTTCAAAATCAAACGAAATGCGGATGGTTTAGATGAAAGATATAGGGCTCGCCTTGTGGTGAAAGGCTACACCCAACATGATGGTGTTGACTACAAAGAAACTTTCTCCACTGTGGTGAGAATTGCCTTGATACGCCTTATGCTAGCTATTGTCGCACATATGGATTTGGAACTTCATCAAATGGATGTTAAAACTGCATTTCTCAATGGAGAACTAGATGAGGAAATTTACATGGAGCAACCAGAGGACTTCGTGATTAAAGGTCAAGAGCGCAAAGTTTGCAAGCTCCAAAAATCTATTTATGGCCTAAAACAATCATCTAGACAATGGTATTTAAAATTTGATCGAGCCATTGTTTCCAATGGGTTTACGATGATAGAG
The DNA here is from genome assembly GCA_023531295.1 of Papaver armeniacum. Classification (NCBI taxonomy): domain Eukaryota; kingdom Viridiplantae; phylum Streptophyta; class Magnoliopsida; order Ranunculales; family Papaveraceae; genus Papaver; species Papaver armeniacum. Next base: position 217,559 of record JAJJWW010009403.1, read on the forward strand.
GAAGACCATTGTGTGTACGTTAAACGGTCCGATAAAGGTTTCCTTATCTGTCCTTATATGTTGATGATATCCTTATAGTGGAAGTAACATGGAAATTGTTGTCACCACAAAAGAGTGGTTGTCCTCAACTTTTGAGATGAAGGACATGGGAGAAGCAAGCTATGTGCTCGGGATTAAGATCCTTAGAGATCGTTCAAATAGACTTTTAGGTATGTCACAAGAGACATACATTAAAAGGGTTCTTGAGCGATTTCACATGAAAGATTGCAAGCTCATAGACACACCAGTTGCTAAAGGTCGGAACTTAAGCCTTGAGATGTGCCCTAATACCCCTGAAGAGAAATACGGGATATCGCGGGTACCCTATTCCAACATGATTGGGAGCCCGATGTATGCTATGATGTGTACTCGGCCTGATATATGTTATGCTATTGGATTAGTTAGTCGGTAACAGTCGAATCCCGGTTTTGAGCATTGTCAAGCAATCAAGAGGATACTGAGGTATCTCAAAGGGACGAGCGACCTCATGCTATGATACAAGGGTTCAGATCTACGTCTCAGTGGTTATTGTGATGCTAACTGGAATGGCGAAATGGAAGAGCAAAAATGCACATCAGGGTATGCTTTATTGCTAAATGGCGGGGCCATCACATGGAGTAGTAAGAAACAATCAATTGTCGCTATGTCATCAATGTAATCTGAGTTTGTAGCTTGTCAAGCTGCAGTACAAGAATCTAATTGGTTAAGGAGGTTCTTTGAGAGTTTTGAATTTGTCACTCACGCTACTGATGCGGTGAAAATTCACACTGATAGCACATCAATGATTGCTTATGCAAAAGACCCAAAGTACCATGGAAAGACTAAGCACATTGATAGTAGGTGTTGCTTTATTAGAGCTGCTCTTGCGAAGAAAGAAATAGTTTTGGAGTACATGCCTACAGAATTGATGATAGTTGATCCCCTTACTAAACATATACCAAGAGATGTTCTCTTGTCTCATGTTAGAGCGTTAGGTTTACGTAGGTGGTAATGGATGTCTCTATACTTATTTCATTTTTTTTAAGACATGATGATCGTAGATGCATATGTTTTATGGATATTTATTAATAATCAATAAAATTTGATAATGGATCATTGTTGTGATTAATTATTTACTTATGGGCATGGATATACACGCTGACATTGATGCATAAAGAATGCATTATGTCAAAACTTGATTGATATGTCACCAGGTATGGACTGGCTTACTAACATAAGCAGTCACCTTTTGGCGCTAATGAGAGCGAGCAAAGATGAGATGATGCATCACCTTGGCAATACCAAGATGAGATTTATATAGTGAAGATTGATGATGAATGTACCTACTGTTCATCATACCTTAAAGGATATCCAAATAAGAAATCTCTTTCACGACGCTTGTTGAAAGCGAGCAGTTAGAAATTTCGGGTTTGGCGCAAGAGTTGCGACTAAGTCAAGATTTGTAGAGTGTAAGAGTTTGTGACATATACTTGTGTAGACAAGTAAAACTCCACTCTAGCGCATTTTCATATTATGCGTGCTTGCGACCACTACGGAGGTGCGAAAATAGTTCCCTGCTTTTCTCACCATGTGAGTCCGTATGATAATTAGATTATACACAGGTAACCTTACGACTTTTGACTTTGTTATTAAGTAAAGATTCGATGATTGCTACTTTAGTATGTGTCCTGTGGCCATGGATGATCCGGTTTAAAGGGTACATATCTGGGAAAGCAGTTGATTCTGAAACTTCATGGCAATAGGGCGAGAGGAAGGTCATCAAACTCATGAATTTTTTATATTCACAGTCGACAACTTGAATTGTCTTGCTGGAGTTGCAACACAAGTGTGAATATATTTACAATAAGCTAGCATGAGGGTTAGACTAGCTCTACGAGGGATCAGAGTAGTCTAGACCAATGAGATTTTGATGGACCTAGGATACTACGAGATACAAACATTTTTCTTAAAGGGTTGATGTCTCTATGCTGACTCATATCGAGCTGCTAGTATGGAGCTCCCAAAATGCAGGTACCTCGACGGTCGGACTGGCTATTTACTGATATGAACTTTTCTTTCTTCTGGTACAATCCACACACACTATGTGCGAGTGGGAGATGTTAGATATTCGGGTTGGATCCGAATGTGGTCTCCCATATTGTATGTGGCAAGTCCGGTAGGGTTCCATATTCCTTTAGGGTTTGGACCCTATATAAGCATCTCTAGCATGTGTTTAGAAAGAGACGTGATTCCCACCGATATCACACATAAGTTTACCATTAGAAAAGTGGTAACTCTAACCCTAAAGGGAGTTACCATCAGGAGAAAATGTTTTAAGTTCTTAGCATGTGAATCAAGTTTGTGCTCATCTTTGGAGATTGTAGTACCTGCTGATCGTCGAGTTGAAAACGTTGCTACTGCTGTTTCTGTTCCTTGTTCTTGCCTTTCGGAGTTCTTTGTGGATTGGTGGTGCTGTTGACGATGGTTTTGGAGAAACACGACGAGTGTCGACGGTGGTGGTAGAGAAGGTGGTGGTGGTGATGATTTAGGTTATGGCGGTGGAGAAAGTTGATGTTGTTGATGGTGGCGTTGGTGTTTTGCGGTAGTGGAGATGTTATTGGTGGTGTCAATAATGGAAGGGAAGAAGATTACGATGACGATGATGGTGGTGGCGGTGGGAATAGTGCAGAAGAAGAAACCGGGTTTTTAAAATAAAAGTGAAATTTCTGAAGCTTTTTCCTTTTTGTATCGGAAGAAGATGAAGATTAGGTGGAGGGTATAGTAGTCTGTTTTAGAATGATGTGTCTCTTGTCCATTTGACCCAGATCAATATTTTGCCCGTCCATATCGACCAGGTTTGATGGGTTTCTGTCCATATAACCCATTTTCTGTAATTTTTTCTTATTTTTTACTTTCTATTTTATTTTTTAAGAAAGGCTTCGGTAACCCCATTTTATTTATAAAAAGGGGTTTTTGAGTTTGCGAATTAGTAATGTAGCTTTCCCCCTAAATTGATAATACTAGCAACTTGCCCCCTAAATGCTAATTTCTGCCAAATATGCCCTTAGGTCGTGCGCGTACGATCCACTTGTGTGTATTTAACCATCGAATATCCATTTTACCCTCACGCCCGGGATATGGCTCATCTCTTAAATTTTTTGAAAAGAAATAATGTTTAGGGTTTCAGTTCTGCGATTCATAAATTCCGTCTCCGACAACATCTTCTCCATCACCGAGTTTGGGATCTCCACTGTCTGCTCCATCATCATAACATGCATTTTTCCTCTAAAACATCTCTTATTCGCCGTCTACACTACCATCGTCGGTTATTGCAGCGGACATAACAAAAAAAAAAAAAAATCCTCCATCGTCATTTTCTTCTTTAGGAGAGAAAGCATGAATATCGGTGGGTGTATTTGTTCGTTGCAGTTCTTGTTGGACTTGAAGGATTCCGAGGATTTTTGATAAGTAATATTTTGTTGGAAGAACTCGGTATGGATTTCTTGTTTAAGAGCGAATCTCTTTTGAAGACATATCTCGAACCCGATTGATTGTCGATTTTCAATTACTTTTTTTTTTGTTTTCTTTGTTTTTATATTAATTTGTTAGACTAATACTTGTCAATTTAATAGATCTTATCGAAGAAATTGGGATGTACAATGGTCAAATTAAGTTTAATTGTTTGAATGAACCCAGTGCAGATCAGTAAATGTCCCCCAACGAACCGACACGAGGCTAGGCTCGACCGTCAAAGCAACATTATTTTACTTTTGATGGATGGACTGACCTTAATCGGTGGATTAGTTTCAACAAGTTGCCAATTTTTTTAAGGGTAAATTTATTAAATACCCTTAGTTTTGACGCCCAATAAATATACCCTTATACAACAATATAAATACCCCTATCATTTCAATACCTTATCCAATAAAAAAATAGATTACCTTAATACCCTCACTTACAATATTATTTTCCATTTAAAAATATTATCCATTAAAAAATAGATTTTTCTATTATTTCATTTCACCACCACCAACAGCACTGCCGCCACCACCACTCCACCACCACCACCAATCCGCCACCACCACCACTCCACCACCACCACCACCACTTACTAAATAAAACCACCAATAACATTCCACCACCGCCACCTCCACTCCACCACCACCACCACTTACTAAATACAACCGCCGCCGCCACCGCCGCCGCTATTAGGTGTCAACAACTGAAGTGGATCCAAAAAATCAAAAGTTCAAAAATATTTGTCAAATTTGGTTGTTGATTCCATTTTTCTACTGTTGATACACAAATATTGGTTGTTGATTCCATTTTTCTATTTTTGATACACAAATATTTGTTGTTGATTCCTTACACTAAGATCTATTTCTATTGTTGATACACAAATATTGGTTGTTGATTCCATTTTTCTATTGTTGATACACAAACATTGGTTGTTGACTCCCTAAACTAAGGTCAATTTCTATAGTTGATATACAAATATTTGTTGTTGAATCCTTACACTAAGATCAATTTCTATTGTTGACACACAAATATTGGTTGTTGATTCCATTTTTCCATTGTTGATACACAAACATTCGTTGTTGACTCCCTAAATAGTTGATGGAGTAGTATTCAACAACTTGTCGTCCAACCTCACCACCACCACCGCCAGCAGCGTACAACATTTCAAACACCACAAATAACCAGAATCACCATTATCTTCATGAACAACTTTAATTAATCATTCCAACCACAACCAACACAATCTCCATCATCAAAATTCATCGTTCTAACCTCACCAGCATCACCAACACCACCAGCACACAGAATATCCACCAACACCACAACAACCATAACCACCACTATCTTCAAGACTTAACGAACCTAAATCTCAATTGGAATCACTATAAATAAAAAAGTTTCTGATGTAACCCCAAATTTCAAAACAAAAACAGATTCCAACACATACCTCTTCCACCACCGCCGCCACTAGAACCATCACCACCACCATCATCATTGCTTTTTGAGCTTCAATAATTCGAAGAACTTCAAATCTAAAATCATACACACTGCAACAGTATCTGGCTTCAATGAATCTGGAAAATCAATCTTGTAACCTAGAAAGATGGAGAACAATTAAGATGAAATCAGTGGAAGTCGAACACAGAAATAACGATAAAACTATGTAATCGAATACAAAAAATCAAATATGTTGATCTCTGAATCTGGAAAATCATTCATCAACTTAAGAAGATGAAGAACAATAAAATGTTGAAATAAGTTGAAATCGAACACTAACTCGGTGATAGATCTACTGCTAATCGTGGAGGACATGATGGTGGAGGCGAAAGGAATACGGGAGATCTTTGTAGTTAAATCGATCTAAATCGGGTGGTGATCTTTCTTTTTGCTTGTGATGGATTTCTTTGGAAGCATAAGAGCATTGCTGTCGAACTGATGACGAGATCGGTGGAGGTGGTGGCGACTCTGAAGATGTAACTGGCGGAGATGAGAAGATGAGTTTCGGTTTTTAGTAATGAAGAAGAAGAAGTATCGAATAGATTAGGGGTATTAAAGGAAATATCTTCTAATTAAATTTCCTTGTTTTTAGATTAGGGGTATTAATATAGTGGACAAGAGTATTTTTGAAGCCCATAAGAAGGAGGGGCATTTATATAATTCCCACTTTTTTTAATCGATAATCGACCACTTGAGGGTACAATGCGTATTTGAGGGTTAATATACATGAGTGGGCTGCACACGTAATGGTTAGGGGCGTTTTTGACAGAAATTAACATTTAGGGGGCAAGTTGCTAGTATTATAAATTTAAGGGGGAAAGCTATATTACTAATTCGTTTAGGGGGCAAACTCAAAAACCCGTTACAAAAATCCAAATGATAATGAAACGAAGTTAAGATAAGGGCACCAATTTGACAGACAAGAAACAAGTAAAGAAAATACCGAAAATACTTTATACCCCGAAATTCTTCCACCAAATCTTTCCCGCGGCAAATGGTGGGGGTGTGAGTGGGAGTAGCAGGGTCGAAAAAATACAATGTTATTCTTACATCTGACATACATCAGTCACTCTTATAACCACAAAGATTCAGACGGGGACAATATCCCCTTCTGCAGATGTCTTTTTTTTTTTATAAGAAGAAGAATAATGCGATTATGCGAATAAAATGCAAGAGGAATCCGGGTTAAGTAATAATTACAGTGGAGGCTGTGAGTGGCTTTACTACCGAAGCTGCTGCATATCCCTGAACCCTTTCCACCAAACCCTTCCCTGGTAGGTGGCATCATCTAGACCTTATGTAGGATCAAAATATCGCACAACACATTTGTTAGTGTGCGAGATGCATTCATTTCCTTAGTCTGCGAGAAGGTAGCAAGAACCTGCGAGAATGTAGTAAGAGTCTGCGAGAACGTAACTGGAGCCTGAGAGAACGTAGCGGGAGCATGAGGCAATATGAGCTGTACTCCACTATATGTGAGCTGTCATCCATCATGTAAACACCTATATAAAGAGAAAGACAGGAGAGAGACATATTTTGGGAGACACATTTTTGTGAAAGAGGGAGACACATTTATGTAAGGAGAGATTTATTTTCTTTATCATCTTCTTCCCCAAAAACTAGATCTAGAGCTCTACCAAATATCCATTAATGGAGATTCTAAATGTAATACTCATGTAATTCAAACAATCATAGTGAAGAACCATGGATGTAGATCACATTGATCGAACCATGTAAAAAATCCTTGTGTCCATCTTTATAATTTTAGCACTTTTATCTTCATTTTCATATCAAATAAGTTTAGATCTAGAAATTATTATCATGATATCACAAGGGGTGTTAGTTGTGGGATTTCCTGCAACTATATTTTTGGCGCTAGAAACAGGGAGGAGTAAAGGATTTATCCTTCCTGTAACTTGTTGGTTCAAGAAGTTTCCATGAATATTAGCTACTGTTCATATTTTTCTAGATATACAAAGTTTAGGTTCAAAAATGGAAATTTCATGGAAGAAATTACACTTTCAGGGAAGAAAAACAAGGTTTCAATAGAAGATTTCCATGTTCAGGAGAAAAAGCAAGAGGAAAATTATTGAAAGAAATTAAGGAAGGGCGAAGTGCACATAAGAGGCATACGCTGCGGTTTTTGTCACAAGCGAATACTAGAACAAATGGTTCAAGGTTGAGAAAACACACAATAGGTCATGGGTTCAACTTCGCACACATACATATTTTTAATTTTCTTCTCATTTTCAATGGCGAATAAAAGAATAAAGAAAAAAGTTATGCGTTAATTTCGCAGAGAAGTTCTTGAACAGTTGATCCAGAAAATAGTATGTGCGTTCGTGGTCGCAAGTTCGAATTCTCCTGCGAGCATAGTTTTCTTCTTTTTACAGAGGGCGAAAAAATGAATAATTCCGCAATATTGTTTCATTCTTTCACATCCAAGAGGAGGCATAATTGGTCATCTACGAAGTTAATGAGTTCATTGTCGCGCGTTCAAATCCCAACGAACGTGTATTTTTCGTGTGGCCTTTGATAATTTCGCATGGATATTTCGCACAGAAGAAAGTGGGTGATTATTTCGCACAAACATTTCGCATAGGAGGACTGGCACAGTTGGTCAAAAGGCATGAATGCATGCAGCAGGTCGCGGGATCAATTCTTGCTTCTCGCATATTTGTTTTTATTACGAGAAATTTATACAGAATTGCCTCTCGCACAGTTGGCCTTTGATTATTTCGCAAGAGAGGGTTAGCATAGTTGGTATGGTGCGAGAGTATGCAAGAAGAAGGTCAAGGCTTCAAGTCTCATTTCTTACACTTCTTTTTGCTGCGCGATAATTACATTTCTTTGTGCGACGTTTATACATTTCAAGGATGCCAGTTTCGCAAGTAAACCATATACTTCGCGTGCGACGATAACAACAGCGAATCACATGAAAGCTAAGTACCCTTTTACTTGCATATTTTACTTATATCAAATAAAAAGTTTTTGATTTGATTTACAAAAAGCGATACAATCGCATGATTACAAAGATTTCACAATTACAAAGATTCGAGAAAACTCTCGCAGATCAATTTATATATTTTTCTTGAATATTTGCTTTGTTCAAATGAGAATGATATTTAACACGGAGAGTAGTAGGAGGCAAAATAAGACCTTCCATCAACAGGCTAGTAAGACCTTCCATCAACAGCCTGCTGTTTATGGGTAAAAATCGTTTCCGCCGATTTTGGTAAATTCGGTAGGTGAGTGAGAAACTGGTTTAAACCCTAAACAAATGTGATGCACGTGAGCACTTTCTAGATTCGAGAGATCAATCTGTACAAGTCCGGCCTAAACCAAGAAATGGCCGTTACAGACTTGCTTCGATCACAAAGTGGAGGAGAAGGGTTGATTTGGGGAGGGAAGCAAAGAAAGGTGTTGAGACCAGAATAATTGCAGGGGAGAGTAGTGTCTCGACTTGTATCGAGAAAGTGAAAGCTTAGGAAGCTTGCAAGAGATGAAAGCTTTTGGAGAGCTTGCAAAGTTGCCTTTTACGAGAGTGTTGTATTTTTCTCTGACCGAGACCCGTCGTCCGGTGGAAATAGGTAAGACCTATTTATACAAGTCGAGATTGAAACGTACCACAGCCTCATGAAGGAAGAGAGTAAAGGGTGAAATAATGGGAGGAGGTGGTAACCGCGTGGTGTTTATGGGTGAAAACGTTTTCACCATTATTTCCTCGTTTATTTGACCGCTTTATTCTTATTCACGCTTTCTTAATGTGAGCGTAGTGTACGCTGCATGCTGTGACCGCCAAACCAAGACCCTGGAAAGCATCCCCCAGTTTATGTTGATGTCTCGAGTGTTGGTTGCACCTTGAGTGCAAGTGGCGCTGCTAGGGGCGCGTGTGGCATGTGCGGAATGCCGTTGTTGCGGGTTGCACCTCGAGCGCAAGTGGCAATGACAGAGCTGCTAGTGGCGTGTGTGGCATGTGCCAATGGCATGTGCCAATGGCATGTGTGGAATGCCTTGGTGGTAGGTTGTACGTTGAGTGTAAGTGGCAATGCTAGAGTTGCTAGTGGCGTGTGTGGCATGTGCGGAATTCCTTGGCGGTAGGTTGCACGGTTTGCAAGTTAGGCTACCAGCGTGGGTTTTGGCATGTGCCAATGGCGCGTACGGCCAAGTTGGCCTAGGTTGCACGGCCTGGTAAGAAAAGCTACCAGCGATGCGTGTTGGCGTGTGCCAATGGCATGCGTGGCCATTAGGACCACGGCTTGGTAAGAAAAGCTACCAGCAAGCGTGTTGGCATGTGCCAATGGCATGCTCGGCCATTAGGCCACGCCCTGGTGAGAAAATCTACCAGCGAGCTTGTTGGCATGTGCCAATGGCATGCTCGGCCATTAGGGCCACGCCCTGGTGAGAAAAGATACCAGCGAGGGTGTTGGCATGTACCAATGGCATGCTCGGCCAATAGGGCCACGCCCTGGTGAGAAAAGCTACCAGCGAGCGTGTTGGCATGTGCCAATGGCATGCTCGGCCATTAGGGCCACGCCCTGGTGAGAAAAGCTACCGGCGAGCGTGTTGGCATGTGCCAATGGCATGCTCGGCCATTAGGGCCACGCCCTGGTGAGAAAAGCTACCGGCGAGCGTGTTGGCATGTGCCAATGGCATGCTCGGCCATTAGGGCCACGCCCTGGTGAGAAAAGCTACCAGCGAGCGTGTTGGCATGTGCCAATGGCATGCTCGGCCATTAGGGCCACGCCCTGGTGAGAAAAGCTACCAGCGAGCGTGTTGGCATGTGCCAATGGCATGCTCGGCCATTAGGGCCACGGCCTGGTGAGAAAAGCTACCAGCGAGCGTATTGGCATGGCGCGGCTAGGGCCAAGGTAAGGGTGTTTGGCTTGGCGTGGCGTGACCAGCGTAGCTAGGGCCGAGGCAGAGTGTGTTTGGCATGGCGCGGCTAGCTTGGGCTAGGTGTGGATGGCATGATTTGCCATTGGCACGGAGGTGCGGCTAGCATGGTTGGCATGCTTTGGCATGTTTGGTGTGACTAGCATATCTAGGGCCAAGCAGAGTGCGTTTGGCATGGCGCGGCTAGCTTGGGCTAGGTGTGGCTGGCATGATTTGCCATTGGCACGGAGGTGCGGCTAGCATGGTTGGCATGGTTTGGCGCGTTTGGTGTGGCTGGAATGATTTGCCATTGGCACAGAGGCGCGGCTAGCATGGTTGGCATGCTTTGGCGCGTTTGGTGTGGCTGGCATGATTTGCCATTGGCACAGAGGTGCGGCTAGCTTGGGCTAGGTGTGGCTGGCATGATTTGCCATTGGCACGGAGGTGCGGCTAGCATGGTTGGCATGCTTTGGCGTGTTTGGTGTGGCTAGCATGATTTGCCATTTGCACAGAGGTGCGGCTAGCATGGTTGGCATGCTTTGGCGAGTTTGGTGTGGCTGGCATGATTTGCCATTGGCACAGAGGTGCGGCTAGCTTGGGATAGGTGTGGCTGGCATGATTTGCTATTGGCACGGAGGGGAATTAGGGTTTTGTTAGTTGTAACCCTAATTTGAAAAAATACCCCCTATTAATTACTGACTACATATATTAAATGTTCTAATAAATGTGTCACCGGTGACATTAGGTTATTTGGGGTTTTACGATTTTACCCTTTATTTAAAAACAACCATCAACATTAAGTCCCCTGCTTAGCTCGGAACAGGAGCTTTGTTGCGAGGTAAGCATAAGATGGTGACAAACTATCAGCAGCAAATCGTAAAGAGAATTGAGTAGGCTTGTCTGACCTTTTTATAAATATGATTTGGAATCCTTGCCTCTGGCAGTTTTGCACAAATCGGGAGGCTGGCACGATTGGGGAGTCAACATCATTGAGAGACGTGAAGTCGGGCGGCATTGAGAAGTTGGCGCGAGTTGGGAAAGTGAGCGTGCTAGTGGCGGGACCGGCGCAAGGGGGAAGCCGAGTGTGCTAGGCCGACGCGACTTGGGCGGTCATTGGGAAGTTGGCACAATTGGTGGGACCGGTGCAACTTGGGCGACGTTGGGAAGTTGGGCGTGAGTTGGGAACCGAGCGTGCTAGTTGGCGGGGCCAGGCGCAAGGTGGGGAATCTCGAGTGTGCTAGCTTGCGCGACTTGGGCGGTCATTGGGAAGTTGGCGCAATTGGTGGGACCGGTGCAACTTGGGAGACGTTGGGAAGTTGGGCGTGAGTTGGGAAACTGAGCGTGCTAGCTGGTGGGACCGGCGCAAGGTGGGAAGCTGATTGTGCTAGCTGGCGGGACCGGTGTAAACAAGGAGGGAGTAGGTATTTTTACAGATAGCAAAGTTTCCTTGTTTTGCCTTCCTTCACGCGCGCGGCTTCAATCAGGGCATTATCCATGCTAAAATCGGAAGCGTTATGTCCCTCATTGCTTCCTTTCCTTTTTTAAGGTTCCGTATTCATACCCAACGTAATTGCATCATCTCCCTCGTTTGAGAAAGGGTTCTTCTTGTTGAGTTTCTCTCTTTGTCATGTCGCACAAAGACGAACCATCTTCTAACCATCCAGGTTCTCCAGGTGAAGGCGCGAGGTCTGACTCGCTTGTTTGATGAATGGAAAATTTTCCTTTTGTGCAGAGATATCCCGTTGGAGCATGCGTTACTGTTATCGACGAGGATGACCTAGTCGTTCCCCTCCCTTCAAATCCAACCTTGTCGATCAGCTGCTGCAGACTTGGAGAACGCCTGATTTAGGGATCTCTTGTCATGAATACCCCTATGCAAAGTTCGTCGTTTGGGACTCGTATGAGGTGTCTCTCCTCCAATTATCGGAATGTTGGCGGTTTCCTGGTGCGGAAAGAATTCGTGGTCCTTTATATGAGGATATGAAAGACATACGGTCATATCGCTACCAGGAGCGTAGTGTAGTCTTTGTTCGTCCGCCTTGGTTTCCGTAGTGAACTGTCTTTTGCCAATGATTGCTGAGATGGAGAATATGTCCATCCGTCTTTCGCAGTGAGTCGCCCATTCAAAGGTGGGAGAACATGGTGTCCACCCGTGAATCCTTGGAGTTTAATATTAGCTGGTTACGGCATCGTCTCAATATTATGAAGGTCGACAAAGCTGGTATTCTTCTTGGTGTGATTCTGCCACAAAAGCCATCTTTGGAAGAGGAGAAAGCTTTGGCCTTGGAGTCTCCAGAGATTGAAGAGTTAACTAGAGACTTGAAGAGTAGGACTGAAAGATATCATGGTCGATTGAAGATGATATTTTGTAGGGATTATAATTTATTAGATGGGCTTTTCTGACTTGTATCACGAAGTTTGAAGGCTCCTCTATTTTTGATGTAGCATGTTGCAGGGAAGTGATTAGGCGTAGTATGGCTTAAGCCACTTTCCGTTGATGACTGCCTCTAGCTTTACCCCATCTTCTTTGATAATCTTGTAGTAACCACTGTCATACGCTTTAGTGATCATGTACGACCCTTCCCATTTGGGAGAAAACTTCGGTGCCGATGCATCTCGCTGGATGTGTTTGGCGGTTTTTAGCACCAGATCTCCTTCCTTAAAAACCCTGGATTTTACATGGCTGTTGTACGCCCTGGAAATCCTGTTTCTGTATGCTTGTGCATGTTCCTCCGCCCGGGATCTTCTGGAATCTATAATATCTAGTTTTGCGATTCTGGCATTGAGTGTTTCGGCTTCATTCCTCTAAGGTCCACTTGATTCGGCGATTCTGGCAGACGGGATCTTGATTTCCGCTGGGAGGATCGCGTCTGTACCGTAGACGAGGGAGTAGGAAGACATGCCGGTGGAGCTTCTAGGAGATGCTCTGTACGCCCAGAGAGCCATTGGAAATTGCTCGTGCCAGGTCCTGGGATTTTCGTGTACAGTTTCGGCTCTCAAGTAGTTCCTGTATTTGCTTGTTAGCAAAAGGCGTGCCGTTGTCGGTGATGACGTGTTTAGGTACGCCAAAACGGCAGATGATGTGTTCCTTGAAGAACGCCGCGATCGTGGCTCCAGTGGTTCCTTTTAGCGGGACAACTTCAACCCACTTGGTAAAGTACTCGGTCGCGGTTATTATGTATTCATGCTGTTTTGAGGATGGCGGGTGGATCAAAAGGTGGCCACGACTACGAAGGTTGGCTGACTGCGATCATGATCCTTGATGTGGGGAGCGTGGTGGCACGACCCTTTTCAATAAGGAGTGGTGTTGAAGCGGCTTCGGCTCTTGGAGAGGACGTTGAAACTTAAGGAGCCAATCTGCAGCTTATGGAGATAACGTGGCGAAGCGGAGCGGCTGCTGGAGCAAACGTTAAAGCGGAGCGGTTGCTGAAGCGAACGTTGAAGCGGAGCCGCTGCTGGAGAACGTTGAAGTGGAGCCACTTCCGGAGAGAACGTCAAAACGGCGCCTTGAAAATCTCAGAGCCTTGACGGTTACAATACATTGGTTAGGAGTCCCCAGTTCCATCTATCGATCTGCTTTCCATGAGAGGTTGAGGTTTGGGAACGGCTTCCCGGGGCTGGAAAAGGCTTGCTTTCCGATGCGGTGCGGTTGAGGGATGCAAATATGCCTTGACGCTACGCCTTGGAGAAATATAGAATCTCACATAACTTTGCCTCGATTTTGAGAAGTCGTTCCCGATCTTTACGTGTGATGAAATTGGATTGCTGATTCCCTTCTATTGGGCGTTCAAGAGCAACGCGAGCCTCTTCATCTATAAACGCACGTCCTGCTGAAGTGCCTTTTGTATTTTCATCAAATCAACAGTGGTAAAAGAAGGTATACTTCTTCCGGCTCTTCCAATACCTTGCCCTGATGGTGGAGTAGCGTCTCTGGTGACGGTTGGAGCTATCGTGCTTGAAGAAACGTTGGGTGGCGGAAGCGTCTGGTTCTGGTGATCGTAAGTGTATCGCGCAGATATGGCACAATTTTGATCACGGAGTGCTCGAGCCATGGCACTATTTCGAAGGGTGAGGATGGCGCTGCTTTGGCTGGTTGTGGAGCGGAGGAGATGGTGCTGGAAGGGCGCAAGATGTTAGCGCTGGAAGGATGCAAGTCGTTAGCGCAGGGTGTGGTATTGTGGCTGGCATACGCGTGTGGCATGTGTGCCTGGCATGCGCGTCTGGCATGCGCGTCTGGTATGCGCGTCTGGCAAGCGCGTCCGGCAAGCACGTCTGGTAAGCGGGTGGAGGAAGCTTTGTCTTCGATTGACGACATGTGCAACGTGACTGGTCATACCGTTTCTGGGGATGTAATCTCGAGCTGGAGGTTCTATCGTGACATGTGTGTAAACTTTGAATTCAACGTTCTTTGGTTCGTTGAAGGTTTCTCTGAGGTCGAGAAGTTTCTGGTCGAAACATTCGAAAGTCCTTCCGCAGACATGGTGAAGAAGCAGGAAGCGAAATTTAAAAAATTATGCAGGCAGCTGAATTTGAAAAGGGCGGCTCTAAGAGGAGCAAGCCGCTGTTGGAAAACTTTCCTTGAATACATTTCTGTATTTTGAACTTCTTATTTTTAGGTTTTTTTTTTTTTAAAGGCAAATGGAAATGCCTGGTTTATGGTTTTGATTTTTACGGATTTTTGGGGTTGATGAAGATAAATGTTACCTTGATGGTTTTGGATTATTCTCTTGGAATGAATTATATTTGGAAATGATGTTGTCTTGGTTATGATTGAAAGTGTTGCAAGCATCCCAGGAAAACCATGGAACCGTGTGTTTGGTAGATGACATGGGGTGAAACATAACATGGCTATTGGTTTTATCATTCCGTGAAAACTTGAAAGAGCGAACCATGTATCTTGTCTAGGTAGGACTTACTTGGTTTTTTAGGTCTCTTGATGAAAAGGAAACCTTCCGGTGCACAACCGAGTTTTATGGGAAACACCGTCGTGGAAAGTCCCCGGTCGTTCATCGAGTATGTGTCGATAACCGAGCCATTGATCCTTGGGCGGATCGCCTATTTCTATCCTCTGGGAACACCGTCGTGGAAAGTCCCCAGTCGTTACTGAGCTGTCTGATAACCGAGTCATTGATCCTTGGGCGGATCGTCTACTTGTATCCTCTGGGAACACCGTTGTGGAAAGTCCCCAGTCATCCCTTGTCGCGTCATGATCGATAATCGAGTCGTCGGGTAGCCAGGAGTCGGAGTGGATCGCCTTCCTCTACCATCTTGACATCTAGGTCGAAGAATGAGATCATCTGGTTGAAAATTGACATTGTAACCGAAAGATCGAACCTCCCATTTGTGGTCGCCAATTGTTTATGGGTAAAAATCGTTTCCGCCGATTTTGGTAAATTTGGTAGGTGAGTGAGAAACTGGTTTAAACCCTAAACAAATGTGCTGCACGTGAGCACTTTCTAGATTCGAGAGATCAATCTGTACAAGTCCGGCCTAAACCAAGAAATGGCCGTTCCAGACTTGCTTCGGTCACAAAGTGGAGGAGAAGAGTTGATTTGGGGAGGGAAGTAAAGAAAGGTGTTGAGACCGAGAATAGTTGGGAGAGTAGTGTCTCGACTTGTATCGAGAAAGTGAAATCTTAGGAAGCTTGCAAGAGATGAAAGCTTTTTGGAGAGCTTGCAAAGTTTCCTTTTCGAGAGTGTTGTATTTTCTCTCCGACCGAGACCCGTAAATTCGGTGGAAATAGGTAAGACCTATTTATACAAGTCGAGATTGAAACGCACCACGGCCTCATGAAGGAAGAGAGTAAAGGGTGAAATAATGGGAGGAGGTGGTAACCGCATGGTGTTTATGGGTGAAAACGTTTTCACCATTATTTCCTCATTTATTTGACCGCTTTATTCCTATTCACGCTTTCTTAATGTGAGCGTAGTGTACGCCGCATCTTGTGACCGCCAAACCAAGACCCCTGGAAAGCATCCCCAATTTGTGTTGATGTCTCGAGTGTTGGTTGCACCTTGAGTGCAAGTGGCGCTGCTAGGGGCGCGTCTGGCATGTGCCAATGGCATGTGCAGAATGCCTTTGTTGCGGGTTGCACCTCGAGCGCAAGTGGCAATGCCAGAGCTTCTAGTGGCGTGTGTGGCATGTGCCAATGGCATGTGTGGAATTCCTTGGTGGTAGGTTGTACATTGAGTGTAAGTGGCAATGCTAGAGCTGCTAGTGGCGTGTGTGGCATGTGCCAATGGCATGTGCGGAATGCCTTGGCGGTAGGTTGCACGGTTTGCAAGTTAGGCTACCAGCGTGGGTTTTGGCATGTGTCAATGGCGCGTACGGCCAAGTTGGCCTAGGTTGCACGGCCTGGTAAGAAAAGCTACCAGCGATGCGTGTTGGCGTGTGCCAATGGCATGCGTGGCCATTAGGACCACGACTTGGTAAGAAAGCTACCAACGAGCGTGTTGGCATGTGCCAATGGCATGTGTGGCCATTAGGACCACGACTTGGTAAGAAAAGCTACCAGCGAGCGTGTTGGCATGTGCCAATGGCATGCTCGGCCATTAGGGCCACGTCCTGGTGAGAAAAGCTACCAGCGAGCGTGTTGGCATGTGCCAATGGCATGCTCGGCCATTAGGGCCACGCCCTGGTGAGAAAAGCTACCAGCGAGCGTGTTGGCATGTGCCAATGGCATGCTCGTCCATTAGGGCCACGCCCTGGTGAGAAAAGCTACCAGCGAGCGTGTTGGCATGTGCCAATGGCATGCTCGGCCATTAGGGCCACGCCCTGGTGAGAAAAGCTACCAGCGAGCGTGTTGGCATGTGCCAATGGCATGCTCGGCTATTAGGGCCACGCCCTGGTGAGAAAAGCTACCAGCGAGCGTGTTGGCATGTGCCAATGGCATGCTCGGCCATTAGGGCCACGCCCTGGTGAGAAAAGCTACCAGCGAGCGTGTTGGCATGTGCCAATGGCATGCTCGGCCATTAGGGACACGCCCTGGTGAGAAAAGCTACCAACGAGCGTGTTGGCATGGCGCGGCTAGGGCCAAGGTAAGGGTGTTTGGCTTGGCGTGGCGTGACCAGCGTAGCTAGGGCCGAGGCAGAATGCGTTTGGCATGGCGCGGCTAGCTTGGGCTAGGTGTGGCTGGCATGATTTGCTATTGGCACGGAGGTGCGGCTAGCATGGTTGGCATGCTTTGGCGCGTTTGGTGTGTCTAGCATAGCTAGGGCCAAGGCAGAGTGCGTTTGGCATGGCGCGGCTAGCTTGGGCTAGGTGTGGCTGACATGATTTGCCATTGGCACGGAGGTGCGGCTAGCATGGTTGGCATGCTTTGGCGCGTTTGGTGTGGCTGGCATGATTTTCCATTGGCACAGAGGTGCGGCTAGCTTGGGCTAGGTGTGGCTGGCATGATTTGCCATTGGCACGGAGGTGCGGATAGCATGGTTGGCATGCTTTGGCGCGTTTGGTGTTGCTAGCATGATTTGCCATTGGCACAGAGGTGCGGCTAGAATGGTTGGCATGCTTTGGCGCGTTTGGTGTGGCTGGCATGATTTGCCATTGGCACAGAGGTGCGGCTAGCTTGGGCTAGGTGTGGCTGGCATGATTTGCCATTGGCACGAAGGGGAATTAGGGTTTTGTTCGTTGTAACCCTAATTTGAAAAAATACCCCATATTAATTACTGACTACATGCATTAAATGTTCTAATAAATGTGTCACCGGTGACATTTGGTTATTTGGTGTTTTACGATTTTACCCTTTGTTTAAAAACCACCATCAACACCTGCATAAGACCTCATTAGGATCATTTCCATGAAAGATATTTATCAAATGAGACGAAACAAGTTATACAAAGGAAATCAAAACAAAGAAAAACGATTTGAACTTGCAATTAAATGAAAATTTTTGATAAAAGAAATGTTGAATACTAATCTAAATTCTTATTTGCATTACAAAGATAGCATGAGGCGAGAGAACATGGAGTAGTAGTTTCATTCGCATGCTTCTTATTTGTTCGCATACTTCTTATACGCAATCGAGGACGGATACTTCTTATACTTCTTCAAGGATACTTCATACTTCATACTTCGTATACTTGGGATGATACTTCTAATTACTTCTCAATGCTTCGGAACTTCACAAAAGAATAGAGGCAAGTACGTACTTTTCAAGAAAAGTATTCTTTCGCGTAGTTCCTTCATCAACAAAGATCAAAGACTACTATAACAATTTTACAACAAAGAATAGAGGCATGTGCCAATGGCATGCTTGGGAGACACATTTTTGTGAAAGAGGGAGGCACATTTATGTAAGGAGAGATTTATTTTCTTTATCATCTTCCTCCCCAAAAACTAGATCTAGAGCTCTACCAAATATCCATTAATGGAGATTCTAAATGTAATACTCATGTAATTCAAACAATCATAGTGAAGAACCATGGATGTAGATCACATTGATCGAACCATGTAAAAAATCCTTGTGTCCATCTTTACAATTTTAGCACTTTTATCTTCATTTTCATATCAAATAAGTTTAAATCTAGAAATTATTGTCATGATATCATAAAGGGTGTTAGTTGTGGGATTTCCTGCAACTACACCTTAAATTGTATCTATTTTGATCCATCATTCACCGTAGATGCAGCAAGATTTGTAGCTATTGTTCGCAATCATGCAGGAAGATTTGTAGCTGCTAAAGCTCTTGTTATATCAGCTAGAGACATAGATCAAGTTGAAGCTCTTGTAGTTCTGGAAAATTTGAAGTGGGATGAACAAATGCAATGTAATAAAGTTCTTGTACAAACTGACAACCAGGGTGTGGTTGCTGCGGTTACTGAAGTATCTAAACATTGTCGAAGAGAAGATATAAATCTTATTAATCACATCAGAAACTTATTATCTTCTCATCCTCAATGGGTTGTAAAATATATCAATCGTGTTTGTAACAGTCCAGCTGATCAGCTGGCCAAGTTTGCTAGAAAATCTAGGATGTCCCAAAAGTGGTATAATAATCCTCCTAATCTAATTAGGAGGAAGCTTCTGCTGGACAGAAGCTAACTCTGTAAATTTGCTTATGAATAGAAGAAATGAAAGTTTATCTTTTGAATAAAAAAAAAAAATCCCGTAGAAAAACAGGGAGTCCCATTATTATTCGTGCGGTGGAAGGGAGTGGGGAAGGGGGGAGCATTTTCGCTTTACTACATACAGCTCCTACTCGTCCCAGAAGGATGTGGAAGTGCCAGAGTGACTGAATTTTCTATACGACTGGAGCAGTGGCTGGCTACTATCCGCCTCTCTTTAATGTTACAAGAACTTTACACTCAAAAGTACATCCATTAACTACGTATAAAAGATAAGGCAATGACTACTGACTAAGGTTAACTTAACTGATGATATTGAAAAACCAACGTCATTTCCTCAGCGAACAATATCTACTGGCCCATTGTTAGACGAACACTCTTCACTCATCTTTATCATCATCATCTTCATCATAGTTGAAAGGTAGTGGCACTGATTTAAATGCCCGGTACTTTCCCTCATTCTCCAACCTGAAACATCAATTTATATACTTTTAGTACCTTTGTCATCATACCGGTATCTGAATTGGTAGCTATTCATGCAAGTTTTTCGTATTTATTTCTATGCTTGGAAAAATGCAATATTTTTAGGCTATTCTTTGTGTAATTTTAATTATCAAGTTCAAATCAGTATCTCTCAGATCCAAACACCGATAACGAGGAAACTTGGTAATAACTGGCTGACCAATTGATGAACTTATCATTTAACAGTCTAAAGGCTATAGTTATGCAGCTCATTCAATATGAATCTATATTATAAAAAGAAGTGTTGTTTGTGTAGACTAATAAATCCGACCCTCAATTTCGTCATCCTACGGCGCGGATCGAAAATTGGGCGAGGGATATTTTTGTGCGTCGGATGCGATAAGCTTCCTGATTTCGCCAAGCTCCCTTGAATAATTAGGTTTCCTAATGCCGATAGTAAGAAACTACTCCTATATCAGACATTTCGGTGAGATACTTACATCCGTCCATTATAGTGATTCCTTATATAAGTCTGTTTCCTAACCACGAACAATCAGTTTTCCATTGCTAGCTATAAATACAACTGCTTTTGTGATTTTATTCTTATTCTCTCATGCAAGTAACCTGAGATCTTTAATTTAATCCCAGCTGTCTCGAGTTACCAAGATGTTTGTTAATGGATGTGGTATGTACTGCTTCCAAACGTAAGGTAATCGTGGGTCCGTGCATGTATAACACTTAAATTCTTGCATCAAACCAAGAGTTGTACACTGATTTTAGTACATAACCTCTTACAGATCTTTTTCCTCCTATGGAGCTGAAGTTGTGCAAGAACTTCTTAGCTACAGAGTGATTATGATTCTACGAAGAATGCCTTTGGGTTAAAAGTGGACATAAAATTCATCTTCTATCAGACAGTACCTCATACAGATATTTATTATCACCACGCCTCAATGCAAAGTCTGTTTACAAGAACATATAGAAGGTGTTTTTTCTCGGTCATATCCGGCTGATCCAACTAATTAAACACGCTATTTTCACCCGACTAACTAACACACTATAATATGACACGATCAACTATGGGACCGTCTGCTATGACCCGACTAAGTAAATATGCTCCCTACTATTATAGACCGGGCCAACTAACACATTAATTTAATGTGGGCACTATATCTGCCTTTTTATTTTTCCAATGGCGCCCTGGGCCATAGGCCCGGCCCTATCCGGCTACTATGCAACTAATTAAACATGTTATTGTGACCCGACTAACTAACACACTATAATATGACACGACCAACTAAATATTAGGACCATTCTGTTATGACCCGACTAACTAAATATGCTCCCGACTATTATAGACATGACCAACTAACACACTAATTTTAATGTTAACACTACATTTTCCTTTAAATTTTCTCCATCGCCGCAATTTGTAGGCCCTGACTCTATCAGGCTACTATGATCCAACTAATTAAATACGCTATTGTAACCCGACTAACTAACACACTATAATATGACACGACTAACTAAATATTGGGACCATTCTCGCTATGTCCCGACTAACTAAATATGCTCCCGACTATTATAGACATGACCAATGAACACACTAATTTTAATATGGGCACTACATCCGCCTTTAAATTTTCTCCACCGCCGGGGCCGTAGGCCACGGCCCCTATCCGGCTACTATGATCCAACTAACTAAACACGTTATTATGACCCGACTAACTAACACACTATAATATGACACGACCAACTAAATATTGGGACCGTTCTGCTATGACCACATACTAAAATTGCATGTGAAGATACTGGTCAACCGACCAAACAATAAACAATACTCTAAAAATGTTTTGCTCCCGATAATTTTTAGTTAATGTTCAATTCTATTATTGTTTAGGTATTAAATCTTTAATTAATATAAACTTTAGAAACTTTAGATATTGTTTAGCTATATTATATTTTAAGCTATAAAACTTAGAACAACTTTTCCAAAATGTACAAAAGGTTGAGCGCCGGCCGCAGGCCCTGACTAATCTATAGGCTCAACTCCAAGCATAATATTGGGTGATTGATCTACGACTCGGGACGACTACTACTGACTAAACACTTTCGCAAATATTACGTGATGACTAAAATTTTATGAGAAGATATTGACTGGCCGACCAAACAATTAAAAAAAAACTCGAAAAAGGTTGAGCCCCGGCCGCAGGCCGGGGTGATACCTAGTCTCTTTATTAAGGAAAAGTGGTGGTTATGTCCGGGATAAAGACGACCGTGGGATTCGAGGAGTAATTCGTGCCCGTCAGATTTGGTTTACTTTTCTTTTTTTCGGAATTGCTGGTGGATAAACGTGACCGTAGGATCAAGGATCCTGTGGCCAGCAAAAAAGCGGCGGGGAGAGTAATTCGGGGCCGTCGAGATTCGATCATGCGGCCGAGATCGGTCGGTGCTGTTTAGGGTAATTTAGGCCCGTATACACGGTATCTTTTCGAGATTATTCTATGGCCGTCCAGATGAGATCCTATGGCCGAGATCGGTCGGGGCTGTTTTGCCTAATTTAAGCCCGCGTACACCGTATCGTTTTGCACATATATCTTCAGAGAATTAAAAAAAAACAGGTCCTTCTTCGTTATTAACTACTCCATCACTTTTTTCTCAGAACCACGACGAGCAGAGACTGAAATCATCTCTACATCGAGTATTTGATTATCACGATCCAAGTCTCTCAAGCCGTACCCAAAAATCATCTCTACATCGAGAAGAACAGAGAAGAAAGAAACGAAAGAGAAGAAAGAAGAAAAAAAACGGTGTTGTTATAAATTGAAGTTAGGGTTTCATCTGGTTGAGAATTTGATTGGAGTCGGATGATGTTATTGGGTCGATGATTACAGAGAATTAAAAGGGTCTGTGTTGTTGATTTATCGATGGGAGGTTATTCGATGAGGAATCACAAAACCAGGTAATTTAGGGTTTCTTTAATTAACTCTGTTTGTGTGGAATTGATTTATAATTTGATCAAATTATGATGGGTTTGCTCTTAATTGAAGTATAATTAGGAATTAGGTGTATGGGGTTGTGTAATTAGGTTGTGGAGTCGATTGTCTTCATTCGGGATGTAGGTATTAGAATTTATTGGTTTTTTTCTTTTGTAATTTGATTAATTAACGTCAAGCATGTCTTGATTGTCTTCTTCTTCCTCTTACAAGCAGCTATTAGTTGAAAAAGAACACAATCTTGGTGTTGGATTTGATTAGGGACAAACAGAAGGGATATGATTTCCGTCAGTCCTTATCTTGGGTTTCACGGGATAACCATGAAACAAAGTAATATCAGAAAGACGAGGAATTGAAGAATAGGAAGGTTAGATTAATGGTTTTAGCATTCGATCGAGTTTCGGTTCTCAGGGAACAAAGCTTCTCACTTTGATCCGATTCTACAATTGGTAGTTTTTCTTAAGAAAAAAAAATAAACGATTTTCTAAACTAATATTTTTGTTATTGCTTTTTCCCAGGTAGAACCATGGTTTTCTCCCACTGGTATTGCATCTCTTGCTCCAACTATTGTAGGTATGAGATACGTTAGATGCGACTTGATTAATGTTAATTGCTTGGCTTTTAATGTTTTGTTGGGATAGAGTTATTGCTTTTTGGTGACATGGGTCTAACTTAGAGAGTGTCTTCTCCAAGAACTGCTCATTGGTTCGTGTGGATCATTTTTATGGGAGTTTTATGCATTGAAAATTGATGGTAGAAGTTACGTGGTTTTGGTGTTTTCGATCATTACGTTTTATGTTGTTTTACGTTTTAAAAGTTCCGTATATCTGTAGGCAAACCTGTTTGTATCCTTTATAGTTTCTTTATCCAAGTAGATTGGTGGTAACACTGGTAAGGGTGATACAGATATTAGTACCTGTGTTTAGTTTATTGATGTGTAATTTACTCATCGTTTTCTGTTTATGCCTCTTTGTTTAAATATGCGAAGGATATGGAATGGTGAGCACTAAGGATATATAATTGTTTTCTGTTTTACACCTCTCAACATCCAATCAAGCAAAGCTTCGGTGAGCACTAAGCTGGAGTTGAAACACCTCAAGTTTAACAAAGCCCTGAAGGTGAATCAGGATAGGATGGATTTTTTTCCCTCTCCGATATAGTTGTCTCGAATTTAACCGTATTGATTGGGATTCGTTGATTTTTCTACGGGGTCGATGTAGAATCGAAACATGTGCCTCTTTTTAGGAATAGATTCCAGTAATGGCTTCCCATGTGAAGTGCAATTTAAAACTTTCTTCTTGGAAGTCTGGTTTAGAAGGATTTTACGAGAAACATCGAAGCAAGAAAATCCTGGAGGTTACTAGGTAGGAACTCATCTCATTGAAAATTATAAGGGTACTTGATTTTTCCATAGTTCATTCATAATCTTCTCAATGTATATTCTGTTGAAAACCCATAGCGAGAGAGACAATGACAGAACCCATTGTTGAGTACAACATTGTTAATGGATGGGTTCCTAATCGTGAATTTTATTCACTTAATGAAACCTTCGTTCTATGGCTCATGAGGATCGACGGTTATTCGAGCGCCATGACTCGATTCTCTCTTTTTCTAATCGGGGTAAACTCTTATTTTCATTGCATTCCAATTTTTGAAATTTGATAGGGCGAGAAGAAGTTAGAGAAGATCAAATCATGTTTTAACTAAAGATTCTTATTAGATAATCTTTTTGTTTGCGGCGTGATAGTGGAAGACCTTTCTTTTCCTAGAAAAGACCTACATGTTAATTTCGGCACCATTAACTTATCTGGGTTTTATTTTAGTCTCTTTCATTCTCGAATCCTGGGAGATATGGTGGTACCGGGAATTTGCCTTATGGATGGCGTATACATGCGGACTGTGTGTTGCAGTTATGGGAGCTTACCTTACGGATGGGGTAGATATGCTCATTTCAATTTAGCGGAGAGGTATGGCCAATAAGCTTACTGTTAGGAAAGCTACGTATTCGAGTTTGTATCATTCTATAGTTTGTCGAAGGCCATTTTGTTAGCTTTGTTTATGTTTTTATCCGCAATACTAGGAAAGGTGTTCTACTTAACTTTACCGAGATAAAATACCAGGATCAATCGATCATTGTATTTAAGACACTATGGTACATTGTATAGACGGATAGACCTCACATCATTGATATTTTGTTTTACGTCAGCTGCAAGTGGTGCATCAAACATTATGTCGAGGCTTGAGGTTCATATAAATGCTCATATGCATTCACTTCAGAATGAAAAACCATCATCTCAACGACAGGTGGACGTCGGAGCAAGCTTATTAACATCTCGCCATTTCTAATCAATACCCGCACAACAACAACTTCAGCCAATCGGTATCATCCTTTGGCAAACCCATATTGTTTGTGCGTCTCTGTTTAATCGGTATGCATATATAAGCCTTAACCGGGCTATCAAAATTCTTTCAAGTTACAAAGAGGCCTAATTGGAAGGAGTGTCGGAATTGAGAACTGACTATCGTGGGCTTGAGGTCTAAGTTTATGGTGAATATAATTTCCATGCTTTGTTAGTTTAAGGTTTTGGATTTCAAGTTCATGTCTTTTCGGATTGTAAATTTGTAATTCGGAAGTGCATATTGGCTTTCTTCTAATTTGATACTTTGTATTTCTTTAGTAAAGTGTTCAAGTATTCATTTGCAATGAACACCATTTACTCTCATTACAGAGCTTGCATATATATGAATTTGGGACCTTCAAAGCCTCATAACTCACGGAATTGTGTAGATATTCTTTTGAGTGTTATGGTTGGGAACTCTGTTGCAGACTTCGTGCCTAAATCGGTGATTGCCGAGCGTTGTGTGCTATGAATTTTCCAATCTGCCGAGTGTTATGCTATTATCAGTTCACTTGAATTATCCCAGGTAACTCAATATATGTGATTACAATCTGCTAACTTTAAATTTGTGATTGTTCTTAGGATCTAATTGATAAATTGCCAAGGACATGTAGCATAATTTGGGTAGGACATCTGCACGTATGAGATGTCAATTGTACAATTAGAAGATTTATAATGTTGGCTTGCTTTCAATAGGTGCTTCAGTAATCGGCTAATCGGATTCAGTCATCACTCGTGTATGCTGCTCTTTGGTGATAACAAATCCCTTCATTATCATGGTTTATATAACGAATATTTGAAATTTCGAGTTCATTTAGAGTTCACTCGTGTCGCTCTTTCGTGATAACAAATCTGCACGTTTAGTCTTTTGGTTTGATTTTCTTGAGGTGTAATTTTTTGATTTTCTTCGGATCCGCGAGAGTAATTCGGGGCCGTCGATTCTCATTTAATTTTGCTCGAGGTAATTCTTTTCTATGAGTTCATTTATAAATTTCGTTTTGTGAGAATTCAAGACCCAGTGCGGTTTTCTGTTTAGCAAATATTAGGCTTTATAACTCATTTATCTCGGACATTGTGGTTCCCATGTTTGAATGATCGTTGCGTTGAAACCAATTCAAAGAGACGTCCTAGGTTTAGGCAAGAGCAAATATTAGATGAGCTTTGCGGTTATAAATTTCTCTCGATTTCTCTCTCCTGTTCTTGGTTCTCGATTTTCTTCATGATTTTGTGTTGATTGCTTTGTATTCTTAATTTTTCGGTTGATGCCCGACTCTCTCGAAACTATGGCACTTGAGGTTTATCATGCGGTGTTGATGATTTTTTATTTTGTTCAATGTATCAATAACCCAAATCAATTGCGATGAACCGTTATTTATATTGGTTTGGGTAACCAATCAATGAAGCCAATTTATACCGTTGCATAGCTTTGTCGGATTGATACAGGTTGAATCGTTTGTTGGTTTTGTATATGGTGGTGACGTTGTATCCGGATTGAAGATTGTTGTATTGCAGTTGTCATGGATGGATGATTTAAGGTAATTCTCTCTTTGTTTGTCAAATCCTGCTTAGTTTGGAAAATTGATACTAAATTTTTTTATGTTCGGATGATTATCTCGAATAAGTCTAGCCAAAGTGCATGACATTAGCTGCGTTTATTATGGATGATCCCATAGCATGATTTTTCTCAGCGTGGATTCTTTGAGAGTTGCTAATGCGACGAGTTTTGCCTAAATTGATTATGATGGATATTCGATTGCATTTGCCTTCTACTGGCTATACGATGTGATTTTTTTGTTTTTTTTCTTTCTTGGCAAGGTGCTCGCATTCATTGGTTTACTTGCCTACTTAGGTTACCACAAGTAAAGTTTCTCGCCCTCTCTGTTTCTTTCTTGCCTGTAGTGAGCATCGTTGAAATTGGATTTTAATTGGTTATATATCTACACTTTCGGTTCTTAAGAAGAATGAAAGCTCTAGCAAAGATTAATTTTAAGAAAAAAAAGGCAATCATTTGCCTGTGGACTAATGTGTTGAAACAAAATCATCCTAGACCATGAGTGATGACCCATGTCAATCCAAATATCACTAAGCTCATTGTCGTCGGATCAATGAAGTCCATGCCTGCAATCTTATGCTTATTGTCAAGTCGAACCCGATGAGATGCGGTCATGTATTGCCATTGGTAAATGCCTAAAGGTTGTTAGCCTATACTTTTTCCTTTTATTGTCATTTTTGTGACATGTTGAAATTTCCCTTTGCTTGGCTTTCTATTCGTCACTTTGGGAAAAGCGAGTCCATGAAAAAATAGAATGATGATGATACTCACTGCTATGGGGAGTTTTGTTGGCTAAAAAAATCCATGTTTTGATTTTGTAGTTTTTTTCATAATTTTCCCGCACGTTCGTTTTTTTGCTATGTTCATATAGATGGGTAATTGGTGTTTGAAGAACCGAGAAGAGGAGAATGGAGCTTGCTTTGGTGAATGGGTGGATTGCGGTTAGGTTGTGTTGGAATCGGTGGTGGTTGTAGAGCTGTTGTTGGTGTTGCTACCAGAGAAGCTACAACAATGGGGCAATGGGTTGGTGTGTGTGCTATGAGACTTGCACCTGATGAATTTGGGATTGCAACTGTTGGTGATGGCCGAGCATATTGATCTTGTGTGTTAATCTTGAATGGGATTTGAATCGAGTTGGAGCCGACAGTATTGAAGCTGAGGTATTGCTCTTTTAAGCGATTTGTGAAATTGAGTTTTAGAACTAGGTAAAAGATTGTTTTGTCTAACCATCACTCTTTTCGTCTCCCTATTCTCTAAAGCGTAAATGATAAAGTCTATGCTATAGATGCTTATGATGATGACTAATCAACTTATTCAGAATCTTAAGACACTTTCCTTCCGTTCTATATTCCACTGACTTTAAGATTTTCTTGATGTTTTGCTTGAATTGTTGAGTTTGTGATTTTACGGGAAAAGAACAAGGAAATATTTTAATCTTTGCAATTCTTAGTGTAGGAGTTTGTCGTATTTCTTAGAATATTGTTGTAACTCTAATGCAATTGTTTGGGTGCTCTTTTAGGCATGTAAATTGAAATTCGGAGATTTGAAAGGAGCATTATTGGATACGAGTTCGCTATGCGCTGACGGGAAGGATAATGTCAAAATTTTGTTTCTTCAAGGACAGGTTGGTACCACTCCCAATAGCACAAAATTCTTAGATGCCAGGGCTTTACATAACACGGTGGAAATCGCTCCACGTCATGGCACTTAAGATCAGTTGAGTGCTATCTGTTGAGATCGATTGGAGCGGCATCTCACACCTTTGTGTTTGAATTTTGTAAGGTTTAGATGTGATAATTAGTTCAATGAGGAAAAGTTGGAGCGGCAACTAACAACTCGGATGGTGATTGTTAGATCTGGGTTTGGTGGGTTCAATTTGAGGTGGAAATTTGAGGTGGTAGTGAGCTGGTGATGAAGGTGAAGGAAGAAATTAGACCAAAACTAATACTTCTTTCTCTATTCGGCCAACACCACTTGAATTCTCTCTCCTCGGCAACCTTACGCTAACCCTAGATGGTAATTCAAGTCTTCGACGGAACTTCTTGAATTGAAACTCCCGAATTCGTTAAAAACTTAAGAGGTTCTGCCATTGAATCGGGTGTTTAGCGGAGATGGAGAAGTCTTGAGATTGTAGAAAGGAGTATTGTAAAAACTTGGAAATCGGTTGGGTTTTTATATTGCGCACTCAATGATGAAAATTCTCAAGGATTGTAGAAAGTTATTGTTTTGCTTAACAACACAGGTAAATACCTATTGTTCATATTACTTTTGTTCTTTGTTGTTGAATATAATTTCTTGGTAAGCTCATTCAATTTCTTTTTCTCAAAGGGTAAAGTCGAGCAGAATGTACTTGAGAAAATCGAAGAACTGATTTTAATGAAGATTTTTGTTAGGTTTGTGATTTTGTTGCTTAATAGTTGAATCTCTGCAACTACACGGGAGGAAGAAGAAGCGAGACACATGGGTTTTCAACATTGCATCTTTGTTTTGTTCTCGATTGTTCTCTTTATGTTTATACATTGCACCTTATTGGGTTTTCAACATTGCATCTTCCACCCGATTGTTCCCCGTGGTAGACCTAAGCTCTTCTAGGCATCCTGCTTTCATGTTAAGTAATACCACGTAGAAACATGTTAAGTAATACCGGGTAGAGCACCACACGGATGAACTAAGCGCTCTTAATGGCTGAACTAACACACTAATTTACCTACAAAGTATTTACAAGAGAGAATCTTCTTCGCCTATTGCTTAGTAAGATTAAACCTGAAGTGTAAGGTTTAGTCAACATACCAGCATCAATTTTTGCTCGGTGGCTTTATATGGCTGCCAATCTATTGGCAACATTCCATGTGGTTCGAACAAAGTGAATCGCCCTATATTAGTAGCTGCGAACTTGGTAACAGTATTCTTAGGGAAGGAAAGCATGGATCTATCCTCCCCCTCGAGTCATAAATCAGTCATGGGAATGAAGCCTACTGTTGGATTCACAAGTCTAGTGGGGTCCTTCAAAGTAGTATAAAAAGTCTTGAGAAATAACCTTAAGGTAATCGACCCAAACATTTAGTTCGAAGACTACACGAAATAACACCAGGTAAGCTTTTTATACTCCTGAAATTGAGTTTTTCCTTGGTTTTGGTATTACCCAGTTGGGGATATAGATATGCTAGATGAGTTGATTGATTATTTGTGAACCAAGAAGTTCATGTTGCTGCTCAATATAGGAACCACATTATGACGAAGTATGAAGAAGTGACTTTGATGCTCCGAGAGAAGCCTTTTCATAGGTGTGTTTGACTAACTTTAGGTTTCAAATGGACTGCCAATATGGAAAGTGCTTCAAACTATTTTATGAGGCTAAATTAAGGTGTGTTTGTCACTAAGAATGGAAGAAGAACATAGAAGCCTGCCAATATGGAAAGTGCTTCTATTCGAATGGGTTTGAATTTGAAGCATGGTGAAGTGTTTCAAATCTGTACTTCAATTTGGTGAAGCAAAAATATTTGTTTGGAAAAAGTAATTTGAATGTTTTGGGTTTGGTTGCTTGACAAGTGCGGTTTGGAATTTTGGTACAACTCTGTTTGCTTCTTTTAATAGGAAATCGAAAAGTGCTCTTGCAACGAGTTTTGAGAATTCCATACGATCACAAAATACGTAATTATCTTTTGAGTTTTGCATTTAATATCAATAACCCAAAACAACATTTTTTTGGTTATTTTGTAGATTATGTAGTGGAGCTGAAACTATGTAATACTGAGAAATCATGGTGGATAGTTGTAGCTGCACTTCAAAGCCTCTCGATTCTTTGGATTGATGGAGGTCGGGTTTTCATAATCTGTGATCATATATCTCACGTAATCAAATTTTGGGTTTCAACAAAGACAATAACATGACGTCTGTTTGTTTATTTAACAGGTAATATATCCCTCGCTTAGGATTTAAAATAACTGTTGATTTCGGTTCATTACGGGTGTCGATGATTTTCTTTTGAATTGATTTATTTAGGAATTGGTTTCCTATTTGTTTGTTCTTAATTTTGGGGTGGACATGCCCGGATATTACTTAGTAAATTTTAACGGCTCTATGAAGAAGATTTTATGCTCTCCTCTTTATTAACTTGGTGTCGTTCATATACAATTCTCTAGCTTTCGATTGTAACGGTCTGGACTATCGATTGACAAATGTTAGGGATGGTTCCGCTGAATTCACTCTTTATGCCACTTGAAAATATTACTTATTCTTCCTTTTGTTACAACTGAAGATCAACCAACCGCACCGCTTAAAGTGGTGAAGTTTGTGAGTTTGTTGGATTGGGGAAACCAATTACTTTTTCCTTCTTAATAAGCCTTTCTTTAAGAGAAAGAAAACTGATTTATGTACTAATTAAATTGCAGAACGGTACCTTAGACGAAGCACCATGGACTTGGAAGAACAAATTTGTTGCCGAGGAATTTGAAGGCATTGAAGAGTGTCCAATATGTTACAACACCGTCCAGGTTCCATTGAATGAATTAACACAGATGATAAGACAAATCTGAATCACGATGGCAGGCGATGATCTGCGTGCGAGATGGATATACCTTGAAAACAGAGGTGAGTTTCTTGCACCATGAGATGTTGTTTTCTACTGTGACTATCCTTCTCTTTTTTCCTTCTTTTCTTTTGATATGTCTTGGTAGATTCACAAAAGCAGCGGTGTTGTTCTTCCTTTAGATTTTAGATTTTGACATGTTTAATTAGTTTTTTGAAACAGACTTCCATGGTTCAAACCGTCCATTAATGAATATGAGTCTGTGGCACAATGGTAGTGAGTCTAACACCAAGTCAGAAGGTTGTGTGTTAGATTCACACCAGATTCAGTCCTCTATGGTTACCGTTTTGTTATTTGCATCCCTGGCTTACAAGTAGTAATTTAAGTACCACAGAATTTGCACATACAGTTGATATAGATGGTTGAATTTCACAAGTACGGGTTCAGCTTTTGCTTGAGAAAGACCCAGGTTAATATAATCTCTATAATCATTGATGATGATGGTGAGCCAAAGGTAATACTACTATCGTGTAAATTTTGTTCTCAAACAATTATTGGTAATGGTAGTAATGTGGTTCGGATCTTAAGATTGCCTACCCCAAAGTCCGTTTTATTATTGTTTGATGGTGAGAAGAAGGTTATGAAAGTGATGTAACCATAACTTTCTTAACACAGATTTCCTCCAACAAGGACTTCATTGGAAATGGTGTGGCTTAATGGGTTTTAATTCCTTATGAAGTGCAACTCTCTCTCTTTCTCTTTGTCTCACAAATTGGTTTATTTCATTTCATCTCTTTCAACTATATTAGTTATGATCACTATTTTTTTCTTCGATTATCGATTTGTTGTATTTTATGCAAGTTGCAGGTACAATTTTTATTCCAAAGGTATGGATAAACAACCTAACTGAAAACACACAGAGAATAGGTAAAAACACATTCCATCCTCTTTCATTCTTTTCTCGCTTGGATTTTGATTATTTAGCTAAATAATAATAATGAACAAACATGCTACATTCAATGATTTTATCGTATTGGTCAAGCTTTGTTTCCGGTTGATGCTCTTGATCTTGCCATGTCTATTGGTTAAGTTTGTGACATGATGTTGTTGTTCTTTAACTATAAAAGGTTTCAAATATGGAGATGGCCAATGTTCTCATCTTTACGTTATGAAAAGGCTTTATATGGATATTGAGCTTTTTGTTTCCTTACCATGAGACTGTTAGTAACACAATCGTTTAAGACATACTAATATAGTCTAGGTTGTATTATGATTCTCATAGAGCACATGATATTATATATAAGTGGGTTTCTGGAGCTAATAGTCATTGGCCATTGCAGCGAATCATGGCTCAAGAAAGTTTTCCAGCCATCGGTGTTTGAGGAGAAAGCTCTTACAAACTTGGATGATGTCGATACTCTTTTCGAGTCTTTGGGAAGTGAGTTAAAGGTAATATTGATGGCATTTCATGTGGAAATTCTACCATCATTGTTATGAATGATATTAATAATTTTTTGTTGGCACTATTTAAGATTTCCAGTAGTATCATGCGACTGAAAAGAGATAACAACAACCAGTAGCTATTAATGCCTTCAAATTCATTTGCATGTCAAAGGGTTTACATCTTGGAAATTAGTTTGGACAACAGGTGTGTTTCAGTCTTATTTTCTATTTGTAATATTTATTCATTCGCTATTAGGTAGGTGTATAAATGGCCATCATCAAGTCTAAACTAGGATCTAAAGATAGTAAATGTTTACGACCAGATGCTCAATCTACTTTATATCATATATATTAAATTCCACTTAAATTGGAAACGGTATCTGCCGTCTTAGCTCAAATGGAAGAGCACATGGTTCTCAACCATGTAGTTGTGGGTTCGACTCCTACAGATGGCGTTAATGTTTGGTGGATTAACTAATCACTGCCTTCTACAAGTCAATAACATCTTCATAGCTTGAAATTCTGGAAAAGCATATATGATTGTTTTCATGCCAAGTTGTTCAGGGGTTGTTTAATCATCTATTGCAGCAGTTTTACTATGAGACAAATTGTTGACAAACTATATCGTACATTGGTATCAACTTAACTAATTAGCTATAACCTAGGAACCTTTAGAGGCGGGATTAGCATTTCTCAATGCTTGGAACTTGGAAGTAAGCACCAACAGATTTTTCGGCTAAAAATCTTCGAATAGGATTCAGGTAGGTATTGCTGGTGCTGGAGTTCCTAAAATGCAGTACCATGGGTCCTTGAAAAGGGTGTTTTGCAATATTTTAGTTTGTAGACTTTTTCAGTGTTTTTGCTTTGTGCTCTAGGATGAAAGATGTGGTGGTGATGTGTTCTGGAGCTGGCATTCAAACTACTTGAAAGGGTGTTTTGCAATATTTTAGTTTGTAGACTTTTTCCAGTGTTTTTGCTTTGTGCTCTAGGAGGAGGGCAGGATCAGAAAGATGTGGTGGTGCTGTGTTCTGGAGCTGGCATTCAAACTACTTGAAATCAAACCATTGCATTAACCAAGTCTTTGGTGCTAATCCATAAGTGGATGAAGGTGCTTTGAAATTCAAAGGTGTTCCTCACGTTGTGATGTTGCACACTTGCAAGTGATGTAGGAGTTTGCTGGGGATGGTGGTAAAGGGCTGGTGGAAAAATTGATAATAGGTAGTGGCTAAATTATAATGAAATTTTAAACATGATTAATGCTTTATACAATTCTAGCATGTTGCGTTTGGTGAGTAAATAATAATTTTGTTATCTCCATTTCTGCCATTGTGCACAAAGTATATGTATCAAAGTTTTTTAAAAACTCTACTGCGATCCGATTAACTAACACACTATAATATTACACGACCAACACAACATTTGGGCATTATATCTGATTTTAAATCTTCTCCACCGCTGGGGCCGAAGGACCCGGCTTTCCGGCTACTATGATCCAACTAATTAAACACTCTATTGTGACTCGACTAACTAACACACTATAATAAGACACGACCAAATAAATATTTTGGCACTATACCTTCTTTTAAATTTTCTCCACCGCTTTCCGGCTACTATGATCCACCGAAATAAACAATCTACTGTGACCCGACTAACTAACACACTATAGTATGACACGACCAAATAAATATTTGGGGACTATACTCTCTTAAATTTTCTCCACCGCCGGGGGCCGAAGGACCCGGATTTCAGGTTACTATGATCCAACTAATTAAACAATTTACTGTGACTCGACTAACTAACACATTATAATATGACACGACCAATTAAATATTTGGGCACTATACCTTCTTTTAAATTTTATCCACCGCCGGGGCCGAAGGACCCGACTTTCCGGCTACTACGATCCAACATATTAAACATTCTAATGTGAACCTACTAACTAACACATTATAATATGACACGACCAACTAAATATTTGTGTATTATATCAGCTTTTAAATTTTCTCCACCGCCGGGGCCGAATGTCCCGGCTTTCCAACAATTATATCCAACTAATTAAACACTCAACTGTGACCCGACTAACTAACACACTATAATATTTCACGACCAACAAAATATTTACGCACTATATCTGCTCTTAAATCTTCTCCACCTTCGGCCCAGGCTTTCCGGCTACTATGATCCAACTATTTAAACATTCTACTGTGACTCGACTAACTAACACACTATAATATGACACGATCAACTAAATATTTGGGCACTATACCTTATTTTAAATTTTCACCACCGCCGGGGCCGAAGGACCCGGCTTTCCGGCTAATATGATCCACCGAAATAAACACTCTACTGTGACTCGACTAACTAACACACTATAATATGACACGACCAATTAAATATTTGGGCACTATACCTTCTTTTAAATTTTCTCCACCGCCGGGGCCGAAGGACCCGGCTTTCCGGCTAATATGATCCACCGAAATAAACACTCTATTGTGACCGGACTAACTAACACACTATAATATGACACGACCAATTAAATATTTGGGCACTATACCTTCTTTTAAATTTTCTCCACCGTCGGGGCCAAAGGACCCGGCTTTCTGGCTACTATGATCCAACTAATTAAACATTCTACTGTGACCCGAATAACTAACACATTATAATATGACACGACCAACTACATATTTGGGCAATATACCTTCTTTTAAATTTTCTCCACCGCCGGGGCCGAAGGACCCGGCTTTCGGGCTACTATGATCCAACTAATTAAACATTCTACTCTGACCCGACTAACTAACACACTATAGTATGGCACGACCAACTAAATATTTGGGGACTATACTTTCTCTTAAATATTCTCCACCGCCGGGGCCGAAGGACCCAGCTTTCAGGTTACTATGATCCAACTAATTAAACATTCTACTCTGACCCGACTAACTAACACTATAGTATGACACGACTAACTAAATATTTGGGGACTATACTTTCTCTTAAATTTTCTCCACCGCCGGGGCCGAAGGACCCAGCTTTCAGGTTACTATGATCCAACTAATTATACAATTTACTGTGACTCGACTAACTAACACATTATAATATATAGGACACGACCAATTAAATATTTGGGCACTATACCTTCTTTTAAATTTTATCCACCGCCGGGGCCGAAGGACCCGGCTTTCCGGCTACTACTATCCAACTAATTAAACATTCTAATGTGAACCGACTAACTAACACATTATAATATGACACGACCAACTAAATATTTGTGTATTATATCAGCTTTTAAATTTTCTCCACCGTCGGGGCCGAATGTCCCGACTTTCCGGCAATTATATCCAACTAATTAAACACTCAACTGTGACCCGACTAACTAACACACTATAATATTTCACGACCAACAAAATATTTAGGCACTATATCTGCTTTTAAATCTTCTCCACTTTCGGCCCTGGCTTTCCGGCTACTATGATCCAACTGATTAAACAATCTACTATGACCCGACTAACTAACACCCTATAATATGACACGACCAACTAAATATTCGAGGATTATACGTTCTTTTAAATTTTCTCCACCGCCGGGGCCGAAGGACTCGGATTTCCGGCTACTATGATCCAACTATTTAAACATTCTACTGTGACGCGACTAACTCACACACTATAATATGACACGACCAACTAAATATTTGGGCATTATACCTTCTTTTAAATTTTCTCCACCGCCGGGGCCGAAGGACCCGGCTTTCCGGCTACTACGATCCAACTAATTAAACATTCTAATGTGCACCGACTAACTAACACACTATAATATGACACGACCAACTAAATATTTGCGTATTATATGTGCTTTCAAATTTTCTCCAACGCCAGGGCCGAATGTCCCGGCTTTCGGGCTATTATGATCCAACTAATTAAACACTCTACTGTGACCCGACTAACTAACACACTATAATATTTCACGACCAACAAAATATTTGGGCAATATATCTGCTTTTAAATCTTCTCCACCTTCGGCCCCGGCTTTCCGGCTACTATGATCCAACTGATTAAACAATCTACTGTAATCCGACTAACTAACACCCTATAATATGACATGACCAACTAAATATTTGGGGACTATACCTTCTTTCAAATTTTCTCCACCACCGGGGCCGAAGGTCCCGGCTTTCCGGCTACTATGATCCACCTAAATAAACACTCTACTGTGACCGGACTAACTAACACTCTATAATATGACACGACCAACTAAATATTTAGGGACTATACTTTCTTTTATATTGTCTCCACCGCCGGGGCCGAAGGTCCCGGCTTTCCGGCTATTATGGTCCACCGAAATAAACACTCTACTGTGACCCGACTAACTAACACACTATAATATGACACGACCAACTAAATATTTGGGCAATATACCTTCTTTTAAATTTTCTCCACCGTCGGGGCCGAAGGACCCGGCTTTCCGGCTACTATGATCCACCTAAGTAAACACTATACTGTGACCCGACTAACTAACACACTATAATAAGACACGACCAACTAAATATTTGGGGACTATACTTTCTTTTAAATTCTCTCCACCGCCGGGGCCGAAGGACCCAGCTTTCTGGCTACTATGATCTAACTAATTAAACATTCTACTGTGAACCGACTAACTAACACAGTATAATATGACACGACCAACTAAATATTTGGGCACCATACCTTCTTTTAAATTTTCTCCAACGCCGGGGCCGAAAGACCTGGCTTTCCGCCTACTATGATCCAACTATTTAAACATTTTACTGTGACTCGACTAACTAACACACTATAATATGACACGATCAACCAAATATTTGGGCACTATACCTTCTTTTAAATTTTCTTCGGCCCCGGCTTTCCGGCTACTATGATCCACCGAAATAAACAGTCTACTGTGACCCGACTAACTAACACACTATAATATGACACGACCAATTAAATATTTGGGCACTATACCTTCTTTTAAATTTTCGGCCCCGGCTTTCTGGCTATTATGATCCAACTAATTAAACATTCTACTGTGACCCGACTAACTAACACACTAGAATATGACACGACCAACTAAATATTTGGGCAATATACCTTCTTTTAAATTTTCTCCACCGCCGGGGCCGAAGGACCCGGCTTTCTGGCTACTATGATCCAACTAATTGAACATTCTACCGTGACTCGACTAACTAACACAGTATAATATGACACGACCAACTAAATATTTGGGCACCATACCTTCTTTTAAATTTTCTCCACCGCCGGGGCCGAAGGACCCAGCTTTCCGGCTACTATGATCTAACTAATTATACATTCTACCGTGAACCGACTAACTAACACAGTATAATATGACACGACCAACTAAATATTTGGGCACCATACCTTCTTTTAAATTTTCTCCACCGCCGGGGCCGAAGGACCCGGCTTTCCGGCTCTTATGATCCAACTAATTAAACATTCTACTGTGAACCAACTAACTAACACATTATAATTTGACCCGACCAACTAAATATTTGGGCACTATACCTTCTTTTAAATTTTCTCCACCGTCGGGGCCGAAGGACCCGGCTTTCCGACTACTATCATCCAACTAATTAAACATTCTAATGTGAACCGACTAACTAACACACTCTAATATGACACGACCAACTAAATATTGGGACCGACTATTATGATCCAACTAATTAAACACTCTATTGTGACCAAGATAACTAATACACCATAATATGATACGACCAACTAAATATGTGGACACTACATATGCCATTAAATTTTCCATATTATATTTTAATCTATATAATCTTAGAACAACTTTTCGAAAATCGAGAAGAGGTTGAGCGCCGGCCGCAGGACCCGGCCCTTCCGGCTACTATGATCCGACTAATTAAACACGTTACTGTGACTTGACTAACTAACACACTTTAATATGATAAGGCCAACTAAAGATTGGTACCATCTTATTAAATATGCTCCCGACTATTATAGACGGGACCAACTAACACACTAATTTTGATGTGGGCACTATATCTGCCTTAAAATTTTCTCCACCGCCGGGGCCTATGGCCCCGGCCCCTTCCGGCTAATATGATCCAACTAATCAAACACGCTATTGTGACCCGACTAACTAACACACTATAATATAATACGATGAAATATAATATAACACACTAATTGCTTAGAACAACTTTTCGAAAATCGACAAGAGGTTGAGCGCCGGCCACAGGCCGGCGTGATACCTAGTCTCTCCATTAAGGAAAAGTGGTGGTTATGTCCAGGACATTCGTGTTCGTCGGATTCGGCGATCCTGTGGCCTTAATATATCGTCGGCCAGGGATATATCCGTGCGTCCGTTGGGGACATATAATTTTTTGTACGGCGTGGATGATGCCTTGGCCCGACCAAAATCTCCCTAACCTGACGTGACGCGTGTTTAAATTTAATAAACTTTTGCGGCACCAAAACTTCCTTCTCTCCTTTCCTGATATAACTTTGTTTCTTACGCCTAATAAGATTAAGATTCGTAAAGGTTGCTGCAATTTAGGGACGTCCTAGGTCTAGGCAGAATTGCGGTTTTCTGTTTAGCAAAATATTAGGGTTTATAACTCCTTTATCTCCGCCATTAACAGTTCCCATTTTAAGTAATCGCTGCGCTGAAACCATTTCAAAGAGCAAATATTAATTAGGTGAGTTTTTCGTTTATAAATTTCTCTCGGTTTGTTTCTTCTGCTATGGGTTCTCTGAGAATTCAAGCCCTAGAAAATTTTCTTCTTGATTTTGTGTTGATTGTTTTGTATTAATCTTGATTTTTCGGTTGATGCTCGACTCGAAACTATGGCACTCGACGTTTATCATGCATGCGTGAACCCTAATGTATATTTTGATGATTGTTTATTTTGTTCAATGTATCAATAACCTAAATCAACCGTGATAAACCCTTATTTATGTTTGTTTCGGGTAACCAATCAATGCAACTAATTTATAACCTTGCATAGCTTGGTCGGATTGCAACCAATTTGTACTAGTGATGTTTCTTTCTTGATATTGTGTAAATTGGTGGGCGTGTTCTTTTCTTTTTATTAGTCAGGACTCGGGAGTGAAGGGAATTGAGGTGGATTCGAGTAATCAATTTGTTGTAGTGTAATAGTTCTTGGTTCTTCACAAATCAGTTTATGCTATAAATCTGTTTCTGAGTACAAATTGGCTGATGCAGAAGAAATTATGAGGAGCGAGTGCCATAGTTTCGAGATTATGAGTAATCAATTTGCTCAGACACCACCATCAGTTTATGCGTGAACAATTGCTCGGTGATTGAGTTTGACTGGCAGAGATTATGAGGAGCTGACTATAAGCATACAATGGGTGATGATGAGCATATGTAGTTGGTGCTATGGTGTTGAGATGTTAATATTAGACTGTGACTGGTGATGAGAAGATATGAAAGAGAATCAGCGATATTTTGATGA
The DNA here is from genome assembly GCA_023531295.1 of Papaver armeniacum. NCBI lineage: Eukaryota > Viridiplantae > Streptophyta > Magnoliopsida > Ranunculales > Papaveraceae > Papaver > Papaver armeniacum. The sequence continues at coordinate 257,378 of JAJJWW010009403.1, forward strand.
TCGTGGTCAGTGGTAATGGTTTATGTTCTCGGGGATTGAAAGGAGTACGTTGCCAGCGAAGAGAAGAATTCGAGCAGATTGGAGAAAGGTGGTGTTCGTTGGTGATGGAAAACATGGAAGAATGTTGAGGTGTTGCAGTCGAGCTATGGTGTTGAATGATGGAGAAGTTACTGTCGGAGATCAGTGATGGTGGTAAGACTTCCGAGGTAGGAGGAGATAGAACAAAGTTTTTTTTATGTTAATGATTATCGAAGATGGTGGTGTCGCTGCTGTTGTGATTGGTGGAAAGCGAGAATGATATATGTTTCCATTAATGTATCGGTGATGCAGCAGAGCAATTTTCAGTACTAACTCAAGCTGTTTTTAGGGTAATGCAACTGATAAACTACAAGGTTCTCTAATTCTAAGTTGGAACTCATCTGATGTGGTCAATTTGTTTTTTTTGTAAACAGGGCCAAATCAAGACTGGAGCTCCATGCAGGTCTGAGCGTCTTGCCTGTTAACAAGATTAATATTTGTAGGATATTTGAATCTTGATTTTTCGGTTGATGCTCGACTCAAACTATGAATCTTTATTTGAATTTTGGCCCTGTTTCCATGCAGGTTCTCTAAACCCCAGTTCTAATATTTGATTTTGGGTTTTGATTTGTAGGATATATGAATCTTTATCTGTTAACACAGGTGGTGTGGCATGAATGAATGTGAATTGTATGTTTTCATAAATTCAAACCTCTAATTTCTGATTTCTGTTGCAGGGCAATGGGGCTCATCTTCGAAATATCGTCACTTAGGCTGATTTTCTTTGATGGTGGGAGTATGGTGAATGTGGGTGTAATGGGTGTTACTTAGGTTCGTTTTGATTCGTTTGTGTTTAATGGTTTCTTTATACGTTTCGAATTATTGAGATACTCTTTTTTGTGGCTTTGAACATTCCCTGATTCTAGATGGAATTCAATGAGGATTAATCTGGAGCTTTTCAAGGAGGATTCATTCATCTAGAGCTGCTGCTGGTGTTTAAATTAGAGGTAACGGGGATTGTCGAATCCGATGTATCTGATCATTCTTCTTTTATCGGTTTAGTTCTTGATTAATTTTTAGTTAGGAAATTTTTCGATTTAGTATCTCCATGATACATTCTTTGGCAGCAGATGCATGCACATGGCAGCAAAAGGGACAATCTTGGATGCACTTTATGTTGGTTCGTATTAGTTATATTTCTATGACGATGTTAAAATTAAGAATGCCATCCATATTAAGCGTTATTCTTGCGACAACATATGCTTCATCGTGTTTCTATTTTCTTATGTATAGGTTTCATCTGAAGCTGAGAGAGAGTGTGTTGTATTGTGCAAAAATGGCAAGGTATACATTTTTGGAGGGATTTTAACTTAATGTTGTTAGTGTATGTTACTCACATTGCAGGTAGCTTAAGTAATCACTAAAAATTTATTGTCATGATGTGAGTCTCATTGGTTTGCAAATTATTGGTGGTCATAATTTTTCCTGATTTTTTTTTGGTTAAAAGTGTTGCTGCAACTGTTCGTGTTGATAGCAGCAAAGTGCTGTTTACAAGGGACCAAGTCCAGTTTGAAAGACAAGTGTGCAGGCCTAATTATTTTTTTTTTCAGGCCGCAGGATCGTTCAATTCAATCAGGTCTGTGAATAAATAATAATTTTGTTATCTCCATTTCTGCCATTGTGCACAAAGTATATGTATCAAAGTTTTTTCGCCATACAGACTTTGACACTAGAGCTTTTCAGGAGCATGGATTAACACGGACTGTCGAATATTCTGAAGGCTGCTTCATTTTAAATTCAGGTGCGAGAGCTCGCATTGAAAAAGACTGATATTATGACAGCCTTTACTGCGAACATATACTCCGTTCACATGATTATATGAAACATATCTAGCCTGGCTTTGTGATTGATGTGCATCATTATTGGTATTTAAGTGTAGACTGATGTTAACTCGATTTGTTTTGGATGATCAGTAGAACTTGGAAAATTTCGTCCAACTTTGGATTGTTGATACTCTCTGCTATGGGGAGTTTTGTTGGAGTTGATTCGTAGAGGCCAACATTGTTTCTTCTTCTACCATCATCAATGAAGGGCGATAATCAATCATATAGGTACTGGTGGTGGCATGATAGGTACTGGTGGTCTGTGCAGCTGAACTGAAGCAAGAGGCGGAATAGAAATTAAACAAACCAATTCAGGTGGTATGTGTTGTTGGGTTTGTGGAGTCTGATTTGGTTTGTGTTGGCAGAGAATAAATGTGAGATAGAAATGGGTTTGTTGTGCTGGAATTAAAAAATTGCAGGTGATGCAGCAATGAGTTTAAATTAGAGGAATAGCAGAAAAGAGGTAAACATATTGAAATCCTATAATTTTAATTTTAGGTTGAAGTGTTTTCGTATATTTTTTTTTTGAATCAGATCGTTTGGGTTCTCAGATAGTATTATAATCTAATTCATTCTTTCTTTAGGGTAACAGCTGCCTTGCATAATAACGATTGATTGCTGTGTTGTCAGATTTAAATGGCCTGTGCTTGCTGAATTTTGACATCCCTGTGGAGATTCCTTACAATGGTTACTATAGATTTAGTTAGCTTGGATATCTTCGTAGATTTCTTTGGTTAACGTTCTGATCTTCTTAGCCTCTAGCCTTCTCAAGAGAGAGGTCTGTCTTACTCTATTGAATCTCCATGAACTAAATATCATTCGTCAGTCCTTAGATAGCTTTGAGGTGTGGTGCTGCTCCTCTAGCATAAAACATAGGTGCTTTAGAATTGTGTAAACCTTGCACAGAGCATGGGTGTAACATAGAAGTAACGGTGTTGCTTATCATTTAGCTAAGCTGGATGCTTTCATTAATCATAGATAATTCTGAAGTTGGATATATTTTCGTTATGATTAGAGTTGTTACTAACAGTTTTTTATTTTTGTTTAGGTAGGACAAAAATGGTTTCGAACTATCAACACTGCCAACACTATATCCTGTCTCAAGTAGAGCAGCAGGTCAATCATTGTTGCTGACTGTTAAACATGCAAAAACTCATAATCGTATTCCTAACTGTTAAGCTATCATAGATAATTACGCAAATGATGATCTGCATAAGAGATGGGTATATGTTGAAAACAAAGGTGAGTTTCTTGCATCATGAGATGTTGTTTTCTACTGTGACTAACTCTGATTGTGATTCCCAAATTTCTGTTTTATTAAAAATGTTTGCTCTTAGGTAGCTTAAAGTTGGTAATTTAAGCTAACTGTGCTTGAAACCTTTCATTTGGGGCTACGTATTGAACTAAAGGACTTTCATATGACACTGTCATTTGAAGTGACAACCTGAAAAATATGATCAATTAGTTTTATGCTGATTTTTTCAAAACTAATGTGGTTCATCTGTTCATTCTGTGAACACTAAGTATTAAACTCCTCTAAGAGCATCCACAGTCATGGAGTATAACCAAATTTTTTGGTAAAAAACAGACGCAGTGGAGACGGAGTAAAGACCAAAGACCGGACTATAACCAAAACCCAGACCATATTTAGTCTTTAGTCTGGTCTTTAGTCGGGCGTAAATTGAAGTTGTTTGATGGGGCGTAACTCAAAGTTGCGCCCCAACAATTAAAAAAAAAAAAAAAAAAATGGGGCGCAATTTGGAAGTGCGCCCAATGGGGCGCAACTTTGAGTTGCGCCCAAACAATAATAAAAAAAAAAAAAAAAATTGGGCGCAACTCAAAGTTGCGCCCCAACAATAATAAAATAAAAAAAAAAAAATTGGGCGCAACTTTGAGTTGCGCCCCAACAATAATAAAAAAAAAAAAAAAAAAAAGAAATGGGACGAGATTTGGAATTGCTTTGATTGGGGCGTAACTCAAAGTTGCGCTTTGACCAAATTTTAGTCTCCCTCCACTGCGTTACAACACGGACTAAACCCAAATTTTAGTTTTTATTTTGCTCTTTGCTCTTTGGTTATGGTCGCACCACTGCAGTTGCTCTAAGAACCAAAAAATGTAATTACTCTTGATGATGGATCTTCTTTTAATGATTCCGAATGTTTCGCAAGCAAGTAAAAGCATGGGTGAATCCAATACGTTAGTTTAGACATATCCAGACATAATGGTTCTGTGGAAATTTAAAGATAATAATAAAAATAAATTATTATTGGTTTCCGTTTGTACTTCTTAAGCTTAATCGACTCCTCCTTTGATTTAGGTACAGGTTTTTACATTTTGTGTGGCGATACCTAATGGTTCTCTTAATTTTGATTCTTCTTATCTAATGGTTTGCAATCTTTACATATATATCTATATATTTTTATGGTGTTTTTGGTAATGAAGAGAGGTTGTAACTGACGTAGCAGTAATGATGACAGTGCATGTTGTCTCTAGCTTCTTTGTTGGAATTCAATGTATTCTTTCTAAGGTTTGTGTGCTACATTCTACATGTACACGTGCTTTTCATGTTTATAACTTTAACATTAAATGTTTTGTTAATTGATCGCGCAAATGGCTCTGCTTTAGAGACTTTTGGTAGCTCTTGCTTCAATTTTTTTGTTGAGTATATAAACTAATCGCCGAGCATTATCTTAGGCGCCGCTAGAAGATGAGGTTGCAGAAGATTTGGGGAGCACATAAAAATTCAAAATGCCGTCAACACACTAATTTCAATGTGGGCACTACTGCCTTTAAATTTTCTCCACCATCGGGGTTGTAGGCCCCCTCCGGTTACTATGATCCAACTAATTAAACACGCCACTGTGACCCGACTAGATAACACACTATAATATGACACGACCAACTAAATATTGGGACCGTTCTTCAACCGAGTAAACACGCTACAGTGACCCGACTGACTAACACATTATAATATGAAAACGACCAACTAAATATTGGGACCGTTCTACGATGACCCAACTAACTGAATATGCTGCCGACTATTATAGACAGGACCAACTAACACACTAATTAAAATGTGGGCACTACATCTGCCTTTTAATTTTCTCGACCGTAGGGCCGTAGGACCCGCCTCCTCCGTTATTATGATCCAACCAATTAAACACGCTACAGTGACCCGACTAACTAACATACTATAATATGGCTCAACCAACTAAATATTGGAACCGTTCTACCATGAACCGACTAACTAAATATGTCGCCGACTATTATAGACATGACCAAATAACACACTGATTTAAATGTAGCACTACATCTGCCTTTAAATTTTCTCGACCGCCGGGCCGTAGGACTATGATCCAACCAAATAAACACGCTACAGTGACCCGACGGACTAACACATATAATATGACACGACCAACTAAATATTGGGACCGTTCTGCCATGACCCGACTAACTAAATATGTTGCGGACTACTATAGACAGGACCAAATAACACACTAATTAAAATGTGAGCACTACATCTGCCTTTAAATTTTCTCGACCGCCGCCCTCCGACTACTATGATCCAACCATATAAACACGCTACAGTGACCCGACTGACTAACACATTATAATATGAAAACGACCAACTAAATATTGGGACCGTTCTACGATGACCCGACTAACTGAATATGCTGCCGACTATTATAGACAGGACCAACTAACACACTAATTAAAATGTGGGCACTACATCTGCCTTTTAATTTTCTCGACCGCCGGGGCCGTAGGACCCGGACCCCTCCGGCTACTATGATCCAACCATATAAACACGCTACAGTGACCCGACTGACTAACACCTTATAATATGAAATGACCAACTAAATATTGGGACCGTTCTACGATGACCCGACGAACTGAATATGCTGCCGACTATTATAGACATGACCAACTAACAGACTAATTAAAATGTGGGCACTATATCTGCCTTTTAATTTTCTCGACCGCCGAGGCCGTAGGTCCTGGCCCCCTCTGGCTACTATGATCCAACCAATTAAACAAGCTACAGTGACCTGACTGACTAACACATTATAATATGACACGACCAACTAAACATTGGGACCGTTCTGCCATGACCCGACTAACTAAATATGCTGCGGACTATTATAGACAGGACCAACTAACACACTAATTAAAATGTGGGCACTACATCTGCCTTTAAATTTTCTCGACCGCCGAGGCCGTAGGACCCGACCCCCTCCGGCTACTATGATCCAACCATATAAACACGCTACAGTGACCTGACTGACTAACACGCTATAATATGAAACGACCAACTAAATATTGGGACCGTTTTACGATGACCCGACTAACTGAATATGTTGCCGACTATTATAGACAGGACCAACTAACACACTAATTAAAAGGTGGGGACTACATCTGCCTTTAAACTTTCTCGACCGCCGCCCTCCGGCTACTATGATCCAACCATATAAACACGCTACAGTGACCCGACTGACTAACACATTATAATATGAAAACGACCAACTAAATATTGGGACCGTTCTACGATGACCCGACTTACTGAATATGCTGCCGACTATTATAGACTGGACCAACTAACACACTAATTAAAATGTGGGCACTACATCTGCCTTTTAGTTTTTCGTGCACGGTCAGGACCCGGCCCCATCCGGCTACTATGATCCAACCATATAAACACGCTACAGTGACCCGACTGACTAACACATTATAATATGAACCGACCAACTAAATATTGGGACCGTTCTACGATGACCCGACGAACTGAATATGCTGCCGATTATTATAGACAGGACCAACTAACACACTAATTAAAATGTGGGCACTACATCTGCCTTTTAATTTTCTCGACCGCCGGGGCCGTAGGTCCCGGACCCCTCTGGTACTATGATCCAACCAATTAAACAAGCTACAGTGACCTGACTGACTAACACATTATAATATGACACGACCAACTAAACATTGGGACCGTTCTGCCATGACCCAACTAACTAAATATGCTGCGGACTATTATAGACAGGACCAACTAACACACTAATTAAAATGTGGGCACTACATCTCTCTTTAAATTTTCTCGACCGCCGGGGCCGTAGGACCCGGCCTACTCCGGCTACTATGATCCAACCATATAAACACGCTACAGTGACCCGACTGACTAACACACTATAATATGAAACGACCAACTAAATATTGGGACCGTTTTACGATGACCCGACTATTATAGATAGGACCAACTAACACACTAATTAAAATGTGGGCACTACATCTGTCTTTTAGTTTTCTCGACCGTCGGGGCCGTAGGACCCGGCCCCCTCCGGCTATTATGATCCAACTAATTAAACACGCTACAGTGTCCCGACTAACCAACACACTATAATATGACATGACCAAACAATATAATATGACACGACCAACTAAATATTTGGGCACTATATATTCATTTAAATTTTCTCGATTGCCGGGGCCGTAGGTCCTGGCTTTCCGGCTACTATGATCCAACTAATTAAACACTCTACTGTGAGCCAACTAACTAACACACTATAATATGACACGACTAACTAAATATTTGGGGACTATACTTTCTTTTTAATTTTTTCCACCGCCGTGGCCGAAGGACCCGTCTTTCCGGCTACTATGATCCAACTAATTAAACATTCTACTGTGAACCGACTAACTAACACATTATAATATGACACGACCAACTAAATATTTGGGCACTATACTTTCTTTTAAATTTTCTCCACCGCCGGGGCCGAAGGACCCGCCTTTTCGGCTACTATGATCCAACTAATTAAACATTCTACTGTGAATTGACTAACTAACACACTCTAATATGACACGACCAACTAAATATTGGGACCGACTATTATGATCCAATTAATTAAACACACTACTGTGACCAAGATAACTAATACACTATAATATGATACGACCAACTAAATATGTGGACACTACATCTGTCATTAAATTTTCCATATTATATTTTAATCTATATAAGAATGGAACAACTTTTCGAAAATCGACGAGAGGTTGAGCAACTAAATATGTGGCTGTAGGCCCCGGCTTTCTGGCTACTATTCTCAAACTGGTTAAACACGCTACTGTGACCCGACTAACTAACACAATATAGTATGACACTGACCAACTAAATATTGGGACCATTCTGTTATGACGCGACTAACTAAATATGCTCCCGACTATTAAAGACAGGACCACCTGACACACTATAATATGATCCTAATTAAACACGCTACTGTGACCCGACTAACTAAAAAGTATAATATGACACGACAAATTAAATAATGGGACCATTCTGTTATGACCACAGACTAAAATTTCATTAGAAGATACTGATCGACCGACCAAATAAATGAACAATAAGCAAAACTTAAGTATATCTACATATTCGATTTTAAAAAAATCGACAAGAGGTTGAGCGCCGGCCTGCTAAAAATTGGGAACGACTAATTAAATATGCTCCCGACTAACTAAACATGCTCTCGACTATTATAGACAGGACCAACTAACACACTAATTAAAATGTGGGCACTACATCTGCCTTTAAATTTTCTCGACCGCCGCCCTCCGGCTACTATGATCCAACCATATAAACACGCTACGGTGACCCGACTGACTAACACATTATAATATGAAAACGACCAACTAAATATTGGGACCGTTCTACGATGACCCGACTAACTGAATATGCTGCCGACTATTATAGACATGACCAACTAACACACTAATTAAAATGTGGGAACTACATCTGCCTTTTAATTTTCTCGACCGCCGGGGCCGTAGGACCCGGCCCCATCCGGCTACTATGATCCAACCTTATAAACACGCTACAGTGACCCGACTGACTAACACATTATAATATGAAACGACCAACTAAATATTGGGACCGTTCTACGATGACCCGATTTAATCGAATATGCTGCCGATTATTATAGACAGGACCAACTAACACACTAATTAAAATGTGGGCACTACATCTGCCTTTTAATTTTCTCGACCGCCGGGGCCGTAGGTCCCGGACCCCTCTGGCTACTATGATCCAACCAATTAAACAAGTTACAGTGACCTGACTGACTAACACATTATAATATGACACGACCAACTAAACATTGGGACCGTTCTGCCATGACCCAACTAACTAAATATGCTGCGGACTATTATAGACAGGACCAACTAACACACTAATTAAAATGTGGGCACTACATCTGCCTTTAAATTTTCTCGACCGCCGGGGCCGTATGACTATTATAGACAGGACCAACTAACACACTAATTAAAATGTGGGCAATACATCTGCCTTTAAATTTTCCCCTCCAGCTACTATGATCCAACCATATAAACACGCTACAGTGACCCGACTGACTAACACACTATAATATGAAACGACCAACTAAATATTGGGACCGTTCTACGATGACCCGACTATTATAGATAGGACCAACTAACACACTAATTAAAATGTGGGCACTACATCTGCATTTTAGTTTTCTCGACCGCCGGGGCCGTAGGACCCGGCCCCCTCCGGCTATTATGATCCAACTAATTAAACACGCTACAGTGTCCCGACTAAGCAACACACTATAATATGACATGACCAACTAAATATTTGGGCACTATATCTGCTTTTAAATTTTCACCGCTTTCCGGCTACTATGATCCAACTAATCAAACACTCTATTATGAGCCGACTAATGAACACAATATAATATGACACGACCAACTAAATATTTGGGCACTATATATTCATTTAAATTTTCTCGATCGCCGGGGCCGTAGGTCCCGGCTTTCCGGCTACTATGATCCAACTAATTAAACACTCTACTGTGAGCCAACTAACTAACACACTATAATATGACACGACTAACTAAATATTTGGGGACTATACTTTCTTTTAAATTTTTTCCACCGCCGGGGCCGAAGGACCTGTCTTTCCGGCTACTATGATCCAACTAATTAAACTTTCTACTATGAACCGACTAACTAACACATTATAATATAATACGGCCAACTAAATATTTGGGCACATACTTTCTTTTAAATTTTCTCCACCGCTAGGGCCGAAGGACCCGGCTTTCCAGCTACTATGATTCAACTAATTAAACATTCTACTGTGAATTGACTAACTAACACACTCTAATATGACACGACCAACTAAATATTGGGACCGACTATTATGATCCAATTAATTAAACACACTACTGTGACCAAGATAACTAATACACTATAATATGATACGACCAACTAAATATGTGGACACTACATCTGTCATTAAATTTTCCATATTATATTTTAATCTATATAAGAATTGAACAACTTTTCGAAAATCGACGAGAGGTTGAGCAACTAAATATGTAGCTGTAGGCCCCGGCTTTCTGGCTACTATTCTCAAACTGATTAAACACGCTACTGTGACCCGACTAACTAACACACTATAGTATGACACTGACCAACTAAATATTGGGACCATTCTGTTATGACGCAACTAACTAAATATGCTCCCGACTATTAAAGACTGGACCACCTGACACACTATAATATGATCCTAATTAAACACGCTACTGTGACCCGACTAACTAAAAAAGTATAATATGACACAACAAATTAAATAATGGGACCATTCTGTTATAACCAGAGACTAAAATTTCATTGGAAGATACTGATCGACCGACCAAATAAATGAACAATAAGCAAAACTTAAGTATATCTACATATTCGATTTTAAAAAAATCGACAAGAGGTTGAGCGCCGGCCTGCTAAAAATTGGGACCGACTAATTAAATATGCTCCCGACTAACTAAACATGCTCTCGACTATTATAGACATGACTAACTAACACACTAATTTAAATGTGGGCACTATTTATGCCTTTAAAATTTCTCCACCGCCGGGGTCATAGGCCCCGGCCCCTTCTAGGAACTATGATCTAACTAATTAAACACGGTACTGTGACCCGACTAACTAACACACTATAATATGATACAACCAACTAAATATTGGGACCGTTCTTCTATGACCGCAGGCTAAAATTGCACGGAAAGATACTGATCGACCGACCAATCACCAAACAAATGAACAATAAACAAAACTCTAAAAAGGTTAGGGATTTTTCTTGGTATTTTTAGTTAACGTTCAATTCTAATATTGTTTAATCTTTAATTAATATTGTTAACGTCATATTTGTGACACGACTAACTAACGCACTATAATATGATACGACCAACTAAATATTTGGGACCGTTCTGCTATGATCCGACCAACTAAATATGCTCCCGACTATTATAGATAGGACTAACTAACACACTAATTTTAATATGGGCACTACACCTGCCTTTAAATTTTCTCCAACGCCGGGACCGTAGGTCCCGGCCCCATATCCAGCTAATAGGAGTCCAAGTAATTAAAAACTATTGTGACCCAACTAACTAACGCACTATAATATGATACGACCAACTAAATATTTGGGACCGTTCTGCTATGACCCGACCAACTAAATATGCTCCCGACTATTATAGATAGGACTAACTAACACACAAATTTTAATATGGGCATTACACCTGCCTTTAAATTTTCTCCACCGCCGGGACCGTAGGTCCCGGCCCCCTATCGGGCTACTAGGAGTCCAAGTAATTAAAAACTATTGTGACCCGACTAACTAACGCACTATAATATGATATGACCAATTAAATATTTGGGACCGTTCTGCTATGGCCCGACCAACTAAATATGCTCCCGACTATTATAGATAGGACTAACTAACACACTAATTTTATTGTGGGCACTACACCTGCCTTTAAATTTTCTCCACCGGTATTCGGCTACTAGGAGTCCAACTAATTAAAAATTATTGTGACCCGACTAACTAACGCACTATAATATGATACGACTAACTAAATATTTGGGACCGTTCTGCTATGACCCGACCAACTAAATATGATCCCGACTATTATAGATAGGACTAAGTAACATACTAATTTTAATGTGGGCACTATACTTGCTTTTAAATTTTCTTCACCGCCGGGACCGTAGGTCCCATCCCCCTATCTGGCTGCTAGGGTCCAACTAATTAAAACGCTATTGTGACCCGACTAACTAACACACTTTAATATGCCATGACCAACTAAATATTGGGACATTTCTGTTGTGGCCACATACTGAACTTTGCATATTGATTCTTTAAGTAAATCTCCATATTATATTTTTCTATTAAGAATATATAAATCGTAAATCGACGAGAGGTTGAGCGCCGGCCGCAGGCCGGCGTGATACCTAGTCTCTTCTTTAAGGAAATGTGGTCCTTGTGTCTGGGACATTCGTGTTCGTCGGATTCGGCGATCCTGCGGCTGGGAGTATGGCTTGGCGAGGGATATTTCCGTGCGTCCGATCGGGATAATTTTTTTGGGCGGCGCGGATGATGCCTAATAGAGAAACGCCCTATAATTTTTGTGACTTTATTTACGAAACTTTTTATGTTTTTCTTCTTCCGTTTTTTCATTGCTATTCGGTTTCTTCTTCTGCTGCTGCTTCTCCCAGAGAACCCAAACCCTCTTCCTAATTAGCTAAAGAACAATCGCAACCAGATCCATCGCCACCATCAACAATCAACAACAACCGATCACTGTAATTCTTTCTGAACCCTAATTTTGGGTTTAATTTTTTCAGATTCATAATTGACGCAGGTAATTGTTTATTTTCATTGACGATTCGTTATTTAATTTTGGGTTTAGTTCTTTTCAGATTAGTGATTGACTCAGGTAATTATTCATCTTCATCGACGATTCGTTATTTTACTTGATTTTGAATCCGATGAAAATTGGATATTTGGGTGAATTTTTGGGCAATTCTAAGTTCAACTGATACCAGCAAGGGAGAACATGTGGGATGAAAATTGGGTAAACTGAGTTTTGAATCGGATGAAAATTGGGTAAACTGAGTTTTTTATAAACTGCATGTTCTAAATTTTATTCTCTCTCTGAATCTCTTTGACAAAACAATTTGGAATCCTACATGCAGGTAGGAGCCATTTGCTTTCCTTGCGTTTTGGGCATCATACACACTTAAAATATTTTGGGATTGGTTACTGATTTTGTCAAATGTGTATATTGTATGAGAAGTGATGACGGGTTCAGTCAGCTAATTGTACTTTCTCTGTATATCAGTTTGCACACAAGGAAGATGTTATACTTACTTCTGTGCACTTGACATTAGCTGTGAGTATAATAATAATTTGAGGATTCAATATAGGAAGTAGTTACTTTTGTTTTCATGGATGTTCATATTTTGATTTGATATGTGAGTCGTAAGTACCTGACAATGATGAATATTAGTTTGCCTTTCTCTACATCGCTGGCAAACCCATATTGTTTGTGTCTCTCTGTTTAATCGATATGCAAAGCTTTTCCTGCATCGCGGGTGTTACCTAAATCTAGAAAAGAAAAGATATTTGATCATGAAATTTCCAGTTTCTTGAACATTATAATTTTACCAGAATGCAGCTTTTGCTTCAAGTGCAACAACGGGTTTGTTTATTTAATTTTTGTTTTGTTTTTACAGTACTTGGCTCTGCAGACCTAGCAATTCACAAGGAGTTGGCATTGCAGTATATTATCATCGGTAAGTTTGCTCCAGATCTCTCTTGGTGAAAATCGATATATAGACATGGTTTATGTAGTTAACAGCCTTCAACTTACGTGCCACCTTTTTGGTCATGATACTCACCTTTCCCTGAAAAAGTTTCTTACTAATATTAGCCTGGGTCCTAGCTTATCAATTAGTTATTAAAGCATTTAGCTTTCATGGACGATTCTCTTTTTTTTTTGCAACGACTGAGAGGCCTGGCATACTTTTCGGGCTGTAAGTAACGTGAATGTGTTATAATTTAGTTTAAATGGTTTTGTAGATCTCAAGTAAAAGAAATTTTAATCGTGGGTTTTGTTATTCAGCACATCTCGGTCTACAAGTAGAGCTATTTGGCCATCTGCATTATGCTAATAGAGAACCAATTGAACTGCCAGCACATACTTCTTTATATGGTCAGATTCTATGAATAGATCAATTTTGAGGTTTGATTAACAAATTAATACTTGATTTCTTATTTCAATTTCCAGTTTCGGTTTACTGGTGAATTGATGCCAAGAAACTTATTGCTAACACACCTATTTTCTGCAAGTAGAATCATTTTTTATATTAGTTGTGGATTTTGCTATGTAGAGTTCCCAAGTTCTTGGGAAACGCATGTGTTGATGTCTAAATTAATAGGATGAGGATCCTTTTTTGTTTCGGTAACCCAGGTCAGAGTCCAGTACTCCATAGATGATCCAACACCAAGTTATTCTGGTAATGTATCGGCAGTTGACGTGGATATGATGGAATTAAGTACAGATGACCAAGATATGGCCACTGGTGAGTGTACTATAGCTTTTTTTTTTCTTATTTGTAAAAATCATGAGAATAGGAAGCCAGCAAATGTTGCCAAATTCAACTGACCTATTAGTATGTATTGAGAGCAGGTGACTCTTCCAACCTGCAAGCTTTGAATTTTATTTTTTCTATCAAACGCAAAAATTTGATGAAAAACTAATATAAGTTACTGAAAGAATTAGTATAAACTAACCTGTAGTTAAGTGACAAGAGCCAGCATGTTCATCTTTTCGAAAGCGATCAATTATGTGTTCCATAGTAATCGCCAAAACAAACAATTGAAGAAAAAAAAAGAAACAAAGAGTTAACTATTGCCTGGATAAGGAATTGAAAAGAAAGCAATAAAATTTGAGCCATTTTATCGAACCTGGATGAGTTAACTATTGCCTCTGTTACCAATTGAGCAGCCTCTTCAATGGTCATATCTTTTCTATAACCATTTGCCACGGTCACCCAAGCATAACTTTCAGTAACAAAATTCGAGTCATTTTATCGAACCTGGATGAGTTAACTATTGCCTCTGTTACCAATTGAGCAGCCTCTTCAATGGTCATATCTTTTCTATAACCATTTGCCACGGTCACCCAAGCATAACTTTCAGTAACTACAAGTTAGTGTTGATGCATTGGTAGTGTTGGTAATTATTGGTGGTAGAGTCATGGAATCACTCCAATGTTGAACAAAACTCTTTAGGTTAGATGAGAACCAAATCAAGGTGGTTAACTACGAGTAAGCTCTCCATCAGTGATTGAAGTACTATAATTAGCCTGGAATTTTTTGATGGGTCCATTTGTCAAGTCAGTGAATGACCCATTTACTTTACCGTTTACTTTGTATGTTCAGTTTGAATTAACGATTTTGAAAATTAACTATTACATATATAATTCCTGATAACCAAGCAGAAATATTTCCATAACAACGGAAAAGGTATGCAATATCATTATGAAGGTCAAGTGGTCAACTAATTGAGATGACTAATCCTTCAATCATAACTACATTCCCAATCTCAGCGACACCAAAGATGGACATGGACTGCGTATGCCTGTAAGTTATCTATGTGATCATATTTTGTCTGTTTTTTCAACTTTGTCGGTGTTAGACCTGAGGGAAGGAACAACAAATTTACCTTATTCCGTTTACTCTCATATGAAAGTTTGAATAATCTCCGTCTCTTCTCCAGGCCAAGAAGCTGCAATCACAGTATTCCTCGATGGCTCATCAGTGGAGTTCGGCGCTGACTTCAAATTGTCAGAAAAAACTACAGGTAAATTCTTGACAAAAATGGTAATATGGAAGGAGATCAATATCTGTAAGATATGAAGCCTAGCAAGACTCATCCCGCATATCTCTTTTTACATAATTAGTTTGGTTTACACGTATCTGATTAATGCGCACGTGCTATGAAACCTAGCAGTCTAATGGCTACGAAACCTGGCAGTATATTGGCTGTTTTTCGGATATACAAAGGTGTACTTATGTTTGCTATAAGGTGATATTACTGCTCCAGTAGTGCTTTCCATCTAAATCTCAATCGGATGATATACCTGTGTCTACTGAGCTCTGTTTCATTAAAATCTATATATGGTAATCTGCTAGAGCTAAGATTGATGAAGGTGGTTCAGAACTAATTTATCAATAAATATAGCTCTGTTTCTTAGTGTTTATTTTTTGGTATTAGTTCTGACTTTTGGTGCGGTTTGATACTTAAATTTCTAGACAATGCAGCTCGAAGTATGATGCTATAGATCTTATTGTTGCAATATTAGATTAGTAACGTATATGAGTACAATTGCTCGCTACAGTGAAATTGGTTCAAAGGAATATTCATTTCTAGCAGCATCTCCAACATTATGCAGTTTCGATCAGTATTACAATTCTATTCATTGATAATCTTGATGCTAGAGATATTTTTATTGCTCATAATGTACAGTTGCTCATAACTTGCAATAATAGTGGGCCATATGCTTGAAGGAACTTTAGTTCAATGTCCCTTAGGTTACTTATTAATCCTATCTTCTGGACGATGCAACACTGGTGATTTTCCAGCATAAATTCTTTTGGGGAAATATTGTGATTTTTTTGTTGTCATAGTGAAGGGAGAGATACCATTGCCGACTTTGATGGTGTAGTAGACAATAAAATTGATGGCAGGTGTGGTGAACTGATGTTGGCGGTGGAGTTGAACTGTGGATGTGGTTGATATGGGATGCAGTTGGGTTGCAGTTGAAGATTATGAATGAGCTGTTGGGGTTCATGGTATAGCTTTGCAAAGTAAGAATATCAGTTGGTAAATTCATTACTTTCTTATTTTCTTGCTTTATTCATTCATCCGATTCTGATTTTCTACAATATCATACAGCTCATGACCCAGTCACATTAATGGGATGCATAATCAATATGTATGTCTAAAAAGTGAATTGATCAGAGTAACATGATATGAAAGGTTTGCTTCTGAACTATTTACTATTATTAGTTTCTTCAAAAACCGTTTGATGGAATTATGTTTTCATACTTGAAAGCAGGTAAAGATTTAGGGGCGAAGTCAAAAAGTATTCTTTGATCCGATTCAATTTTTCTTTAAATCTGATTCAATTCAATCCAAAAAGTATTCTTCGTTAAAAAATCACATCTTCTTACATGGTTGTACTTTTTGTTGTCCAGCTCTGTGATTTTAGGTGATAAATTCTGTAGTTGGGAAAATCCTACAGGCCAAACAAAGTTCCATTCTATCTGGTGGTGCAGTTAGGTACTCCTAAATTCTGTATATTTTATACAATATACAAATAAATTAGCCGACATATAATGGTCATCTAAAGCAAGTGGTTGAAGTCAATTTAAACTGTGCAGTCCAACGTAAGTCCAGATTTGATGCAGAGAGCCTGAATTATTGGGTTTTTTCTTTTTTAATGTATTTGTTAATTAATGATTTGTTTGGGGTTTCAATCCCAGGACATTGAGAAGTGATGGATCAAATCTTGGGTTTTCTCTTCATGCCTCTGTTCTGTGCCTAAAGTATTGCTGAATAATGAATAAGATTAATGAGTAAGAAGTGATTTATCAAAAATTGGTGATGGGATGTTCTAGCTGAGGATGTGGGAAGTCAAAAAGGGCATCTTATTGTCTCAAACATTCACAATTGGTTGCTGGGAAAGGTCTTTTTGTTTCTATCAATCAGTTACAGGTATTTACAAAAAGAGAATCTCTATTCTGATTGTTCAATGAAAATTATTCTCTGAATTCGTATAGCATGTCTTTCAAAGGAAATTCAAATTTGGGGGTTTTGGTTTAGGGTTTAGGGTTTAATTATGTATGCAGTTTGAATTCTCTTTTCTTTTTCTTTTTTTTAATCTAGGCGCTACTTTTTTTTTTTTTTGATTTGCCTTTGGCTTTGCTATGCTCAAACTTATTTATCTTCATTTGGGCTTTTCCCTCAATTCCAGGGTTTTTGATGGAGCATAACAATGTTTCAAAACTGGGAGATATTTGAAAGGAGAGATTAAAGATGAGGAATCGCAGAAGCTACTCAAGTTTCAATTCGAGATATTTTATTAATGGGGTTGTCAATCATCTCATCAGGACCAACTCCCCTTCAACCTCAGACATCATTAAATCAAATGTATAGTTTCTCTCTTTCCCTCTAATGATCTCCTTAGCTACCTGTGATAGCTCTTGAATTAAGCATGTAATTTTTGTAGTTCAAGTGACACAACCTGTAATTCATGTAGTCCAATGACCTTGATTTCTTTTGTATCTGTGTTTGACGAGTCGATTCTGCGGAAATAAGTCTGAAGTGTGTCAGGTGACTTTTATTCATGCACATGCTTTGAATATTGATGTGGCCATAATCAATATTCACTAAACTTTGTGTTTATTGAATAATGATCTTTTCTGTATGTTTGTATAGGATGCAGTAGAGACGATGAATCAATGAGGAGTAATACTGATGCTTATGTGATAATTATGTCCAAATTTCATTGAATTGCTTATGTGAGGGAGAGAGACTTATTGGTCCTCATCCAAGTAGTGCCGGGAAATACCGTGGGGTAAAAGGTAATATCTTTATTGGAATTGTTTTTTTTAGATCATAGCTCCCTGTACTTATCATCGCATTTCATTGATGTCCTGGCCTTATTAGTTAGGTGCTCATGGTGCCGAATACATTCATCAAGTACAACTTTGTGGTGAACTGATGTTGGCAGTGGAGCTGAACTGTGGATGTGGTTGATATGGGATGCAGTTGAGTTGCAGTTGAAGATTATGAATGAGCTGTTGGGGTTCATGGTACAGCTTTGCAAAGTAAGAATATCAGTTGGTAAATTCAGTACTTTCTTACTTTCTTGCTTTATTCATTCATCCTATTCTGATATTCTACAATATCATACAGCTCATGACCCAGTACATTAATGGGATGCATAATTGTATCTCTAAAAAGTGAATTGATCAGAGTACCACGATATGAAAGGTTTACTTCTGAACTATTTACTATTATTAGTTTTTTCAAAATTACGACCATGGCTTTGATGGTAACCTATCGTAAGAATTATCGTATTTGTTCACACAGGTGGTGTGGCATGAATGAATGGTGTGAATTGTGTAAACTAAGACAGTAGAAAGTATGTTTTCTTAAATTTAAACCTCTAATTTCTGATATTTAGAGTAGTAATCAAGTCGTACTTGATATTTACTGTGTGTTCGTTGTTTGTAGAGTCCAACTTGAAAAAAGCTCTTGGCCAATACAAAGTGGAAGGCTAAGGCAGGTGATCATTATAAATCTTTATTTTTCTTTTCAAGTTTTGCATTGATAAATTTATTAATTTATACTGTTAAATTGATCAAAACATAAGCTTAATCTTGGGTCGAATAGTGGGTGGCATTCGAACAACTGACATTAGAATCGATAAGGCCAGAGATTGGTGGTTCAATCTTTGACCGTGATGGTCATCAACATACCGCAGCTAATTTTCTTGAACCCGATCTTTTAGTTTTCTTAAAATATATACACCAATATTTATGTTTAGTATTTCAAATCCCTTATCACATTCTTATTCACGACAGGTAACAATGACGGCGAAAACTTCTTTAGAATGTAAAAGCTTCAAAGCGAAAAAATTGCTAGCAGTGGTGACAGTGAACATTATTATTTACCAGTGCACACTTTTAATTCCGTCGAGAACTCTTAACCAGGTATGAATTTGTTTTTAACTATCCTCTTTGCTTTCGATCTTGAGATTGTAGCTATAGATTTTGATGATTTGATTAGGGTTTAATCTCAGGATTTCTATTGTTGTGTAGACAGACAATGAGACATTGTGAGAAAGAGCTAGCGTTCATCTCAGGTAAATTTTCTAAATAAACACTGGTACCCATCTTTGATTGTTCTATTGTTCTGTTGTCGGATTTTCTAAAACAAAGTAAACATTATTTTGTAGGGCTTTATAGTTAAATTTTTTTTTTTTTTTTGGTTGAAATCAGAAGTGGGTAGTTGGATTGCAGGTACTCGATTTGATTATTTGTTTGTTTGAGTATCTTTCTTCCTAAGGCAACCATAATTCCACCCATTGTTCTTAACGTGATCCACTGTTAACTGTTGGTACTGAACACCGCCTCCATTATTGTTAATATTAACTAAATTAGGAGAACCTTAATCGAGTAATCTGCAGTTACACTGCTTCTGGCATTAAGCAAGAATTAGAACTGCCGTGTTAGTTTCATCGATGTTGAAACAAAATTTTGTAATACAAAAACGTCTTTTATATTTGTTTAGATATCGTCTTCCGAATTGTATATCTTTGATACTTTATTGACAGTGCTCTATTGCATCTATCTTCAGAATATGCAGCTTTGCTCCAGCTATTTATGACGCAGTAGTTGTCGTACCCAAAATCTCCCTCTCCGACATTGGTAAGCATAATACCAAAACATCTTTTATATTTGTTTATATATCTTCTTCCGAGTTGTATATCTTTGATACTTGACAGTGCTCTATTGCATCTATACTCAGAATATGCAGCTTTGCTCCAGCTATTTATGACGCAGTAGTTGTCGTACCCAAAATCATCACTCTCTGACATTGGTAAGACTCTTAAAGTGACAACCTTCTTCGGAAAGCATGAATTCGACAAATATTGAAAAATTGGTCATTTGCATACTCTCTAAGTCACTGCTCTGCCACATTGTGTTGTTGTTGCTATTGACACACTGTTGAACGTCGATATTTTGTTATTCGACCAACATAATGCGAGATTACAGTTTTTGCATTACTTACTAACTCATTTTCTGCTGTATTGAATTGCTTGGCTGTTAAAATTGCAATATTTTTAACTTGAGTTCTTTTATTTTGATTATTATTACTTTTTAAATCGTCGGAGTTGATTAGATTCTGCAGTATAGATGCCATGCGACAATTCGAGACATTGATATGGTAAAAACAGATTTTCTTGACATAAACTTTTAGTTCCATGTTGCATGTTTAGCCAATGTCTCTAATTTCCATAGCTCACTTAACACAGTCGCTGCCATTTTCACGATCCGTTTATTTGGCTGTGCTTAAGAAGCTTGACATTGACGCTATGTTGCTTAGTTTGTTTTATGGCTTCTTTTCTTTACTGTTTAGGAATGCAACTTTCTGATGGTATAAGAGGTATGCCAATGCCCAATAAATATTGAGTTTCTGCTTTTTACTTTGCAGGCAGAGTTGGCCAATTAGTAAAACATTGTTGGATGCAATCATATGGAGTGAATTTAATAAGCTGGTGACGGAGTTATTGTTTATGATATGCTAAGGTAATACTCTTATTCTTTGAAAAAAAAACATGTGTGCAGTATTTTATTCACTAGCATCTTTCTCAATTTCATTCGAGGTCTGTCCAATAAAAAAGTTGATGAGGGGAAGTAAGTTGTAACATGTATTGCACCACATCAAGATCAATCTGTAGACCTAGATGGGGAAAAAAAGAGAGACTTCCTTATTGTATAGCTACAATCAAGGGAAAAAATTTACAGTCTGAAGCTCTAAAAGCATCCTTACAAGGTTTGAATAAACTTTGCAGCTTCGTGTGGCTTTCATTGACTTTCTTTTATTTTTCTATTAAAATAAAATCCATTACAGTTGTCCTTGAAGCAATGGGTGAGTGTATTCTTCTGTCGGTGGCTAATGGGTACATAAACTGGGTCTCACAGATAACAGCACTGGTTATCTAATGAAAAGATCAGATTCTTCTTCCTATACGAACCCTACTCATTCCCGATTGTATTCAGATCCTCGGTCTTCTAATGAAAAGCATCGGACTGAATCACACGGTCTCTGGGGTTTTTGTTTTGCAGATATAACTCTCAAATCTCTTCGCGATTTTCATTATCAAAATTAAAACACTGAGTTTCTTTAGACTTGAGCGGAGAAACCAGAGAAGTGAGTTGCTGCCATCCTTTGCGGATGATCAAAGGAGTCGAATGAATAGATTATGCACAAATTAACGGGTTGTGTTTTGGATTGGAAGTGCAAATAAACATTTTTTCGATGATTACACAAATTATTCAGGTAGAATTCAATTTTCAATACAGCAAAAAAATCTAAATTTTGTTTTTTGATTTATTGTTTTTAAGAAAACCCCAAATTAGGGTTCTTACATGTCAAATTTGAGGTTACAGTAATTTCATTGAATTTGTTGGTTTAGAGTTGAACTTCTGATCTCTTTCTTTCTCATCGTATGTTGTGATCAATGCCCCCGGTTGATTGATAGCTAACCTTAGAATTTTGTGAGAACTCTAGACCTAGGAATTTATCTTCTGTTTTGGTCAATGTTGTATCTGATAAACTCAAGCAGTTTCCGGAATGTGAAGGTCTAATACTTTTTTATCCATAAATTCTTACCTATCAAGGCTTATTGCAGATTACCAGGATGTAGGTGGTGATGAGTGACGCAGCTGGGTGTCATGGCACCATTAACATGGATATGATCTTTATGAGGATGGGAAGACATGTTTTAAGGTGATGGACCAAATAAGATATGGTAAGATTTACTCCAGGTGATAATGCATTGATATGGATTTGCTATTGATTCTTTTTCTTCTTTGTAATACTTGAACCGTGACACAAGCGCGCAGGTTTGGTTTAGTTGTTGATTTTCAATAATAAATAATCAGGGTTTTCAATTTGTTTGGTTTTCAAGGCACAGCAAAAGCCCCTTCCCGCGGTTCACAGCTACCACCATCAGCAACACAACACCTTCTTAGGCTAATACCACCAGTACCTTGCAGTCGCAACACCATCCATCACCTGCAGCTGCGTATCCTTTTGTTGTATTTTTTTGTGCAGGTACAAATTAATAGTTTAAGTGAAGAGTTAATTTTTTGATGTGAAAGTAGAGATTTTTAAGTTAAGTGAAGAGTTAATTCTGTTGAAGGACCACATATGGATGAGTACATATATTGTATTGAACTCGGGACTGTGGTTATATGGAAATTAGGTGTTAACAAGTTAAATGTTCCATTTCAGGTACACAAATTGAAGAAACGATATCGGGAATCCAGTGAGAACATAGATATTGATGAACTTCAGGTTTCTTAATTCTATCCAATTTTAATTTTGTGTCACAATTAAATCTGGTGCTTTTGGTATTTAGCCGGTATCGATATATTCATGGGATATATGCGTTACAAAACAGTACATAAGAAGTTGATTACTGATCAAATTTATAGACCTCATATCAACAAGCAGAAAAGATAATGGGCTGCTCCTTCTTACCAGTTCACATGAATATGAGTCATGTTCCTTGAGTTTCCTGTATAACTATGTTTCTTGATTACAAACGAACTCTTTCTATCTTACATCTTTCTCTTTCCCTGTTGCCTTTCAATCTGGAATAGATGTGAACTAAAATTAAAAAAAAAAAAAAAAAGAAAGAGCTGATGGTAACTTAGTTACTATTGCAGGTGAAGATATGTGTAAAGCAGATTGTAAACCAAAACCCGATGAGACAACATAGACGTGTTAAAGTAAAAAAGAAGAAAAAATCTAAACTTGCTAGAGAATGGTGGAGGGAAGCGAATTCTACCGGTGGTGGTCAGGAGGATGAGATAATTGGTGCATAGATGAAGGTACGAATGTTGGTATTAAAAAGAAGAAGAAAAGGGGTTGGAGTAGAAAGTAGTACAGGGGGATGGAAGGATTAGTCGAGATTGGGCAAGTGGATTAATCCAAAGTGGCTCGAGGTATTAACTGCACAGTGTGTTACATCGTTTCTGAATATGGTGGTGGGGTGGACTTTTTGAGAAATGTGGTGTCGTAGACCCAGCTATATGGCCTGTTCACCTTCTAAGTTTTTATTTTAAGAGCCTCTAAGGACTATAATACCTTATGGCCTGCACTTTTGTCACTTTCTAACTAAGTTATGGAATCTTTTCTTTCAGAGGGATTTTGTCGGAATACATTTTGGACTGTCGATGGAGTTCAACATTGAGGCACTCTTGACTATTTATTTGGTATCATTGGTTTTACAGGTGATTTACGCTTTTCTTTAGTACCATGCATATTGTTATCTCCTTTTTTGCATCTCTATGAATTACCGAGATTCTCAATTGTCTTTTTTGACAGTTCTTCAGATGAATATTGCTTTGGCGCCTTGATATACATATTAGAGGTTGTGAATGTAAAGGATTTTATTAGTCTGTATCACCTGCTATTTGGTGGGCAGGCACTAAGATACTTTTCTATATTTGGATTTGTATGATTTGGGTCATGTTTTCGCAGTTCCGGTCTATGGCTCATTTTTTGCTGGTGTTATTTTTACCTTGGCTACTGCTGATAATCCCGGCTTCTTAATTTTTCATGGACATTAGAGTTGGCAGTATTTGCCAGGGCAAGTTGAATCAATGGCAACATCGTGTTCGGAATCAGGATGTGAGGTGACTACAGAATTAATTCAGGTTTCGTTGAGACTGAGTTGGAGTGTGAGAATCAAGATACTATGTGATTCTGGAAACTTCGGTGTTGGGCGTGATTTCCTGGTGCATAAGAGTTTCCAGTATTACATCGCTTCTTTGTTGCTCATATTAGATGAATACTAAGTCCCCGAGCCTCATGTTGAAATGTTTGTCTACCAGGTTTACCAATTTAATTAGATCTATGTGTGTTCTCATGGGAATGTGAAACTCCCATTCCAGAGATCGTAACTCCTAATATCACTTCCCATGGAGTATTTGTTCATGAAAATTGAGGAAAGAGAAACGGAAGGTGGAAACTTCTACAATCTGAAATGAGCATCCATACGAAGGCCATACTAAGGTCATAAAAGACAATGATAGGGAAGAGAAGTAATTTAGGAAAATTTCTTCTCCTTGACATCTGGAGAAGAATGACAAACCAGTTGATCTAAGGTGTCCAAGGGATGGATTATGTGCCTGAGCTGGTGATTTAAATGATGCACTTGCATTTTTGTTCACTTAAACTTTTGGTCTCCGTGAAAGGTATGTGCTAACTCTTTTAATGCAGATGGATAATGCTTTAATTGATGATCGAGGATACATGTGGACTTCAGTCAGACTGTTTCTAAGTTATGGTCTCCTCAATACAGGCGTAAAGAGCATCAAACTGGTAAAGGTATGACCTTGATGGAAAACTCATTTTGTAGCTCATAATGTACAGTTGCTCATAACTTGCAATAATAGAGGGCCATATGCTTAAAGTAAATAATTCTATGTTCTGGACAATGCAATTGATGATTTTCCAACTGAAATTCTTTTGGGGTTGAAACATGTACGTGAAATTGATCAAATAATGTGATTTTTACCACTGCCGAGCTTCTGAACCTCCAACTGTTATCCCTGACAAGTTAAAGGAAGATTGAACTGTTGCGCTACAAGTATGGTACTATAAATGTTAGGTAGAATTTTTATGCCTGTGTTGATCGAAATTCTGCAGGGAAGGAGCTGTGTTCAAGCTTAAGAATCAAATTAACCTCATCTCATCATCACCAGCAACGGGCAAACAATCTGTTTGTATAAATGCCTGAATGAGGTTTGAAGCCGCGTGAAAAGTTATTTGAGATAATATCGAAGTAGGCTGTTTTGGACCTTTGGTCTATTGTAGAAACATGCGGGGTACATATACAACGATGAATGTGCAGACTTGCACATCTGCATAGAGTTTTAGAATTGAATTAATTTTGTTTATAGAGAAAATAATGTTACGTGGAGAAAAAGAGTTGTTGCTATCACAGTTCACTTCCACAGTATACGAATCAATGCAACCACGCTAACTGTAAACCAGTAAGCCTGTCTAGCCTGACGGTTAGATGGAAGATGACAAATACCAAAGTATTTGGTAGGGGAGTCAACGTTAAGAAGTGAATGATTTACAGTTAGCCTGTCTTGCCTGACGGTTAGATAAAAGACGACAAATACCAAAGTATTTGGTAGGGGAGTCAACGTTAAGAAGTGAATGTGTTTCGCTGATTTGGCATTTACTTACTTGAAACTGCAGTCCATGACAAGATTACCTAAACACCGCCTCACTCATTACCGAATGACTAAAGTTTTGTTCGAAGATACTGGCCGGCTAGCCAAATTTGATCAGGCCAGCAAGACATCGGGATCTTCCTTCTAGGTTCGACCCTCTAGATTTCAACATGACTCTAGAAATTCTAACCCACCGCCGAGGCCGTAGGCCCCGGCTTCCATGACAAGATTACCTAAACACCGCCCAAATTATTACCGAACGACTAATATTCCGTGCGAGGATATTGACCGACTGACCAAATTTGATCAGGTCATCGAAACATCAAGATCTTCCTTATAGGTTTGACCTTCTGGATTTCAACCTAATCACAATTAATTTTAAAGTGAGGACTATATTTAACCCTAGAAATTTTGATCCACCGCCGGGGCCTTAGGCCCCGACTACCATGACAAGATTACCTAGACACCGCCTCACTCATTACCGGGCGGCTAAAGTTTTTTTCGAGGATACTGACCAGCTGACCAAATTTGATCAGGCCAGCAAGACATCGGGATCTTCCTTCTAGGTTGGACCCTCTAGATTTCAACCTAATCACGATTAACTTCAAAGTGGGGACTATATCTGACTCTAGAAATTTTAACCCACCGCCGGGGCCACAAGCCCCGGCTTCCATGACAAGATTACCTAAACACCGCCCAAATCATTATCGAACGACTAATATTCCGTGCGAGGATACTGACCGACTGACCAAATTTGATCAGTTCAGCGAGACATCAAGATCTTCCTTATAGGTTCGACCTTCTAGATTTCAACCTAATCATAACTAATTTTAAAGTGAGGACTATATTTAACCCTAGAAATTTTGATCCCTGGCAAGGGGCCGTAGGCCCCGGCTACCATGACAAGATTACCTAAACACCGCCTCACTCATTACCGGACGACTAAAGTTTTGTCCGAAGATACTGTCCGGCTGGCCAAATTTGACCAGGCCAGCAAGACATCGGGATCTTCCTTCTAGGTTCGACTCTCTAGATTTCAACCTATATCTGACTCTAGAAATTCTAACCCACCGCCGGGGCCGTAGGCCCCGGCTTCCATGACAAGATTACCTAAACACCGCCCAAATCATTACCTAAACACCGCCCAAATTTGATCAGTTCAGCGAGACATCAAGATCTTCCTTATAGGTTCGACCTTCTAGATTTCAACCTAATCACAACTAATTTTAAAGTGAGGACTATATTTAACCTAGAAATTCTGATCCACCGCCGGGGCCGTAGGCCCCGGCTACCATGACAAGATTACCAAAACACCGCCTCACTCATTACCGGACGACTAAAGTTTTGTTCGAAGATACTGGCCGGCTGGCCAAATTTGATCAGGCCAGCAAGACATCGGGATCTTCCTTATAGGTTCGACCCTCTAGATTTCAACCTAATCACGGTTAACTTCAAAGTGGGGACTATATCTGACTCTAGAAATTCTAACCCACTGCCGGGGCCGTAGGCCCCGACTTCCATGACAAGATTACCTAAACACCGCCCAAATCATTACCGAACGACTAATATTCCGTGCGAGGATACTGACCGACTGACCAAATTTGATCAGTTCAGCGAGACATCAAGATCTTCCTTATAGGTTCGACCTTCTAGATTTCAACCTAATCACAACTAATTTTAAAGTGAGGACTCTATTTAACCCTAGAAATTCTGATCCACCGCCGGGGCCGTAGGCCCCGGCTACCATGACAAGATTACCTAAACACCGCTTCACTCATTACCGGACGACTAAAGTTTTTCTCGAGGATACTGACCGGCTGACCAAATTTGATCAGGCCAACAAGACATCGGGATCTTCCTTCTAGGTTCGACCCTCTAGATTTCAACCTAATCACGGTTAACTTCAAAGTGGGGACTATATCTGACTCTAGAAATTCTAACCCACCGCCGGGGCCATAGGCCCCGGCTTCCATGACAAGATTACCTAAACACCGCCCAAATCATTACCGAACGACTAATATTCCGTGCGAGAAATACTATATTATGCAATTATATAATATTCATTAAATGTCAGTTATAAAAAGACCCTTCATCTTCGTAAACTTATGTGATTTCTCCACGAAGATTGCACTATTTCAAGAATCGGGAGTGTGTATACAACGACTGTTAGTGAAATCAGTACATGATGGGGTAAGTTTCCGATTGGTTGAAATCAGTACCTACGTCATCTCAGAATCGGATTTTCGATCCCCGTCAAAGTATAACTCATTTGGACATTTATCCCATTGCTGAGTGCGAAGACAACTTATCCTCCATAATCTGTACGCATTTGTGATTGACGTTTTTTAACTGTCTCTGCGACCCAACCAAATTCTCCCAGAATGAAAACGCCTAACCCAAGTCTTTTCAGCTGAGTACCGAATTCCCTTGAATTTTGTTTTCTCATTATTGAAATAAATGCTCAACATTTTTCTTTATGAATTATACTCTCATGTCTTCTCTCAAGAATCTCTTATAGGGTCTGATGCAATCATGGCTGTGCCAAATTTCCGTTGCAGGGTTTCAATGTGGCTGATCTTCGAAATATCTGCACTTAAGCTAGGATGTTTGCAATCTGTGTTCAACGTGATTACCTTCATTCAAATGTCCAATCCTAATTGAACTATGTTAGTATTTCTATGTCCAATCTGTAGTGCTCCAAGTGGCTTATGTGATTAGAAACGAAAATACTAATCCTATTTCTGTTAGAAAGACTGAAACCAATGCATAGTTGTAAGTAAATCTCTTCTAAACAAGTACGTAACAGCGTATTAGTGAGTACCTACAGCAGGTAATTTTGGGAAAATTACATGGTTTTCTAATAGGCTTATTCAGCTGGGAAACGGGAACACTCACAATCCGGCATACTTACAGTTGGGATACGGAGGTCCTTTCCCACAGACCTTGGTATCTCCCTTGCTCTTTGGTTGTTATTTGAATTTTCTTCTGTATTTAGCTAGCAGGCACATGCTACGTTCTTTTTTCTGTACAAATTTCAAAATTTGGGTTCAGGGTTTGCTGATTTATTTAATTGACCATGCGATAAGCCCTAACTAATGGTATTTTATCTGTTTTAGTTTAAGGGGTTTCCTTTTCTTACGAGCAATATAAATCAAGGTAATTCAATATTTTCGTTCGGTTGATATTCGGGGGACAAACTCAACAAGGTCCTGTTGATATTGGAGAAAATATTGATGTGAGTATACATTTAGTGGTCAAACACGCGGGGTAGATACAATGATGAATGTGCATACTTGCACAACTGCGTTGAGTTTTATAGTTGAGTTTATTTTACTGTTGGTTCATACAGAAATATCAAGCTGCGGGGTTAATAATAAGTTACTTTGCGTAATTATGTGACTAAAATTTTTGTTTACCAACTGCAGGATTCCATAATTTATACTCTCGACTTTAGATAAAAGAGTTATACGTAATGGATTCACCAAAGAAAGAATGTGTAAAGGAGTTAAACAACTCATTTATCTAACTTAGGCGGTGGAGGCATCAAATATTGAGGTGTAAAGGCATTCTCTATTTGAAATTTAGACTGGTGTTGGTTTTTCTTTTCTTTTAATATATGTTTTGTTATCCGGGCAACAGGTTCGAAAGAAGCAACTAATAAAACGATATGGTAGACCTGTTTGAGAATGATGATGAGCTTAGCGGACTTGATATTCAGGAAATTTAAAGCTAATGTGGAGCATCTTATTGGTGTAGAAGAGGATAAACTTAGTGATATAAATATATAATTCAGCTGGTGAAGACAAAATTTGGGTTCTAGCTGCATACAAAAGGTAAGTTCACTTCCCGGGTCGGTTCGTTATATGTTTCCATTGATATCATGGTAATATTAGGACGGTTCTGCTATGACCCGACCAACTAAATATGCTCCCGACTATTATAGACAGGACCACCAACAAACACAATAATTTTAATATGGGCACTATTATACGGTCCCGGCTTTACGGCTACTATGATGAAACTAATTAAACATGCTATTGTAACCCGACTAACTAACAAACTATAATATGATACGACCAACTAAATATGTGAGCATTGTATCTGCTTTTAAATTTTCTCCACCGCCGGGGCCGTAGGTCCCGACTTTCCGGTTACTATGATCAAACTAATTAAACACGCTACTGTAACCCGACTACTAACACAGTATAATATGATATGACCAACTAAATATGTGAGCACTATATTTCTTTTTAATTTCAT
This sequence comes from Papaver armeniacum, assembly GCA_023531295.1. NCBI lineage: Eukaryota > Viridiplantae > Streptophyta > Magnoliopsida > Ranunculales > Papaveraceae > Papaver > Papaver armeniacum. Next base: position 287,446 of record JAJJWW010009403.1, read on the forward strand.
CTCCACCGCCGGGGCCGTAGGTCCCGGCTTTCCGGCTACTATGATCAAACTAATTAAACACGATATTGTAACCCGACTAACTAACAAACTATAATATGATACGACCAACTAAATATGTGGGCATTATAGCTGTTTTAAATTTTCTCCACCGCCTTTACTACTGCCGAACTAAATGACACGACCAACTAAATATTGGGACCGACTAATTAATATGCTCTTGACTATTATCGACAGGAGCAACTAACACACTAAATTTTAATGTGCGCACTTCATCTGCCTTTAATAACCACCGGGATCATAGGCCTCGGCCCCTTATCGGTTACTATGGTCCAACTAATTAAACACGCTATTGTGACCGTAACTAGCACACTATAATATGACACAACCAACTAAATATTGGGGCTGTTCTGCTATGACCACAGACTAAAATTGCATGTGAAGATACTGATCGACCGAACAAACAAATGAACAATAAACAAAACTCTAAAAAGGCTGAGACCCGACCGAACATGGAAAATCGACAAGAGGTTAGAACAACTTTTCAAAAATCGATGAGAGGTTGAGCGCCGGCCGCAGGCCGGCGTGATACCTAGTCTCTTCTTTAAGGAAATGTGGTCCTTGTGTCGAGGACAAAGGTGACCGTGGGATCGACGATCCTGTGGCCTTGATATATCGTTGGCGAGGGATATTTCCGTTCGCACAATCTTGACATATAATTTTTTGGACGGCGTGGATGATGTCGTGGCCCGGCCAGAAATCCCTAACCCACGTGATAACCAGTGTTTAATATAACTGTATTTCTTTACTCGCGTCACTCCCTCTTCTTATTCCCTTTCTTTCTCCTCATAAGATTTACGCAGCTAAGAAATCTTTCTTCTTTCTTCTTTCTCATAAGCTAAAATAAAATCGTGGGTTTCAGCGATTTTCGTTTTTGTTGATTTGTTAACAGGGATTGAGAGATGAAAGAGAGAGAGAGATGAATCAGAAATTAGGGTTTGAGATGAATCAGAAATCAGAAATTAGGAAACTGAGATCGATGATTAAGTCAAAATAATTGAAAATTTTCAGAATTAGGGTTTGGTTTTGGGAAGAGCAACTGAGACTGTGTCTGAATCGGCAAGAGAGAATGGGTTAATTGAAGATGGGGGTTTGAGAGTTCTTGGATGATGATAAGGGTTGGTGCAACCAGATGAAGAAATCAATCGAGAAAAAAAATTCCAGGTTCAAATATTTCTCTATTGTTTGCAATTTCGAATGTAATTTCAGATTCAGATGTATAAGGAATACAGATAGTATGAAGATTCTGGTAAATCCGTTTAGTTTAATCCAAGAACAATCAATCGCTACCATCAACAACAATCGATCGCACTGCTTCATTGAAGAGATGTCTTTTAAGGTATCGCACTAAAAAAAAACCATCGAGAAAACCCCATCGAGATAGGGAGGGAGACAGAAAGAATGAGAGATGGTTTCTGATGAGGTTCCACGGATTTATGAAAAAAGGATGACTAGGTTTGTTCTCTTAATCTTTAGATTTATCTCATGTTATTATTTTGATCTTTAGATTTATCTCATTTTATTATTTTGATGATTTTACATCGCTTTATCAGAGATTACAATTTTCATTCTGCTCTGAATGGCCAAGTACCAGAATGGGTTTTGCTCGATAATTGATAAACAACAACTCGATTGCATGGAATTGATTTGAGGAAAAACATGTTTTATTGGTGATGGTGCTGGTGTTTTAGGTGAACTAAAGATTTTTTTTTTTTTTGTCCGTGGTTTTAATTTGATTTCTGCTAGGGTTAAATTTCCATTAAAATTTGATCTCTGTTAACCCTAAAATTATTACTTATGCATAAATAGGAATATCTCTAAATTGGTACAACATCTCTTTCGAAAGTAATTCCAATTTGGGTTTTCGGTTTATGGTTTAGTTATGTGTTTGATTTGCTTTTGGTTTCGTTGATGGTTAAATTATAAGGTTTGCTGATGGAATAGAAATTTTTGTCTTTTGGAATTTAATTGATTTGCTGTTACAATTGTTCAATTTTTTTGGCGTTTAATTATTGTTTCTCTCACTTTCGAGCTTGCAGTTACTTCATACCAATTACAGGCAATCATGTAATAACCTCTCGCTAAAACAAGCTCCTACCGTAGCACACCGTTAAACAAGGTTCCAATGGGTGATACAGGTCCACTGGATGTTTCCAAGAGTTTAGTTTTGAAGAGAATATGGACACGGAAGAAAAAGATGATGATGCCATCGATTGTGGATGATTTGAGTCGAATGTAAAGTTGGCAGTAAGATGGTGCTGTTTTGGAAATTTAGGTTGTATTACATCACAAGAAAACATGGAATGATGAAGATTTTGCGCCATTGAGTGTGTTGCTGAAGGAGAAGATTGACGGTGATTATGAGCTTTAACAGATGATGGAGTTAAGGGTTATTATCATTCTCAAAAATAAATTTAAAAAATTAGGTTATTATCATTCTCAAATTTGCAGGAATTGGAGTGCTAGGAAAGGGTTTCTCATTAACAACAACACCATCAAGTTGCAAATAAAGAGGGATAAGAGAGAAAAGGTTGCTCTCCGCTTGATTTTGGTGTAGAAAAAGAGAGTAAGTGAGCGATTCGTTTATAATCTTAACATTGGGAAACTTCTCTCAGTTTCTTTCTTCTGCTCTTTGTTCTCCGAGAAATCAAGCCCTAGAAAATTTTCTTTATTATTTTGGCTTGATTGCTTCGTTCATTGTTTTTCAGTTGATGCTCGACTCTCTCGAAACTTTGGCACTCGAGGTTGATCGTGCAGGTGTGTACCCTAATAATGGATACTTGCAATTTGAATGTTTATTTTGTGTAATGTTCTACTATTATTTAGTCACACAATACTTAGTTATCTTTTGAGTTTTGGGTTTAATATCAATAACCCAAACCAACATCTAATTTTTGGTTATTTGTATATTTTGTAGTGCAGCTGAAACTATATAATACAGAAGTCATGGTGGATGGTTATAGTTGCACTTCCTCTCAGATTCTTTGGATTGGTGGAGGTCAGTTTCTCATAAGCTGTGATCAACTTTCACGTAATCAAATCTTGGGTTTCAACAAAGACAGCTTGATTTTCTTTTGTTCGGCTTCACCAATAGCATGACGTCCCATTTGTTGATTTGACAAGTATTATTTCCCTTGCTTAGGAATTAAAAGAAACTGTTGATTTCAGTTCATTCTGGGGGTCTGATGATTTCCGAATCAAATCGATCCAGCGGAAACCAATGATTTGCTTGAGTTGAGACAAAACTCGCGCAGCATTTAGTTTAAACTTCAAGGCTGAAGACGTGTTGGAGGGGTAAGCATTTAGTATTGCTGGACTGTAACTAAGGACTTATGCGACAGTAACAAAATTGAGCACGAATCCAAAATTGAGCAACAAATACCAAGGTGATGTAGTTCCTTATGTCTAATTATTTTAAAGTTTAATGTAGGTTCGTGGTCTGTTTTGAAGTGAAAGACCATGCTAGATCGATCGTATTTGTGGCATTAGACAGTGAATACCACAAATGGGGGCAGTAGGCATAATAGATGTTGGCTTGGAATGGGCTGTGCAGTGGGGGTTTAGTCGTATATTGACTCTCGCAGTGCAGTTCAGGCTTTGATTGGCAATAACGTGTGGGATTGAAAAATCCTTACTATGAGCTTTTGTTTGCAAAATCCTGAGTTCCAGGTCTTATTCAGGTACAGATGGTCGTTCTGATATCCATTGTTTCCTTCAGCCATATCTTTTTTACTTTGCAGGCAGAGTTGGCCAATTAGTAAAACATTGTTGGATGCAATCCTATGGAGTGAATTTAATAAGCTGGCGATGGAGTTATTGTTTATGATATGCTAAGGTAATACTCTTTTCCTTTGGTATCACTCAATGATTTTGATCGTTCTCAATTTGATATACATTTATAGCCTGGATTGCAGTGGAGAACCTGGAGGAGTGTATTGATTCATTATGAATTGGATACCTATTATGTCAATAAGGTAGTATTGATTATGTCATGTCATGTAGGTGTATGGGGTTGCAACGGCCTAGAATAGATGATACAGGATGTCTGGACTTACTTTTACATAGCAGGGGATTCGACAACATTGCTGAAAATAGTGGATTTTGTGCATAGCAAAGATCCCTTCATTAAAATTAGTTTATATTCGACAACATTGCATATTTCTGTTATTTTGAAGATGACTCAAGGGAAAGAATCCACGGAAGATTCAATAGGGATTGCAATTGGAAAACTGCTTCATGATACCGAGGTTACAGTAGACTAATTTGAACCCCTGAATACTCAAAAACAAACAGCTTCTCGGTTTGGTTTTCAGTACTTCTACTGCCTTCACTTTCCAAGTTGAAAAGGAAGTTGTGTACTGACTTAAACCATGAGGTCAACGTGCGTATCTGTTATATTCAAACAGGTTTTTTCCCTTCTCTTATTCTTTATAATCTACTTCCAGGGATGCCTAACAAATATTTTCTTTTTCTTTTTGCCTAACAAGTTAGTTTGGTGCAGTAAGGGGTTATTTTTGTTCTTCATAGAGTTCGCAGAGAAGGTTTGTATGCAGGGTATGACCAACTAAAATTAAGCATTGTTCTCTTTTGTTTTGATACTGTAGGTGAGATAATCGTCTTTTCTCCGGAATCATTATCTTATTCACTTTTAACTAACCTGAATTGATCAATTAGTAATGAGATTTCCAGCAGTTAGAAACTGTATAGAATTTACATTAATATTGATCACTCAAGTTTTGTATTTTTGTAGTAAAAAATCGCGATTGCAGCAAGGGAGGGATGAGCTAAGAGTATCAAAAATTAAAGTCAAAGATATTGTTTAATTGTTTAAATTACTCTGTATTCAAAACTACGCATTTTTGTTAGTTAACAGGCTTAATCTTAACCTGATGGCTCATGTATAGAGAATTTTTTATTTTTTGATACTGGATTTATTGTCATGACAACTGTGTTCATATATACTTAACCATTAAATGGATTGATTTTGGTATTGCAACTTAAAATCAACCTGAAGTGAAGCTTCACTAAATTTCTGGCACTACATATTATGTAGCTGTTGTGCAGGAGTCATTATACAGATTCTTCTTAGAAAGAAAGTGCCTTTTCCATGAAAGACATGATCGATGATCCTTCATGCTGTTTTGGCTGGGCATCTGCAGTTCCCAGCTGACCCATGGGATCACATATCTCAATTTGCCAGGGACTTGATTGCACATTCTTGGGTCATCTTTGATTACACTTCAAGGAAATGTGGTCCTTGTGTCGAGGACAAAGGTGACCGTGGGATCGACGATCCTGTGGCCTTGATATATCGTTGGCGAGGGATATTTCCGTTCGCACAATCTTGACATATAATTTTTTGGACGGCGTGGATGATGTCGTGGCCCGGCCAGAAATCCCCTAACCCACGTGATAACCAGTGTTTAATATAACTGTATTTCTTTACTCGCGTCACTCCCTCTTCTTATTCCCTTTCTTTCTCCTCATAAGATTTACGCAGCTAAGAAATCTTTCTTCTTTCTTCTTTCTCATAAGCTAAAATAAAATCGTGGGTTTCAGCGATTTTCGTTTTTGTTGATTTGTTAACAGGGATTGAGAGATGAAAGAGAGAGAGAGATGAATCAGAAATTAGGGTTTGAGATGAATCAGAAATCAGAAATTAGGAAACTGAGATCGATGATTAAGTCAAAATAATTGAAAATTTTCAGAATTAGGGTTTGGTTTTGGGAAGAGCAACTGAGACTGTGTCTGAATCGGCAAGAGAGAATGGGTTAATTGAAGATGGGGGTTTGAGAGTTCTTGGATGATGATAAGGGTTGGTGCAACCAGATGAAGAAATCAATCGAGAAAAAAAATTCCAGGTTCAAATATTTCTCTATTGTTTGCAATTTCGAATGTAATTTCAGATTCAGATGTATAAGGAATACAGATAGTATGAAGATTCTGGTAAATCCGTTTAGTTTAATCCAAGAACAATCAATCGCTACCATCAACAACAATCGATCGCACTGCTTCATTGAAGAGATGTCTTTTAAGGTATCGCACTAAAAAAAACCATCGAGAAAACCCCATCGAGATAGGGAGGAGACAGAAAGAATGAGAGATGGTTTCTGATGAGGTTCCACGGATTTATGAAAAAAGGATGACTAGGTTTGTTCTCTTAATCTTTAGATTTATCTCATGTTATTATTTTGATCTTTAGATTTATCTCATTTTATTATTTTGATGATTTTACATCGCTTTATCAGAGATTACAATTTTCATTCTGCTCTGAATGGCCAAGTACCAGAATGGGTTTTGCTCGATAATTGATAAACAACAACTCGATTGCATGGAATTGATTTGAGGAAAAACATGTTTTATTGGTGATGGTGCTGGTGTTTTAGGTGAACTAAAGATTTTTTTTTTTTTGTCCGTGGTTTTAATTTGATTTCTGCTAGGGTTAAATTTCCATTAAAATTTGATCTCTGTTAACCCTAAAATTATTACTTATGCATAAATAGGAATATCTCTAAATTGGTACAACATCTCTTTCGAAAGTAATTCCAATTTGGGTTTTCGGTTTATGGTTTAGTTATGTGTTTGATTTGCTTTTGGTTTCGTTGATGGTTCAATTATAAGGTTTGCTGATGGAATAGAAATTTTTGTCTTTTGGAATTTAATTGATTTGCTGTTACAATTGTTCAATTTTTTTGGCGTTTAATTATTGTTTCTCTCACTTTCGAGCTTGCAGTTACTTCATACCAATTACAGGCAATCATGTAATAACCTCTCGCTAAAACAAGCTCCTACCGTAGCACACCGTTAAACAAGGTTCCAATGGGTGATACAGGTCCACTGGATGTTTCCAAGAGTTTAGTTTTGAAGAGAATATGGACACGGAAGAAAAAGATGATGATGCCATCGATTGTGGATGATTTGAGTCGAATGTAAAGTTGGCAGTAAGATGGTGCTGTTTTGGAAATTTAGGTTGTATTACATCACAAGAAAACATGGAATGATGAAGATTTTGCGCCATTGAGTGTGTTGCTGAAGGAGAAGATTGACGGTGATTATGAGCTTTAACAGATGATGGAGTTAAGGGTTATTATCATTCTCAAAAATAAATTTAAAAAATTAGGTTATTATCATTCTCAAATTTGCAGGAATTGGAGTGCTAGGAAAGGGTTTCTCATTAACAACAACACCATCAAGTTGCAAATAAAGAGGGATAAGAGAGAAAAGGTTGCTCTCCGCTTGATTTTGGTGTAGAAAAAGAGAGTAAGTGAGCGATTCGTTTATAATCTTAACATTGGGAAACTTCTCTCAGTTTCTTTCTTCTGCTCTTTGTTCTCCGAGAAATCAAGCCCTAGAAAATTTTCTTTATTATTTTGGCTTGATTGCTTCGTTCATTGTTTTTCAGTTGATGCTCGACTCTCTCGAAACTTTGGCACTCGAGGTTGATCGTGCAGGTGTGTACCCTAATAATGGATACTTGCAATTTGAATGTTTATTTTGTGTAATGTTCTACTATTATTTAGTCACACAATACTTAGTTATCTTTTGAGTTTTGGGTTTAATATCAATAACCCAAACCAACATCTAATTTTTGGTTATTTGTATATTTTGTAGTGCAGCTGAAACTATATAATACAGAAGTCATGGTGGATGGTTATAGTTGCACTTCCTCTCAGATTCTTTGGATTGGTGGAGGTCAGTTTCTCATAAGCTGTGATCAACTTTCACGTAATCAAATCTTGGGTTTCAACAAAGACAGCTTGATTTTCTTTTGTTCGGCTTCACCAATAGCATGACGTCCCATTTGTTGATTTGACAAGTATTATTTCCCTTGCTTAGGAATTAAAAGAAACTGTTGATTTCAGTTCATTCTGGGGGTCTGATGATTTCCGAATCAAATCGATCCAGCGGAAACCAATGATTTGCTTGAGTTGAGACAAAACTCGCGCAGCATTTAGTTTAAACTTCAAGGCTGAAGACGTGTTGGAGGGGTAAGCATTTAGTATTGCTGGACTGTAACTAAGGACTTATGCGACAGTAACAAAATTGAGCACGAATCCAAAATTGAGCAACAAATACCAAGGTGATGTAGTTCCTTATGTCTAATTATTTTAAAGTTTAATGTAGGTTCGTGGTCTGTTTTGAAGTGAAAGACCATGCTAGATCGATCGTATTTGTGGCATTAGACAGTGAATACCACAAATGGGGGCAGTAGGCATAATAGATGTTGGCTTGGAATGGGCTGTGCAGTGGGGTTTAGTCGTATATTGACTCTCGCAGTGCAGTTCAGGCTTTGATTGGCAATAACGTGTGGGATTGAAAAATCCTTAATATGAGCTTTTGTTTGCAAAATCCTGAGTTCCAGGTCTTATTCAGGTACAGATGGTCGTTCTGATATCCATTGTTTCCTTCAGCCATATCTTTTTTACTTTGCAGGCAGAGTTGGCCAATTAGTAAAACATTGTTGGATGCAATCCTATGGAGTGAATTTAATAAGCTGGCGATGGAGTTATTGTTTATGATATGCTAAGGTAATACTCTTTTCCTTTGGTATCACTCAATGATTTTGATCGTTCTCAATTTGATATACATTTATAGCCTGGATTGCAGTGGAGAACCTGGAGGAGTGTATTGATTCATTATGAATTGGATACCTATTATGTCAATAAGGTAGTATTGATTATGTCATGTCATGTAGGTGTATGGGGTTGCAACGGCCTAGAATAGATGATACAGGATGTCTGGACTTACTTTTACATAGCAGGGGATTCGACAACATTGCTGAAAATAGTGGATTTTGTGCATAGCAAAGATCCCTTCATTAAAATTAGTTTATATTCGACAACATTGCATATTTCTGTTATTTTGAAGATGACTCAAGGGAAAGAATCCACGGAAGATTCAATAGGGATTGCAATTGGAAAACTGCTTCATGATACCGAGGTTACAGTAGACTAATTTGAACCCCTGAATACTCAAAAACAAACAGCTTCTCGGTTTGGTTTTCAGTACTTCTACTGCCTTCACTTTCCAAGTTGAAAAGGAAGTTGTGTACTGACTTAAACCATGAGGTCAACGTGCGTATCTGTTATATTCAAACAGGTTTTTTCCCTTCTCTTATTCTTTATAATCTACTTCCAGGGATGCCTAACAAATATTTTCTTTTTCTTTTTGCCTAACAAGTTAGTTTGGTGCAGTAAGGGGTTATTTTTGTTCTTCATAGAGTTCGCAGAGAAGGTTTGTATGCAGGGTATGACCAACTAAAATTAAGCATTGTTCTCTTTTGTTTTGATACTGTAGGTGAGATAATCGTCTTTTTCTCCGGAATCATTATCTTATTCACTTTTAACTAACCTGAATTGATCAATTAGTAATGAGATTTCCAGCAGTTAGAAACTGTATAGAATTTACATTAATATTGATCACTCAAGTTTTGTATTTTTGTAGTAAAAAAATCGCGATTGCAGCAAGGGAGGGATGAGCTAAGAGTATCAAAAATTAAAGTCAAAGATATTGTTTAATTGTTTAAATTACTCTGTATTCAAAACTACGCATTTTTGTTAGTTAACAGGCTTAATCTTAACCTGATGGCTCATGTATAGAGAATTTTTTATTTTTTGATACTGGATTTATTGTCATGACAACTGTGTTCATATATACTTAACCATTAAATGGATTGATTTTGGTATTGCAACTTAAAATCAACCTGAAGTGAAGCTTCACTAAATTTCTGGCACTACATATTATGTAGCTGTTGTGCAGGAGTCATTATACAGATTCTTCTTAGAAAGAAAGTGCCTTTTCCATGAAAGACATGATCGATGATCCTTCATGCTGTTTTGGCTGGGCATCTGCAGTTCCCAGCTGACCCATGGGATCACATATCTCAATTTGCCAGGGACTTGATTGCACATTCTTGGGTCATCTTTGATTACACTTCAAATTTATAGATCAGTCTTGGATGAAGCAGTGTACACTTCAATTTGTTTTGCAATGCCAATGAGTGAAAGAAAACGCGGCCTTTGTAAACAACACTGTCTGCGCATGCCGACTTTCACTTGGATTTCGAACAAAAAAAAAAGCCAAGACTTATTAAAGGCACAAAAAATTCTGATAAAAAAAAAGCACAAAAAACACTACACAAATTCAGCGTGACCAAAGAGATGGTAACATGCCATTTAATACATCGTACAGTTAGGGACACCAAAGATAACAATGAGACATCTATTGATTTTGCAGTTTGCACCAGAACCATACAAATTTATGCCAGTCGGCTAGGGAGTATATTCATGAGTTGTTTTAGAATTATGTTGACATTGTTGATAGGACTAAATATCACCCTTTGAGTGACGGTAAGCCTCTCACCTATATAATTATTTTTGTCGCTTATGTTTGTGATATGATCTTTGTGAATCAGTTTTATTTAGTGTATGACCAAAAGTGTATTAAATAATACATTTGATTTTTTGGGATTTTAAGGTTATTGAAGCTTAGTGTATCACGAAGTTTGGGTTTATGCTTTGCTCTCTGTATCAAATATTTGGGAGTGAGTTCATCATGGGTATTATTGCAACACACTCACCATCATCGTGATCGCAGCAGTGGTATTGGCAGCTTAAAGGTAAGTACTTAGTAAAGTCGGCAAAACCAAAAGCTACATATCACCCACTTAAAACATTTCAGACGTTCGGCACGAGTTCTATAAGTATTGTTGAAATTGGTAAGAATGGCCTCAAAGATCCAATCCACATTACAAGAGAATGTGTATACTTTCCCGGATTTAACAAAAGGGCCTAATTCAAAGCGAGTACAATTCTGTTTGTGAAATACATAATGGTTTTGGTTATTGTTTGTGAATACAAAATAGTTAGAATCCTATATAGTTGCCTACCCAATACAAATAGTCTAATTGGAGATATACAAGTATAAACTCTTGGTGCTGGTAGTGGTTGGAGTAGTAAAGTGCTAACCAGTAAATCGATTTAATGGTGCTCTTCATTGGTTACAATCGGATCATAAGATCATGTCTTCCCAGCATACATTCTCGAATCTCTTGGAGAGTGGTTGTGTTAGTGGATGCAGACCTACGTGTCTCCAGTTTGCTACATGTTAAGATATATGAACTTACAAGAAGACGTCGTCGGAGGAGTACTGCAGATGACAAGGATGAGTCATTGAGATGGTGTAATAATGTAGCGCAAAGAAGTAATTTGGCACAAATGAAAAGCAAATTCAACTTTTTGTGCATACTGTGAGCTTGGACAGAGAAGCCTACTTACAGTGGGATTGGGAAGCCCACTGAAGAATCTTAGCCCACCAAGCTTCACAGTGTTGTGGCTACCTGAAGCTAATAGTTTGCCACGTGTAGAAAACACGATTCTACTATGACCCGACTAACTAAATATGCTCCCACTATTATAGACATGACCAACTAACACACTAATTTTAAAGTGGGCACTACATCTTCCTTTAAGTTTAAACCACCGCTGGGGCAGTAGGCCCGGGCCATATCCGGCTATTATGATCCAACTAATTAAACACGCTACATTGACCAGACTGACTAACACATTATAATATGACACGACCAACTAAATATTGGGACCGTTCTGCCATGACCCGACTAACTAAATATGTTGCGGAGTATTATAGACAGGACCAACTAACACACTAATTAAAATGTGGGCACTACATCCGTCTTTTGATTTTCTCGACCGCCGGGGCCGTAGGACCCGGCCCCCTCCGGCTACTATGATCCAACTAATTAAACACGCTACAGTGACCCGACTACCTAACACACTATAATATGAAACGAACAACTAAATATTGGGACCGTTCTTCCATGACCTGACTAACTAAATATGATACGGACTATTATAGACTGGACCAACAAACACACTAATTATAATGTGGGCACTACATCTGCCTTTTAATTTTCTCGACCGCCGGGGCCGTAGGACCCGGCCCCCTCCGGCTACTATGATCCATCCAATTAAACACGCTACAGTGACCCGATTGACTAACACCTTATAATATGACACGACCAGCTAAATATTGGGACCGTTCTACCATGACTCGACTAACTAAATATGCTGCGGACTATTATAAACATGACCAACTAACACACTAATTTAAATGTAGCACTACATCTGCCTTAAAATTTTCTCCACCGTCAGGGCCGTAGGGCTCGGCCCCCTCCGGCTACTATGATCCAACCAATTAAACACGCTACAGTGACCCGACTGACTAACAAATTATAAAATGACACGACCAACTAAATATTGGGTCCATTCTACAATGACCCGACTAACTAAATATGTTGCAGACTATTATAAACAGGACCAATTAACACATTAATTTAAATGTAGCACTACATTTGTCTTAAATTTTCTCGACCGCCAGGGCCGTAGGACCCGGCCCCCTCCGGCTACTATGATCCAACCAATTAAACACGCTACAGTGACCCGACTACCTAACACACTATAATATGACACGACCAACTAAATATTGGGACCGATCAGCCATGGCCCGACTAACTAAATATGCTGCCGACTATTATAGACATGACTAACTAACACACTAATTAAAATGTGGGCACTACATCTGCCTTTTAATTTTCTCGACCGCCGGTGCCGTAGGACCCGGCCCATCCGGCTGCTATGATCCAACCTATTAAACACGCCACAGTGACGAGACTGACTAACACATTATAATATGACACGACCAACTAAATATTGAGACCGTTCTACCATGACCCGACTAACTGAATATGTTGCGGACTATTATAGACAGGACCAACTAACACACTAATTAAAATGTGGGCACTACATCTATCTTTTAATTTTCTTGACCGCCGGGGCCGTAGGACCCGACCCCCTCTGGCTACTATGCTCCAACCAATTAAACACGCTACAGTGACCCGACTACCTAACACACTATAATATGAAACGACCAACTAAATATTGGGACCGTTCTGCCATGACCCGACTAACTAAATATGCTACGCACTATTATAAATAGGACCAACTAACACACTAATTAAAATATGGGCACTACATTTGCCTTTTAATTTTCTCGACCGCCAGGGCCGTAGGACCCGGCCCCCTCCGGCTACTATGATCCAACCAATTAAACACGCTATAGTGACCCGACTACCTAACACACTATAATATGAAACGACCAACTAAATATTAGGACCATTCTGCCATGACCCGACTAACTAAATATGCTACAGACTATTATAGACAGGACCAACAAACACACTAATTAAAATGTGGGCACTACCTCTGTCTTTCAATTTTCTCGACCGCCGGGGCCGTAGGACCCGGCTCATCCGGCTACTATGATCTAACCAATTAAACACGCTAAAGTGACCCAACTGACTAACAAATTATAATATGACGCGACCAACTAAATATTGGGTTCTACGATGGCCCGACTAACTAAATATGATGCCGACTATTATAGACAGGACCAACTAACACACTAATTTAAATATGAGCATTACATCTGGCTTAAATTTTCTCGACCGCCGGGGCCGTAGGACCCAGCCCACTCCGGCTACTATGATCAAACCAATTAAACACGCTACAGTGACCCGACTACCTAACACACTATAATATGACACGACCAACTAAATATTTGGACCGTTCAGCCATGACCCGACTAACTAAATATGTTGCCGACTATTATAGACATGAACAACTAACACACTAATTAAAATGTGGGCACTACATATGCCTTTTAATATTCTCGACCGCCGGGGCCGTAGGACCCGGCCCCATCCGGCTACTATGATCCAACCAATTAAACACGCTACAGTGACCAGACTGACTAACACATTATAATATGACACGACCAACTAAATATTGGGGCCGTTCTACCATGATCCGACTGACTGAATATGTTGCGGACTATTATAGACGGGACCAACTAACACACTACTTAAAATGTGGGCACTACATCTGCCTTTTAATTTTCTCGACCGCCGGGGCCGTAGGACCCAGCCCCCTCTGGCTACTATGGTCCACCCAATTAAACACTACAGTGACCCGACTACCTAACACACTATAATATGAAACGACCAACTAAATATTGGGACCGTTCTGCCATGACTCGACTAACTAAATATGTTGCGGACTATTATAGACAGGACCAACAAACACACTATTTAAAATGTGGGCACTACATCTGCCTTTTAATTTTCTCGACCGCCGAGGCCGTAGGACCCGTCTTCCTCCGGCTACTATGATCCATCCAATTAAAAACGCTACATTGACCCGACTGACTAACACATTATAATATGACACGACCAACTAAATATTGGGACCGTTCTACCATGACCCGACTAACTAAATATGTTGCGGACTATTATAAACATGACCAACTAACACACTAATTTAAATGTAGCACTACATCTGCCTTAAAATTTTCTCCACCGCCGGGGCCGTAAGGCCCGGCCCCTTCCGATTACTATGATCCAACCAATTAAACACGCTACAGTGACCCGACTGACTAACAAATTATAATATGACACGACCAACTAAATATTGGGTCGGTTCTACGATGACCCGACTAACTAAATACGATGCCGACTATTATAGACATGACCAACTAACACACTAATTTAAATATGGGCATTACATCTGTCTTAAATTTTCTCGACCGCCGGGGCCGTAGGACCCGGCCCCCCTCCGGCTACTATGATCCAACCAATTAAACACGCTACAGTGACCCGACTACCTAACACACTATAATATGACACGACCAACTAAATATTGAGACCGATCAGCCATGACCCGACTAACTAAATATGTTGCCGACTATTATAGACATGACCAACTAACACACTAATTAAAATGTGGGCACTACATCTGCCTTAAAATTTTCTCGACCGCGGGGACCGTAGGACCCGGCCCCATCCGGCTACTAGGATCCAACCAAGTAAACACACTACAGTGACCATACTGACTAACACATTATAATATGACACGACCAACTAAATATTGTGACCGTTCTACGATGACCCGACTAACTGAATATGCTGCCGACTATTATAGTTATGACCAATTAACACACTAATTTAAATGTAGCACTACATCTGCCTTTAAATTTTCTCCACAGCCGGGGCTGTAGGCCTCGGCCCCTTCCGATTACTATGATCCAACTAATTAAACATGCTATTGTGACCCGACTAACTAACACACTATAATATGACACAACCAATTAAATATCAGGACCGTTCTGCTATGGCCATATACTGAACTTTGCATATTGATTCTTTAAGTAAATCTCCATATTATATTTTTCTACTAAGAAATATAAATCGTAAATCGACGAGAGGTTGAGCGCCGGCCGCAGGCCGGCGTGATACCTAGTCTCTTTATTATGGAAAAGTGGTGGTTATGTCCCGGATAAAGACCACCGTGGGATTCGAGGAGTAATTCGTACCCGTCGGATTTTGTCTCTTTTCATTTTTTTTCGGGAGTGATTCTGGTCCGTGGGTTAAAGAAATTCTGTTTTAGGTGCATAAATTAAAAAAATCATTGCTGAGCGATTCGTTTAGTGGGAATTTCACTCGGTTACCTGCTTCTGCTCTTGGGAAATTCTCAAAACTCTAGCGCCCGAGATTGATCAAAAGTTTTCAATTCCTTCTCGGTTATGTGCAAACCCTAAACCTAGAATCTGTTCTCTTTTTTTTTTGAATTTTTTCATCTTAAAACACTCTCTGTCTTTTCTCTCTTTAGACTCGCTCGAGTGATTTCGAACACAAGAATATAGATTTCTGTAATTTTTGTTATTATGGTTCGATTGTTATGATGCAGCGCTTCGATCGAAGAAAATAAAAAAAAGAGCGGCAGAGATTAAAAGAGTGAATCAAGTAAACTCGAACTTCTTAATCGAAGAAAATAAAAAAAGCAGCAGCGGCAGAGATTAAAAGAGTGAATCAGAAGTAATTCCCTTACAACACTTTCGATCTGTGTTTGGTGACTTGGGGTCTTAGAAGAAATTGCAGATGATGGTATGTAAGTCAATATCTTTTCTACTTTTTTGAGATTAGGGTTTTTTGATTACTTTGAGAAAAAAATTAATACATGGTGAAGGACGATTTGATTAGGTAGATTTGTGATGTGGGTTTGATTGTAATTGTGAATTTTGTCAGTGCTGGGATATGTCGATTGTCAATTGGATATTTGGGTGAATCTTTTTTTTAATTCGAAGAGAAAATGTTGTAGATTAATTAAATAGGGTGATTCGAGAAAACATATGTTGTGTCAAACCCTAATTTTTCAATTTCTTATATGATACCTAGGGTTTTTTTATTCAGTTATTTTGATTTATGGAGTTCCTCCTGTTCGTGGTGTTCAATTTAGGCAAGATCAGTGTTGCTCCTCCTCCTGTTCTCCATAAAAAAACTATCCTGTTTGTATTATTGCGAGAGATTAATGTTTTATGAACCAATCTTTATGAATCAAATCGGTTTACAATCGACCCAAAATTCTTCTCATGCCGTAAAACGCCTCGATTTTTGCTTTATATAGGGTTTGATAATTGATTTCTACCTTACTTATTCGTCGCAGGAATTGATGAGAGGTTTTGTCTTCATCACCGGTAGTATTTTCATTCTTTGTGCTATTGTTGATTATCCGGCAATATTGTTCATCAGAATTGTCGCTATAGATTGAAGTTCACTGGGTAAGCTTTTTAACTTCTTAATTCGAGTTTTTCATTCGGTTTGTATATCCAATTTATTAAAGGTAGCATATGTTCGGATTTCAAAACAAGTATTTTGATGGTACCCGTTGTGTTTATTCGAGCTTTTGGGGATTATGTAAACGTAAGAGATTTAAAAAACAGAGGAAGAGATTTATTATTTCTTCATCTTACCCGCAGGTTATTTCAGCAAAGAGATAGTTGAAACCCTTATTCATAAAATTCAAGCTTTAGTCTCAATTCCAACCAAAATCTCATGTCCAAGAGTGCTTTGGGTCTCAAATTTGTATTCGGTTTTGATTATTTAATTTTTTGGGATAATTTCTAACCAAATATATGAAAGCTTATCTAACCAACTTATTTAACTCGATAATTTCTACAACTCATCGTCGCTTAGATTTATATATGTAACACACGAGGAAAGAATAGGTATAGGAAAGATATGTTCACCATTAGTTGGTATTGTTGACGCCAATGCCAAAGAAGAACCGACCGCTACTCCGTCCTTTTCCCAAATCAAGGCCTCCTAAGGTGGAGCTTCATACGTGACACAAGTACGTAGACATAGACACCAAACGACTATGTACCAAACGACTATGTTGCCTGGTATTTAAGTAAGTCCTCCTTCGTTTGGCTTGGATCGTAGCGGAGGAAATAGTTTCTCGGTTTTTTTCCCCAGTCTTTGATAACAATGGCGTGGAGTTATATACTCCAAATAAAGACAATTCATCAAAGTTAAAGAAAAAAATGATATCCATGCATCATATGTTCTTAAAGTTATATGTCTTTATATATAGAATTTAAGTTCTCCAAAGATTTCATCTTTCTAGGTTGTTACATGGCCTCAACAAATTTAGCCACATCATTTTGTGGGAATTTCCGCTTCTCTTCTATAGGTTTTAGCTGCATCTTGATTTTGTGATTTAGGGGATCATAAAGAAAACGAAGAGATTCCAACAAGGTATTCATCTCTTATGCCTTTTTCTCAATTTCTGTTTCCCATACGAATCACATGATTCCAACAAGGTATTCATCTCCTCATTATTAGATAACATAAATGTTAGTTGCTCTGAAATGAATAAAAGTACGAGAAAACGCTACAATCATGTTTTTTTTTCCTTTTAACTGCAGGGTGGTGCTAATATTTTAGCTATCATTCATATGCAAGAGTTCATTTACGATCAAGCCAAGTGATCAGTTAAGGAAATTTCATTCAGGTATGGGCCTTTTCTGGTTGGCAGTAGTTGCCAGGGAAAGTAGAATCAATGGTCACATCGTACCAAATATCAAGTTTCCAGCATTGTAAATGAACTAAAACTTTGTATTCGTTTAATTTTAAAAGAAACTTAGAACCATATCTTGATTTGCATTTGGCTTTGGGATAATAAGTAGAGTGATATCATAAGTTTTTTTCTGATATAGAAAATCCTAAGTTTAGAACCAAACCCCTAATTAACCATGTGCGACTCCTATGGACATTCGAAATAGCACCCAGGAATTTAAAGCCCAAAAATTGTCTGCAGTAATAGCTTGCGCAAGCTTTAAGTGATTTAGTACTTTTAGTGAATGTATTTTTAATGGGCAGTAGTTCTGTCTTGGTTTAGTACTTTTAGGCTATCTATATTCATACCGAGCTTCATACTTATTATAATTTTGTATCCATTACATGAGTACTTAATGTATTTTTAATGGGCGTAGTTGTCATGGTTACAATTTCTTAATGGATGCTAGACCATGTTCTTATTTTGACTATGAAAGGTGCACTGGATTCATAAATCTAAGGTGCACTTGATTCATAAATCTAAGGAGAAAGCTCTTCTTGATGGGTTGTTTTGCTGTTTAGTTGATCATGAAAGATGAGGACTAAAGAATGAAGACTGACGTATTTTTGATGGGTGCAGATTTGACAACGTATGTGTATTGCTAATGGTGGCTCAAAGTCCAGTAGACAAAGGGTTTGTATTGTTTTGACTTGTTTTTTTTTTTTTTTTTTTTCCGTTTTTTCTTGCTTGATTTACCGGAAGCATGATGGTGCGATGGTCTATCATTAAACTGTTGAACACTTATCATTGGGAGTTAGATTTTAGGGTCGGCGCCTTTCACATCGTACCCTAGAAAATGAGGGTGAGAATCAAGATACTATGTGATTCTGGAAACTCCAGTGTTGAATGTGACTGCCGGTGCATTGGAGTTTCCAATGTTACATCGCTTCTTGGTTGCTCATATTAGCTGAATAAAAAGTAGCCTTGCCTCCTGTTGAAATGTTTGTCTCCAAGGTTTGCCAATTTAGATCTATGTATGGTATGTTCTCATGGGAAATTCTACAATCCAAAATGAGCATTGATACCAAGGTACTGTTTTAGTTTTTGAAAGAAGGTCAATGACAGGGAAGAAAAGTAATTTAGGAAAGTTTCTTCTCCTTGACATCTCAGCTTATATTTACTTTGCTGTCTGTCTCTTAGTGTTCAGATTCATGGAGCACCCGGAGAACAATGAAAAACCAGTTGACAAATGAGTTTTAAGGTGACCGAGGGAACAAATTATGTACCTGAGTTTGTAAGTTATATGATGCACTTGCATTTGTTCACTTAATTTTTGATCTTCGTGAATAGTATGTACTAACTCCTTTGTGTTGCAATGTCCCCTGCATAGTTAAGTCCGTTAAACATAATGCTGTAATAACTGAACTAGGTCTGCCAACAGGTTCAAGCCCAAGGAAATCACAATAATCTGTAAAGCCCTCAATAGTGGCAGTGATACGATAAAAGAAGTATTTATAGTATTACTGCACTCTTAGCAGACACTCCATAAATATCCTATTTATCTAAAAGGTTTTATCTGTGTAACTTTTTTAAAAGCATGCTTTATCCTTTAGTGATTTTGCAGTCTCTTATATATGAAAATAAAAATTGTCACTTATTCTCCTTTATCTGTTGTGTAAAATGTATTATGATTTATATTATACTGCATAATTTTATATCCTTACTCAAGTTAAACTTCGCACGGAAGTTTGATTTATACTGCATAAGTTTGTATCCTTCCTCAAGTTAAAACTTCACATGGAAGTTAGTCTTTCTCTCAATAAATATTATTTGTTTATCTAATTGATTTTGTTGTTGTTACGAGCTCAATATGATACTCAATAAAAATGTTGCTAAGAAGAAAAACGGTAGGGGAAGAGCTTCACTTTGCCCCCTGGCCATTACGGGCGAGGTACAACCACTCAACCAGGCATATTCATATCAAAAGGCCAGTCCAATTATCCATTTGGGAAAACATAATTATTGGATCTAGAGGATTATTGGTAGAAGTGGGTTCTAATTCGACTATACCCACCCCCCTTGGATGCAAATGCTTTTCTACATCTTGCTTGCTGCAAGGGTAAGGGTGGTGATCAGATGGGACGACTAGGGACTATGAATTTGTAAATTCAAGTAATGGCAATTAGGGACTATGAATTTGCAAATTCAAGTAATGGCAATAAGTAAGTCATTTGCATACCCATTGGGCTTACAATATTGACCCATCGAATTTCTAAGTTAACCAAGTATGTACATAAGACAATAATTCAAAAGGAGTAACATAAAAGGAGTATCAGCTCCGGGGGGGGGGGCTATCCGGCTACTGTGATCAACTAATTAAACACGTTATTTTGACCGACTAACTAATATACTATAAGATGACACGACCAATTAAATATTGGGACCGTTCAACTATCACCCGAATAACTAAATATGCTCCTGATTATTATAGACAGGGTCAACTAACACATTAATTTAAATGTGAGCACTACATTTGTATTTAAATTTTATCCACCGCCGGGGCCGTAGGTCCCGGCTCCATCCGACTACTATGATCCAACTAATTAAACAGGCTATTGTGACCCGATTAACTAACACACTATAATATCACACGACCAACTAAATATTAGGACCGTTCTGCTATTATGATCCAACTAATTAAACACGCTCATCACACCGACTAACTAACACACTATAATATGACACAACCAACTAAATATTGGGAACGACTAATTAAATATGTTCCCGACTATTATAGATAAGAACAACTAACACACTAATTTAAATATTGGCACTACATCTGCCTTTAACTTTTCTCCACCGCCGGGGCCGTAGGCCCCGGCCCCATCCGTCTACTATGATCCAACTAATTAAACACGCTACTGTGACCCGACTAACTAACACACTATAATATGACACGACCAACTAAATATTGGGACCGACTAATTAAATATGCTCCCGACTATTATAGACGGGACCAACTAACACACTAATTTAAATGTGGGCACTACATCTGTCATTTATTAAGGTAATTCTCTACTGTTTTTCTTTCCTAAATATTGGGTATGAAGGTTTGTCAAATCCTGCTTAGTTTGGAAAATTGATACTAAATTTTTTTATGTACAGATGATTATCTCGAATAATTCTAGCCAAAGTGCATGACATTAGCTGCGTTTATTATGGATGATCCCATAGCAGATTTTTTCTCAATTGTGGATTGCACATAAATAAAAACCATAACTATAACTGTATTATCAAGTTTTTTGGGGTTTTGATTCTTCTTTAAATAGAGGTGATCAGAAGTTGCTCTTTAAGTCCCTGGATGAAGTGTTGCTGAGCATTACAGTTGGGGACACCTGTTGCAACTTTGAATCCATGAACTGGCTTAATGGGTGAATCAACCTGGAAACCTATATTTACTTTTCTATCTGGTTCTTTGTCAGGTTCATGGAGCACCGAAGAAGAATAAAAAACCAAATTAATCAATGAGTTTTAAGGTGACTGAGGGATAAATTATGTTCCCGAAAGGCTGGTGAGTTATATGATGCGCTTGCAATTCCGTTCACTTAATATTTTGATCTTCGAAAATGGCATGTGCTCCTTTGTGCTGTAATTGTAGTTACTAAATTAGGTCTCCTGGCAGTTATATGATAAAGAAGTATTTATCGTATCACTGCATTGTTTGCAGCCAATCCATAATCCGTGAAGCCTCAACAACAGTTATAACCAGTTATATGATAATGAGTTTTAAGCAGTTATAAGGCACCACAGATAATGATAGAGATGTGGGGTTGATGTGCTAATGGCCGTGGCAATGGGAGCTGATGAGTATTTATTTAGTATAGGAGCAATGATTGTTGATACAGGTTGTGTTGTGCTAAGAGATGCAAATATATACGTATAAGAAGGTATATTCAAATCTCTGATATGATGTGAACACTCAGTTGTATGGCTATTTTTGTGGTGTATAAATTACTTTCGTACATGGTTGGCCTTATGGATACTATCCGATTCTCTTTTTTATAATGTTTTTTTGCAGTGGTCCAAATTTTTTCTTAAAGGCAAAGGTAAGGATATATATCTTGGTAGGTTCGATTTTTATGAAGTGGACATAAAGATGGTAAAATCGGGTCATGGAAAATGGATCAACTCATCAACATCAACCTTTGGATATGGTACTCCTTTTGAAGAAGGTTAAACTTGGAATGCTAATTGGTACTAAATCGAACAATTTCCCACTAAATTACCTCCAAAATCAGGATATGTTGGTTTTGTATATGGTGGTGACGTTGTATCTGGACTGAAGAATGTTGTGTTGGTCAACTTATATGCTGCATTCAAGGCTGGGAAGAACGAACATGGATGGATGATTTAAGGTAATTTCTCACTTGTTTGTCTTTCCTAAATATTGCGTATGAAGGTTTGTCAAATCCCTGCTTAGTTTCGAAAATTGATACTAATTTTTTTATGTTCAGATGATTATCTCGAATAAGTCTATCCAAAGTTCATGACATTAGCAGTGTTTATTATGGATGATCCCATAGCAGATTTTTCTCAACTGTGGATTGCTGAGAGTTGCTGATGTGACGAGTTTTGCCATAATTGATTATGATGGATATTCGATTGCATTTGCCTTCTACCGGCTATACGATGTGATTTTTTGTTTTTGTTTTTCTTGGTGTGCTCGCATTCATTGGTTTACTTGCCCCGACTTAGGTTTTTGTATGCATTCTATGAATAGTCTGTTTAAACAAACATGAGATGATTAATGTAGGTTCGTGGTCCTTTTTGAAGTGAAAGACCACGCTAGACCGATAGATGGATTTGGAGTTTAAACTGTAAGTAATGCTACCGAATTCCTCATAGACGTAAAGACACTGCATTCTTTTACTTCTAATTTTACAAAGATTCATCATTTGTGTAATATAATTGTGTTTACGTATTAATAGATGTTTCTTAATGCTAACATCGAAGACTAGCTTGATAACCTTCGATTATGTCTTTGTAATGCTCATAAGCACAAGACAAGATTACTAATTCCACAGTTGGTGAAACATACTGCAGCCAAACTCAAACAAGGCAGTGACATAGATGACCGTACCTAAAGTCAGTGTGATTTTTATATCAGGTATCGAGAGATCGATTTTAAGGTTATGGGCATTTTCATGTTGATAGGATTATTACAAAGATCTGGCAAACTTGATTGGCTAACACCTTTTGTAATCCAACTTATCGCAGCTAGCATGCAGTGAGTTAGATGACTCAACCGTGATTTCACTTCTTTGATGAATATGATTTCGATTTCATGGGCGTAATAGATATTTATTGTACACTTCGATTTTTTTTTCTTCTAAGCTATATATTTTATCACAAAGCAGCCTACACTACGAGTGAGCTAGATAGAAATCAGAGATAAGAACCCCGGACAATGCATTGCTCTTATAGTTTCTAAAAGGTAAATACATGTTTACTTACCTCTTTTCTTCTTTGTTAGTGTATTTTGTCCATTTTTTTTTCCTCAAATCTATAACCATAATCCTCACTTTTACCAGTTCTTTCTTTTCCTGTGGATATTTCATTATGGGTATGCTTTTTGGTTAACAATATCCTATGTACGAAACTAATCGTCGATTCAATATATTGTCTTCGGGTTGTAGGAGAGTTGAGGATTGGGGTCATTCGTGGTGAGATTGGGGTGCTTTGTTAACCGCCATGTCTCTTCCAAGTGCGCACTAAAAGATTTAATATGTTAATGCGTTTAAAGCGATTTCATTCCTGAACATTATCAAGCGGATGTTGGTGATAGGACTGTATTCATGAACAGCTGCATTCAAAGTTGCAGGAGATAAAGCAAGGTTCTGTGGGTTAGTATTTTAGATTCACTAAATACTTGTAGGTTCTTTATCCAAGTACGTAGTTCATTTTACGGAGGAACCTTGAAAGAAAACTCCTATAACTCTATCGAGACTGAGCAATTATTAGAGTTTAGAGCATCCACAGTCGTGGAGTATAACCAAATTTTTGGTAAAAAACAGACGCAGTGGAGACGGAGTAAAGACCAAAGACCGGACTATAACCAAAACCCAGACCATATTTAGTCTTTAGTCTGGTCTTTAGTCGGGCGTAAATTGAAGTTTGCTGATGGGGCGTAACTCAAAGTTGCGCCCCAACAAAAAAAAAAAAATGGGGCGCAATTTTGTATTGCGCTTATTGGGGCGCAACTTTGAGTTGCGCCCCAACAATAATAAAAAAAATTGGGCGCAACTTTGAGTTGCGCCCCAACAATAAAAAAAAAAAAAAAAAAAATTGGGCGCAACTTTGAGTTGCGCCCCAACAATAATATAAAAAAAGAAAGAAATGGGACGAGATTTGGAATTGCGCCTGGTTGGGGCGTAACTCAAAGTTGCGCCTGACCAAATTTTAGTCTCCCTCCACTGCGTTACAACACGGACTAAACCCAAATTTTAGTTTTTTTTGCTCTTTGCTCTTTGGTTATGGTCGCACCACTGCAGTTGCTCTTAGAAGTCTTAGGTCATCAATATACAGGTATAGCCATGTCACTCACCACTAACAGTTTTTACTACACGTATAGCCATGTCACTCATCACTAACAGTTTTTACTACACGATTTAATCATTTTATGTTGCGCTTTGCATCAATAAGGATTTTCCTACTATTTCGTTTCATAAGAAAATCCAAGTTATGCACAACATTTTAAAATATATCCGATATATTTTTTAAATCAGTCTTTGTTACTGATAATCCGACGACATTGTTTATGCTTTTATGGGCTGACTTAATTGGTCTTGGATTATGTGGCTATCTGAGGATACAAATCAACCTAACCATCTTTCAAGAGCTTTACACTCAATGGGGGTTTAATCATCTTTCAAGAGCTTTACTCCCTACTGTGTCAAATGTGAAAGGTTGCTTATGACTTTGTTTCGAAAGATACTGCATACCTGCAATAAGTAAGCTTCCTAATATAACTTTGTTTCTTAATTATCGGACATATTCATTGTGTTTCCTCATATAACTATGTTATGTTTCCTCATATAACTATTGCTTAAGATTAATAACAAACATTAATATAGATTTTCTGGATTCCTCCATGTATATAAGAAAAAACCGATTTCTAACGGGGGGGCTTTGATTATTTTTTTACCGCCTATGATTTTCTTCTCTCGATTGCTCCGTTGTTTGTTTTGGAGGTATTGATTGCAACTGCAATGGTTTGTTTTGCAAGTTATGTGCACTGTTTTGCATTGTGTGATAATGGTTCTCTTATTATTCTTTAGACTTGGATGATTTTTTTGTTGTTTTGGGTTTTGATGATTTTGTTGTTGTTTTGGGTTACTATTGTGAAGTGTACGGGTATTCCAGGTTGCGAAAGTGATGGAATTGCACATTGTAATGTTAGGGAACAAGATAGATTTTGCGAGTGAGTGGTAGTCGTATTTCTGGAGGTGGATTTGATATTTTATGAAGAAAATATGGTCTTGCTGCAATTAATGAAGGCTAGCAAGAAAAAGGAAGTTTGCAGGCAAGTCATATACCACAATACCACAATCTCTAATTACATAACGAATTAGTTAGGTGGCCTTTCAGTTTCAAAATAATCATCACTGGCTAATGTTAATAATTGTCTTGAATTAGTTAGACTAAAGCATCTCAATTTCATGCTACAATGAACAGGCGAATTAAACTTTGGTGATGTTCATTGGACGGGGTCGTAGGTCCCGACTACTATGATCGGACCAATTAAACAGAACATTAAACATGGGGATTTTGGGCCCGACCAACCATGGCCAACTATAACCCGTCTAATTAAACACCAAAGTCATATGATCCGACTAACTTACAGACTCGGCCTCCCTCTTTGGCTTGGACAATGTTGAAGTGGTGTAAATCTCGGGTTAAAGACGAGCTAGATTAATTGAATAAAGATGACAAAAAAAAATTAATAAAAAATTAATGGGCCAATTTTAGCGGACCAACAAAACACCTAATCCTTAAATGGTTGAAAGATTAGAAAATCATCGGAATATACACCATACGATTCGTCTTTGGAACATCTGAGTTTCATATTACATCCATCGAATGGTAGTCACCAACAACAAATCTTAGACCGGATCGGAATTGGGGATTTCTGGGGCTGTGATGTAATTGGGGAATTTGATGTTGGATTCAACAGAGGAGCTGTGGATGATGATGATCGAGATTGAAGAGTTATGGATAATGATCGAGTTTGATTCAAATCCAGGAGGAGCTAGGGTTGCTCTTTCGGTTAACCAGATGAAAAAAATAGGGTTTTATGTCGCAATTGGATTTGACGTTGTTTACATCAAATTGGTGATTCATTGAGATGAATTTCGAAGTTCAAGATGGGTTTAGAAGATTAGAAAGGATTAGGGTTTATTCAACTGGTTTTGGTACTTTTTAAATATAATAGTCCAGACCCTCTATCCGACTACTAGGGTCCAAGTAATTAAAACCGCTATTGTGACCCGACTAACTAACGCACTATAATATGATACGACCAACTATATATTTGGGACCGTTCTGCTATGACCCGACCAACTAAATATGCTCCCACTATTATAGATAGGACTAACTAACACACTAATTTTAATGTGGGCACTACACTCGCCTTTAAATTTTTCTCCACCGCCGGACCGCAGATCGGGCCCCCTATCCGACTACTAGGGTCCAAGTAATTAAAAACACTATTGTGACCCGACTAACTAACGAACTATGATATGATACGACCAACTATATATTTGGGACCGATTCCTTATGACCCGACCAACTAAATATGATCCAGTTATTATAGATAGGACTAACTAACACACTAATTTTGATCGGGTACTACACCTACCTTTAAATTTTCACCACCATGGTCCCGCCCCTATCCGACTACTAGGGTCCAAGTAATTAAAAACGCTATTGCGACCACCAACTAACGCACTATGATATGATACGACCAACTATATATTTGGGACTGTTCTGTTATGACCCGACCAACTAAATATGCTCCTGATTATTATAGATAGGACTAACTAACACACTAATTTTAATCTGGGTATTACACCTGCCTTTAAATTTTCTCCACCGCCGGGACCGCGGGTCCCGGCCCCCTATACGGCTATTAGGGTCCAAGTAATTAAAAATGCTATTGTGACCGACTAACTAACGCACTATGATATGATACGAGTTCCCGTAAATGACCCGACCAACTAAATATGCTCCCGATTATTATAGATAGGACTAACTAACACACTAATTTTGATCTGGGTACTACACCTGCCTTTAAATTTTCTCCACCGCCAGGACCGTAGGACCCGGCCCTATCCTAGCTACTAGGGTCCAAGTAATTAAAAACTTATTTATTGTGACCCGACTAACTAACGCACTATAATATGACACGACCAACTAAATATTAGATCGTTCTGCTATTATGATCCAACTAATTAAACACGCTACTGTCACCCGACTAACTAACACACTATAATATGACACAACCAACTAAATATTGGGAACGACTAATTAAATATGTTCCCGACTATTATAGATAAGAACAACTAACACACTAATTTAAATGTTGGCACTACATCTGCCTTTAAATTTTCTCCACCGCCGAGGCCGTAGGCCCCGGCCCCATCCGTCTACTATGATCCAACTAATTAAACACGCTACTGTGACCCGACTAACTAACATACTATAATATGACACGACCAACTAAATATTGGGACCGACTAATTAAATATGCTCCCGACTATTAAATATGCTACTATGATCCAACTAATTAAACACGTTACTGTGATGCGACCAACTAACACACTATAATATTACACGACCAACTAAATATTGAGACCGTTCTGTTATGACCAGACTAGCTAAATATGCTCCCGACTAATATAGATAGGACCACACTAATTTTAATATGGGCATCACATCGTCTTTAAATTTTGTCCACCGCCAGGGCCATAGGCCCCTACCTATCCTAGCTACTATGATTCAACTAATTAAACACGCCACCGTGACTCGACTAAGTAACACACTACAATATGACACAACCAACTAAATATTAAGACCGTTCTTATGACCCGACTAAATAAATATGCTCCCGACTATTATAGATATGACCAACTAACACACTAATTTTAATATGGGGACTACATCTGCCTTTAAATTTTGTCCACGCCATGGGAGTCGTAGGCCCCGCCTTTAAGGCTATTATTATTCAACTAATTAAACACGCTACAGTGATCCGACTAACTAACACACTATAATATGACACAACCAACTAAATATTAAGACCGTTCTGCTATGACCCGACTAACTAAATATGCTCCCGACTATTATAGATATGACCAACTAACACACTAATTTTAATATGGGGACTACATCTGCCTTTAAATTTTGTCCACCGCCGGAGTCGTAGGCCCCGGCCTTTCCGGCTATTATTATTCAACTAATTAAACACGCTACTGTGATCCGACTAACTAACACACTATAATATGACACGACCAACTAAATATTATGACCACAGACTAAAATTGCATGAGAAGATACTGATTGACCGACCAAACAAATGAACAATAAACAAAACTCAAAAATGGTTAAGCCCCGCCGAACATGGAAAATGGAGAAGAGGTTGAGCGCCGGCCGCAGGCCGGCGTGATACCTAGTCTCTTTATTAAGGAAAAGTGGTGGTTGTGTTGGAGTCATTCGTAGTTCGTCGGATTCGGCGATCCTAGGGCCAAGAATGAGTAATTTGGGGAGACAAAAAAAGTAATACGGGAGACATAGCCACCGTCGGATCGAGCGATCCTGTGGCCAGGATATATCATTGGGCGAGGGATATTCGTGTGCGTCCAGATCCTCGGGAGTCATTCGCGATCGTCCGATTGTCTCTTCCAAGTTCTTATTGTTCCTAACACGGATAAGTGAAGATCTATTTCTTTTCACCGTTAAAACTCGATGAGATTTTCTATCAGATTCGAGAAGAGAAATAGGCAGAGATTGAGCGATGAAAGAGAGATTCTGCTTTTGCTCGCGCAAAACGTACGGAGTTTTGTTTTCTATGTTTTTCTGCTTCCGGTTCTTCATCGCTTCTTTGTTATAATTCCTGACGACAGTTTGTTGGTTTTCTTCAGGGTTTTAGTTTTGTGCTTTAGAGGCAGACCAGAAAGATGATGATGAACATGAATTGAAAATGAATAAGGTAACGCTTAAAAACCCTAGACTAGATTCAGTTTTTTTTTTTTTTTTTTTTTTTTTTTTTTTTTTAAATTTAATCGTCTATATCCTTTACTAAATTCAATTTCTTCTCCTAGCTCTCGGTTCTTACGAACCCTAAACCTAAAATCCCGTTCTTTTGTTTTGTTTGAATTTTGTTTGATTATTCCCTTAAGAAACAAAAATTGAATTATTACATATTTTTGAATTAGGTTAATTCATTGCAAGAATTCTGTTTATTGTTTTTTCTTTCTGATAATTTGGTGTACGGTGAATTAACTGTATCTATTGTTTTTCTTTGATCAGATTTAGGGGGCGAAGTCAAATCAGAAAGAAATTGAAAACCCTATAATTTTGTATGGTTGTTCTTTTTGTTGTTCAGCTCTGTGATTTTAGGTGATAAATTATGTTGCGAGTTGAAATCTTAACTTTACGCCCATTTTTTATTGATTCGGTACTTTGAAACTCACTTGCAGGGGTTTCTGTTGGTGTTGGATGGCAAAGTGTCATAGCTTATGTGAACCTAGCCTGCAAATTACTTGGTCAGAATTCCTGTTGGAATGATCCTCGGTTACCTTATCGATTTTAAAGTTACAGTAATTTATTTACTAGAAGTTTTTCTATACTAAACCATAAAGCAATCATGGGTGATATAGCCAGCAAGTACTCTGATGGTAAACAATGGCCGTGTGACGGTGTGAGGTCAGTCTTATTATCTGCTTTAAGTCTCTGCACCTATTGGAAAAAGTGCTATTTAAAAAAATACAGCAGAAAACATTGCTTTCAATTAGATACGGTTTTCTGACTTTAATTGGTCAAGTGCTGCTTTGTTTGAAACTAACTCGAGTATGCTATTGTATCTAATGTATAGCTTCCTTGCCTACCGAATCTGCCACCCACCGTGGAAGACTTGATGCAGACTTGAGTATCATCAATACTTCAATGGGAACGCCAATTCAAAAAGGATTGTTACCGAATTTGTCAGTTCACGTGTACTGGAATTCTTTTCTTTCGTATTTTTTTTCCAGAACTATAATTTGCTGGAATGTAGTGTGTATGGGGTTGCAACGGCCTAGAGGTACTATTGTTTCTTACCGTTTTATCGTGATTATGTACACACTAGGATTAAAATTTATTCATGTCTTTCCATTAAGGGGGTGTGGTTAAGCGTCTATACATGCAGGGCTATTCTTCACCTAATACAAACTTATACCAGCCTGTGGAGGTTAATGTTTGTGGTTGCAATAAAGGCTTGGTAAAATTCGCGAGGCTGGCAATGGTATGCATTAATTCTTTCAATTCTATGACATATATAATTTAATCAATTTTCTATGGTGGAACCTATAATGAATTGGGTTGGTGCGATCAAGAGGTGTCATTGTTTAGTATGATTTTATGGTGACAATGGTTATGTCCTGAATTACACAATAGTTTGGCATTTTCTACATGTCTGCACATTAATTCTTTTTATTTTTTTACTTCGCATGGTGTCAGCTTGGGGTAGGGGTTGTGTTGCCTGCGTTGTACAAACAATGATTTCTGTATGGTGAGTTTTTGACTTTCTCGGTACTAAATTATATTGTCGCTTGGGTGGTGATTAACTTGAGATGTATTAAATGTAACTATTTTTTTATCTTTAGGGACCGGAATTTCTTTATGTTGGCATTGGAATTTGCTCTGTTCACATGAAACAGATCTAGCTTAGCTTTTTGAGTGATGTGCATCATTATCTGCATTCAAGTGTAGACTGATGTTCACAATGCTAGCTGAATTTGTTTTTGGATTATCAGTTGAACTTGGAAAATTTCGTCCAGCTTTGGATTGTTTACTCACTGCCATGGGGAGTTTTGTTGGAGCTGTTTTGGAAATTGAGTGGCCTACTGTTGGACCATAGCTATGGAAGCGTTGGCTGCGGTTGAGGCAGGTTAGAGACCGGCAGAACTTCTTGATGAGGTACTTTAAATTCCTTGGATAGTTTGTTCCAAGACTGTGATACTCATCTTATGCATTTCAGCTTTTTGAATGGACTTGATACAGAACGATCGCCACTGGGTTGCTGTAGTTGTAATTGATACCGTTTATAGTTTCGTGTTAACTTAATAGTTACTGTTATTGGACTGCCTTACTGATTCCTTTTACTTTTTGCTGGATTAGATTTGCAATTATCAAGTGATATGACTATAATCATGTAACAAACGCTAACAACAATTGAATATAAAGCCAAGTATCTTGAGAACATATTAAGTCAGGTAATTTCGTCTTGCCCCGAAAATGGATCCTAGCAGTAGCATCCAACAACTTCCTCCTATCCCTTTTAATCATCTAAAATTAGGACTATATCTTTTGATTTTACAGTTTTACTGCATTATCACTGTTATATTGGGATTAATCCCAAGTCACCAAGGTCCTTATAATATTTTCATGTATGAAAATGTTTAATTTATGTGAACTTTCTTCTTGATTTTAATTGGAACCCCTTACTCTTAGCATCTAGAACACTTGGCACCACCTTTTGCACATTTGTGATGGTAATTTAATCAATTATAGAAATCACCTTTGTCCCCATCATAACCACCAATTCCTGCAAGTCATATCTCCCAAGTCTTTATTTGTTTTTTCTGAATATGAATTGATACGACTTGAATGGCAGCAGATAGGGAAGAAGGGTGTCTAGCATGAATATTTCATAGCCTGATAAATCCGTTATGGGTTTGATTTGGATTGGAATTATGTGTAGGGAGATGGAATCGAGTTGCAATAACTCTAGGTTATCGTTTGGCGGTGAGAACAGGAAGAAACGTAATCTTGCTGCCGTCTTTTTAGGTGGTTAATGGATGAGTTATATGATCAAGAGATATGGGTTTGCTTTGTATTCGAGTTATTTCCAGGGAAATCGATTTGGAGCAACTAATCAAGCCATAAAGACAAAACCAGGACAATCAATTCTGAACCATTACCAGTTTGGTTACACTGGGTTGCTGCCATGGATTCGTTGGTTGTTTAAAAGAGTTAGAAGAAGAATTCTAATAATTGCTCAGTCTTAATAGAGTTATAGCAGTGTCCATGGCAGCTCTGTTGTTTGTTTGCAGATACTG